>OX328131.1:56338049-56592585 GCA_946811695.1 Gonocerus acuteangulatus
ATTGTAACGAAACGCGGTATACGTCGTGGGTATCTCATGAGAAAGAAGTGTTGTAAAAATTATGTAAATCGGTCGATTGGAAAGGAGGGTTTACTTTAAACTCTGTTTCATTGGAATTAGCCGGCCAGACGTAGGTTCCCAAAGGCGCCGCGAGGAGCGCTATCTCGCACTATGGGGACTGTATCCTGTTCTTGCGTCAGATAAAAAGACGGAAAATGAAGTTTTTGTGTATTTATTAAGTAGTACAGTATCATATATTAACATAACTCTGGAAGCAAATTATTTACAAAATTAATAATTGAACAGTTCTCATAAGAAATACAAATGAGCAGAACTATTTACATTTTTATTTTATTTATGTAGGTTATTTACAGCAAATTATTCGTTAATGTAGTCTACACTACAAAAATTATGAGGAAAGTGCTTAGTTATGCAGCTCCTGCGTGACGGACTTTTTTAACTTCAATTCCTATGCCCAATGGTTGATAACTAAGTTTTGTGTACCTAAATTTCACTTAAATATGTAAATAAATAAATATATTAAAAATGGTACATATTATTATAGCCTCAAGTAATAAGGTTTTACAAATACATAAGCGACAGCTTCTAACTGAATTCTCTAATCTACGGCATACTTATTGGCTTGGAGAACATACAGACTTCAGACAGACGTGACATAGTTATTTACACGGACTCATTGAGCTCACTTCAAGCACTACAGGACAAATACGCGTATCATCCTGTTACTCTCATAAATAGTTCAAAAAATACACTCTCAACAAAAACATGTAACATTGTACTGGTTACCTGGTCGTGAAGGTCTAGGGAAAAATTCAATCGCAGACACCCACGCAAAAAACGCTGCAGGACAGGCACAAATCGATGGTGGACCAATCACACATGAAGATATAAAAAGAATTACAAATAAATTTATTTTGGAACACTGGGAACACTTTTGGGTGACTCTTACTGACAACAAACTACGGACCATAAAAAACTGACAACGACTGGCCATCCAGTTATCGAGTCAGTAGGAGGGACAAGGTGGTATTGGCTCGACTCAGGATTAGCCATTCAAGACTTACTCACCAGTACTTAATGACAAGACAAGATAAACCACTCTGTGAAATATGTAATACTGAATTGACAATAAAACATATACTTACAGACTGCTTAAGACGGAATGACATGTACATCCCTTACAACATGTGTGAACTTCTCCCTGAAGGTAGCCAGTACATAGACAGTATCTTAACATAACTACCAAATACAGGATTATACCATCTCATATCGTCGATACAAAAGCAAACTAACGAATATGAAAATCAGCACTTTTCAGAGTAGAAAAGTATTTATTCATAACTTTTTTTTTTTACAGTCAAATATTCGGCAGATTTGGCCTTTTGATAGTGGAATACTTTCCCTTTAATAGAGTGAAGTCAGATTGAAGAATTTCAATGCATTTTTTCATATTCGTTAGTTTGCATTTGTATCGACGATACGAAGACCTAGAAGATTCGTTAATGAAATCACATTTTTATCCCATGAATAAGTGCATTTTTATTATGACTTAAAGTTAAAGATCTAATCATTTTTAAGCCTTTCATATGTTTAATTTTAATCCATACATCCTGGATACATAATACTATATAAACTTATAATCAATTCCTGATCTCTTCGAAGACCTTACTCAGTGTGTTTATCGCACAATAAATAAACACAATAAATACGAAACACAATAAATAAAAACAATAAATAACTAAACACAATAAATAAGCACAATAAATACGAAACACAATAAATAAACACAATAAATAACTAAACACAATAAATAAACACAATAAATACGAAACACAATAAATAAATAAATAAATAATCCGACTGTACCCCCGTCCATTTTCGTGATGTATAAGTTCTGAAACGTGAAATTTTGTAGAACGCCTTTCAGGAATGCGCTATGACGTCGATCTCAGAAGCAAGTTTCACCCCTATGGAGGGAGGGATGAAACGCGGCTAAAATTATGAGGAAAAAATATTATTTTACACTTCCTGTTGTTATTTTGATGGAAATAGACTTATTATATGTCTCTAATTTATAAACATCATGAATGCAATTAAAATATACTAAAAAAAAAAAAAACTCAGAAATCCGAAACCCAACGAAACAATATTTTATAGAAATTGAGTTATGACAGAATATGTAATGAGAAATTAACTGACCTATTTGCATATTTTGACATTTAATGGAAACATAAAATAATGTCATTAAGAAGTACAAGATGGATTAAAGCTTGTCAGGAGATGCCATTGTCGAGAGAGTTAAGACGAGATTAGAAATAACGGGTAACTTACACAAAGTTCGCACGACTTTTACCGGCTTATGAAAACTCATATACCTAATGTTGAGCATATTATTACATAAACATCACACAAAACTTGAAATAATTAAGAAAATTGAAAAGCAGGAACAATTCGCTAAGGTTAAGTCTTTTGATCCCAGAAGTTTTGGCAAAGCAATCGTAAACATAAGTTAAGTTTGTTGGTTGTTTGAATTTGGATTCAGGGCAATCAACTTGTTGGATATCATTGTCAAATTTATCTGTAGTATTCGTGACACATTGGCATTTTTTTTTTAAACCCGATATTAAAGTTTTGGCAAGATTAAAAAAAAAAAAATGTATTTTAAATTACCCTAAGGCTAATTTAACCTTTAAAATTTTTTTGCGTTAAATTAAAAAGTCCAAGGACATAAAAATCGTATTATCTCAAATCGACATATTTAAGTTCAAAACGTCAGGTAAATTTGTCGCTTACAAAAGTTCAGGCTCTCCCGGACTGAAAATAATTATTTCTTGTCGATTATATTTACTAAATTAGGCTTCCTTGGGGTGCTGATTTGAAATCTTTTATTATTTTGTGGCGGGAAAACATTTTAAATGCTAGTTTAATTATAAAGTAAAGATATTTTTTTATTTGACAAAATATAAATTATTACTTAATGATTGGATTTTTCCTTTAATATAGTCTGTAAAATAAATGAATTGGCGAAATAATCATGTCGATATCATTTTCCAAACTTGATATAAAAAATATAGATTTTTCAACGTATTTAATATTATTTTTCAGCTCCTAAGACGCATTGGACGATACACTTGGACACATGTCGACTATTTTTTTATGCAAAATTACCAGAACAAAAAAATGGGGGCAGAAAAAAATGTTTTATAGTCCAGTATTTATTTTACAAGTTTGTGTTTTAATTGTTTTATAATTAGTTTATCAAATCTCCGGTCATATATAAATAGTCGTTAAAAGTTGAATAAATTAATATAAATTGCCATTTATATTTTAGTTTGTACTACTTGATAGTTTGATGAATCGCTGTGATAATTTCTAAAGGCTAAATCCTGTAAGGGTACTGCTGAACCGTGATATTGCCTAACCATTATCCTGCAGGAGATCCTTAATCCTAAATAAGGTATCAGCATTATATCGGATATTCGATACCCTAAAATAGGGTTAGAAATTTATCTATTTAATTTACAAAGCTAGGCGATTCGACTTTTGACCATTGGTATCGATGTGTTTGGAATTGTAACGCTTAGTTTTATATAAAACAAGTATTAAAGAAATAAGACGACAAGTTTACTGAAATCTAATAAATACTTAATTAATAAAATAACAAAAAGTCCGTCACGCAGGAGCTGCATAACTAAGCACTTTGCTCAGAATTGGGTAGTGTCGAATGCATTCCTAAATAATTTGCTTAAAATAACCTATATACATAAATAAAATAAAAACATAAATTGTTCTGCTCTTTTGCATTTGTTATGAGCAGCTGTTTCAATTATTAATTTTGTAATTAATTTCCTTCCAGAGTTCTGTGTATGTGGAGTACTACACTACGTAATAATTACACAAAGCTTCACATTTTGATCTATTGATCTTGATGAGTTTCGCGAACCTACGTTTGGCGGAAGAATTCAATGTAAACATTGTACAAAGTAATACCCCTCCCCCCTTCCAATAGACTAATTTAGTTCATTTTCACAACACTTCTTTCTTATTAGATAACCAGGACGTATAAAGAGTTTCGTAACAATGCAACAGAAATTACGACCGGTATAAGGAAATTAGTCATTTCTGTCCGGAGTAAACCTCTCCTTCTAGGCAACCGATTTAGTTTATTTTTACAAAAAGAAATTTCTCTTCAGGTGACCACAACGAATACCGATTTTCGTTGAAATATAACAAAAATTACGGCTGGTATTGACAAATAACTACTTTGGCTCCGGAGTAAATCCCCCTCCGGATGGACCGATTTTGTTGGTTAACGAACTCGTTCAATAGTTTGGAGGGAGAATACTACATAGTTTCGCGAAAAAAACAAAAACTCTGGCCTGTATCGTGTTAACTGACACATATATAACTATATATATATATATATATATATATATATATATATATATATATATATATGTGTGTATAATCAATTTTAACTGGGGTCATTTTCGGTGTCTACTAGGTAGGATCGACAAGATTCGAAGACATTTTTCAAAAATTCCGTCATGAGTGCAACCTCAATAGCTACTTTCCCTCGGAGGAAAGTGCTAAAAGTCAACGACTCAATTAACGAAATTCCTCAACATATCGCAGTAGTATTTCTAAAGTGACACAATTCAAAAATCGGTGTTTTTCAGTTATGACTATGAAAGACTGTATGTACTTAGCTTCAGAGCTTGTACACCAGAGGGAACTTGTGTCACTCTTCCTGTCTTAATGCTATTCCCCCTACATAGGCAAGAGTGAAACATTTTCAGTTGAATTTTGTTTTGAGTTGTGCCACTTTAGAAATACTAGTGCGGTATTCAACACGACAAGAAACGAATATGAAATATAAGAATGAGGGGGGGATGAATGAGGAAAAAAAAAATAATACGAAAGAAAAACGTCCGTCTCGCAGGAACTGCGTCATCTTAGCGTGGTTCCTTTCATATCCCTAGTGCCATTAGTAAAGGAATAGAAGCATTTTTATTTTTTTAGTTTTTTTTTCTTATACCGCGCTTCGGCGCCTAGGCCATTAGCGCCGACATCCAGGGTGCAGCGAGGAATTTTCTCAACGAGCCGTGGGATGAGATAATTTATGCCACCGCGGCGCACAGTGCGGCAACCTGTGGACAAAAGTCGAAAATGCAACTATTTTTTCCAACTTGTTTTGCTTTACTAATCCTTTTAGATTGACCTTAGTGACATGGAATGGGAGCTTTTATTCGAATATTATTAACACAAAGGATTCAAACCATGTTTGAACAAGTGGCAGTTCGCTTACCTTTCTAAACGAAACAATTTCCCTACAAAAGTCTTCTCGAATTTTTAGTATCTATCTATCAGTTTCCTGCCTTCTTCGATGCCTTCGCATAGAAGTAGGCAAGAAAATGTCCATTGTCTTTGTTTTTAACATTTTTCTTAAATATTTTTAATTAAAGTTTTAAAATAACTTCAGATACAGTTTTTTTTCAATTTCGATTCAAAACGCCCTGGGTTTCTGAATTATTTTGCTTTTACACCAGTTATACTTCATGTATAGACTAATTTTTCTTGCTTTGAATGATTCCGTGTTTATTTTTCTCTTTTAGAAAACATAAACTCAAAAAATGTTGACGTTATGGAAACAATAGGATCAATTCCAATGCGACGTCCATTCCAATTTAAGTCGTCTTTTAATATCTTCGTACCCTTTAATTTCTTTAATCAGGGAAATAAACCATTCAAATTCAGAGCTTAATGACCGCGACAACACGAATTTAAACTCTCCTCAAGTTGAACTGGACAACTTATCGCCATCCGAAGATAGTTTTTCAGACAGCGAATAATTAATTTTAATTATTTATACATTTTTTCTATAATTATTTCTATTTTTTTTATAATAATTTCTTATGGTGCTCATGGCCGCAGCAGTCGATGCACCCAAAAAGGAAAAAAAAAAATTCTTATTTCTTTGATTAAATTTGGGTGGCCGATAAACCACTTCAAATAAATTTTTGTAAATATAGTTTTAATTGAAAAAACTTATTTTTTATTCAAGGCCCTTAAAATACATGTGTTCTTTAATGATCAAATTAGTTTACTCTTTAAATGTCTGTCAAGAACGACTTTTGTCCAGTTACTCCACAAGAAAGCCGCACTGTGCTGCGGCGGGAATCGAACCCACCATCTCCCGCTTATGAATCTAAGGCCCTAGCCACTAGACCACGGGAGACCCCTTTGAAGCAGTTATTGATAAGTTTTCATCTTTCGACAAAAATATATAATGAAATCTCAAAATGAAGTAATAAAAGATTTTAAGCTCCACAACAGGAAACCTATTGTATCCTATGCGGAAATTACTCCATCCTCTTTCTCAACGTTTGCTGTTGGAAACACTATAACAATGTTTCTCAGTTTTTTTTTTTTTTTTTTTTTTTTTTTTTTTTTTTTTTGTTTTTTTTTACCTTATTTTACTAGAATACTCATTTTACTGTTAGATGCAATTAAGAAGAAACAACAAGAACCAATGAAAACATTAGGTAAGCAGAGAAAAAAAAAATTAAAAAGAACAAAACTAACAATTTCGAAGTTTTAAGAATTTATTTCTCCGATTGGCATCGCCCCATCAAAAATTATAATAATTCACACAATTGATTCAAGTAGTTAAAACTAGCTATAATAATAAGAAGAAAATTGTCCTTCGGTCCTCAGATAATTTTTCTTTCTCTTAACATTTTAAACTTAATTTTTTTAAATTATTTGTTATTATTAATTTACTTTTTCGTATTATTATATTTTTCTTTAGGGCTAGTATATAATTTTTTGATATAATGCTAAAAATATTTCCTCTCTTTCCATACTTTTCTTACTCGTAATTCTCTTACTTTTTGCTCTAAGAATCCTTTTCTTTCTATCAAGTGGATTATTCTGCTTTTTTCAGTGTTTCGTATTTCTCATTCTTGGAATTTTTTTTTCTTTTTTAACAACCTTTGTTTTCTATATTTATTTTTTGGTTGTAATTTTTATATGTTGTAGCAATGGAATGTATGTATACTTGTATTGAGTGAATCATCTTAGTTGCATATGCTCTTAAAAAATAAAAATAAATAAATAAATAACAACAACAGCGGTGTTGTCTTTATAAAAGTATTAACATCACGTAAAAAATGTCTAATAACAAATTTTCATGATCTAATATTTTTTTTACTGTTTTAATTATTCTCTTTGGTTATTTTGTATATTTCTCTTTTTTTAAGCAAAGAAGGTCGCAAAAGAGCATGCTGAAATGTTTGTTTATTTTTTTTAAACTGAGTGTTTCTATAGCCTTCCATTTGATTCTCATTATAAATGAATTATGTTATGACCGTTTACACATTTCCCCCCCCAAAAAACATGATATTCTCATGTCGTACTCTACTTTTCGATAATATATTTTGGCGCCCAACAGATTATTGAGAATTTGCAAACAGGTTTTATGTAGAAGAGCTCCCATTCATAAGAATCCCTCCATTCATCTTCCCCACTACTGGAGTTTTTTCACGTTCCTTCTTTTTGATTAATGAGTGCCTTGGTTGAGTGCTAGCTGGTCAATAATGTTGTACGCTAGGATCAGCATTATCTAAACATATATATATATAACGTATATATATATATATATATATATATATATATGTATATATATATATATATGTATATATATATATATATATATATATATATATATATATATATATATATATATAATAAACATGTAACAGATGGCTGTCAGTACATGGAAGATGTATGGAAAAATGAATTATTGGGGGCCTTTATCAACGGACCCAAAACAATGATTGCTAGAATTTTTGTCAGTTTGTCTGCGCGTTTGTCACAGAACATTGTTTAATCTCAGAACGGCTTATCTGATTTAGACGCGGTTTTCACTAATATATTCCGGCAAGTTTCACCTAACAGTTAGTGTCTGTTTCATGTCAATCGGTGTATAAATAAAAAAGTTATGCCTATACAAAGAAATACGTCTACGCTTGTAGGTTGTTACCCTTACGTACTTCCCCCACTCTAACCTCCTCAGTTATTGATACAGTAATGACGAATCTTTGAAAGGTAATCTTAATCGCTGTCTATACATGAAAGATATATGAGAAAAAATTATTTATTATTATTATTATTTATCTATTAGTTTAATTTTATTTGCAATGTTCAATATCCATAATAAATATATCGAATAATAAAGGCATCCCAAGTAAAGAATTTCAATTTTCTCTTTATAAATTATTATATTGATTGTCGAATATAAAATTAAGTTAGAATAATTGTTAAAAAAAAAAAAAAAATATTGAGGATGACCCTTGAACTTTATTTCTCCAAGAGCGAAGCTTTATCTATATTATTATGATAGAAAAAACAAATGTAAATTATATGAAATTATTTTTGAATATTTCTCTCTATTTTCAAGCTTAATAAAATTAAAAATATTTATTAACAAAGTAAATAGCTTGTTTATACATAGAGTCAACATTTTTCATGGTGAATTTCGATTATAAGCATCAATGGTGCGAACTCCACCTTAATAAGGAGTTCTGATGTCTGAATTTGGTCCGATATAGGCCCAGCCGTGTCCTGTAGAGAACAATGCACCAAGTGTATAATGTATGAATTAGTCTTAAAAGACAAATAAAATGACTAGAAATAATAAGGAATATCTACTAACAGATTCCTTGCCAAATATATTTCAATAAATCATTCCATCTGATAATACTGAACCCTAATTAACATTTTGGTAAGATTCCAGATTTGGAACAGTCCAGTTTGCAGTAATTTAGTACGAATTTATTAGTTATTTATCACAAATGACACTAGGTATAAGAACGGAAACGCGCTAAGATGACGAAGTTCCTGGGAGCCGGACTTTTTAGCGTGTTTCCTCCCTCCCTCCATAGGGAGGAACCCTAGGTTGACCTCACGACGCAATCCAGAAGTAGTGCAGACTAGAACATTTAAGATTTCAGAACTCACTGATTTCACTTATAATCGTGGTTCAAATTTGTGTGTGTGTATATATATATATATATATATATATATATATATATATATATATATATACTCCTTCATACATATGGACTCCTTAATGGAAGTCCTATATTCAAACTCAGAAAAGTATTTCTAAGATTGAATTTGTTAATTTATTTATTTCATTACGGCTTTTAAATATTTATTGTAATATAATTCGATTTGTAATTGAGCTATGACATAATAAAAGATTGTATTCTTTTTTTTTAACAGCGTATCAACATTAGGGCTATTAACGCCGGGCTGTCTACAGGTTGCCACCCTTTTCTATAATGCAACAGCACGTGTTCGGTCACCCATTCAGATACTGACCACGCCCGACGTTGCTTAACTTCGGTGATCAACTGGAACCGGTGCATTCAACGTGGCTATAGCCGTTGGCGATTGTATTATATATATATATATATATATATATGTGTGTGTGTGTGTGTGTGTGTTATTTATCATTATTATTATACAATTTTTGAGTCTGTTCGCTCTCTCACAGGCCCGCAAATTGTCCGATTTTGAAATGTTTTGGAATTTTCTTATAATTTTGTGAATATCTTGAAAGCGGGAAATCGTGGAAAGTGGAAGGCGACCATTCGAATGTTTACTAAATTCTCTACAAAAAAGGTTCTCAAGCAATTATCGATGGAGCGACGTCAATCGGAGAAAGTGTTAGTTTTGTTCTTCTGAACGGGTTTTCGTCTTTGTTTAACTGACTTTTTAATTGGTTGTTTTTTGTTTTAAATTGCATTTTAGCAAAATTTGTATTTTATTAAAAGAAGGAGGGAAAATGAGAAACTTATCGGCATCAGTGTTTTCCTAGAGGGAACGTTGAGAAGGTCGGGGAGTCATTTCCGCTTGTGATACTTTGAGTTTCCTGTTGTGGCTCCTTAAACTTCCTTCTCTTTGAGATCTAATTTTTTTTTTTTAACGAAAGATCAAACCCTACCAAGAAATGCTTCTATTAATTTCCTAATGACACTACGGATATGAACAGAACCGCGCTCATATGACGCAGTTCCTGCGAGTTTGACTTTTTTTTATTTGGTGACACCACAAGTTCTCAAACTGCCTTATTTGAACTTAGCAACGCATCAGTCCGTCACGACATACTGATCTAACCGAATTCTGTAAAATATTTTTGTAGATTTTTGCGCAGTTCACCTCCTATAAGCGTGTTTCGCGGCTAAAAATAGGCAGCCGTCATTTCAGTAAGATACTAATTGGTTGTTGTTTTATCGTGGAAACATTTTCCCATCCCTTCTAACTCCGAATATGCGGGAAAAGGAAAAACGTCCGTTATATCTAAAAATACCAAGCCCAGTTCTGACTCTGTCAATTACCACACCTTCAGCTGACCTCTGCTTTTCACGTTTTCAAATTGGGGGACATTTTTATAATATTTTATTCTCATGTGTGAATTTCATAAAATCTGCAAACTTATTTTCATATGACTAAAAATATCATTCATATACTTTATTATAATTTTGTCTACTATAGAAACTGTTTATAATTTGAGTACTGTACCTGTTCAATCCCATATTACATAAGGTCATCCCATAAGTAATGTCGATTTTTAATGTCCTATCTATTTATGTTCCCTCTTTTTAAATTTATTTTTGTTTTTATAGCATTAAATACACCTATTTTTATCATGTTTTGGTTGGTGAAACTTATTTATTCTGTGCTGAAATTTCATTTGATATGGATCTCGTAAGACACTACTTATAACCATGTTATGCTTAGGGAATTCGTTAAAGGAGAAAATTCTGTTTCATATTATCGGAAACTTGTAAAAATATATGCATATATGAATACAAGTGCGAACGATTTCGAGCGGAAAACCGCAAGCTTGAAGACGAGCCTCGTACAGGTCTAGCAACAGAGCTTGACGACCAACTCCTGCAGGCTACTGTAGAAGAAAATTCTGTTGTAACAGTCGAAGAGCTAGCAGACAAACTTGGATCGACACATTCTACAGTCCACCGACATAAGCCGACATTACTTATGGGATGACCTGATATAGCAGGGGGTCGGTCAACCAAAAAAGAAAACGCTAAATTATAAACTATGATTTATTAATAACCACGCAACCTTTAGTGCCTCATCAAGAGCTAATGTGAAAGTAGGGCTTGGATGAAACTTTGAGGGATTGGAAGTGTTGAATGTGTCGGGATTTTAAGGTTTCTATTTCGGCAGAATGGCAGACAGACAGAGGTAAGGAATTCCATAGCGAGTTTGCACGGGTGACAAATGATTTTTCTAATAATACTGTACGGTGGGAAGGAATATAAAGATCGGATGGACGAGATCGGGTGTTACGGGAGTGAACAGAGATTAAATTTAAGGATTTGGAAGATATTAGAAGGTCTTCGGGATTGAATTACTAGATAAAAGACTGAGCCGAGGAAGTACTGTCGACGATAAAGAGGGAATAGCCAATTCAACTCTTGGTAAAAGTGCGATATGTAGGAGTCTCTCAAAACATAATAAAAACGTATGAAAGAGTCCATGGGCGTTTTTAATTTCTGCGAGACCGCCAGAAAATCGAACGTTAAACATAACAATGATAATAATGTTTCTTAAATACACTAAATACCGGAACATTGAAAACACTGTCGAAATCCTTGGCGTATAATTGATATCATTAGAATAGCTGACAAAGGATTTTCTCGTGGCCTAGTGGCTAACATCTTTATTTTAAGGTCCACTTATAAGTTATTTATTTAGAATTTACAACAATGTAAAAATACATTTCTAGTAAAATGATACTTGTGAATATGTCCTGAAGCTCGTGAGGAGGGAAGCCGCACAGTTGCAGTACCCACAAGGCAGAAAGATTAAAATCAGGAAGAACTACTCCTGTAGTTGGTCTCTAGGCCAGTTACGCTTCAGTCGGCGAACGGGGTTATATGGGATTAGATGTGAGGATATAGAGTTTATTAAAGAATTAGGATGGCCGTGTAATTTTGAATGAAATTTTTGATATGATTTTTTGATAATGGTTGTATAAATGGAATATGTAGGTCGTTATGGAGAGTCAAATTGGATACAAAGAATGGAGCGTCGGCTATTTTGCGGAGGATTTTAGACTGCAAAGATTGAATTTTGTAGGAGTTGGATGGCTTTGTGGATCCCCAGAGTTCCATGCCATAAGTACATAGTGGTCTGAGTACTGTCATGTAAATGAGTCTTTTGTTCTTAAGTGTAAGGTGTGATCGTCGGTCAAGTAAGTGTAGTAAAAGTCTGTACCGTCGGTTGAGTTCTTGTCTCTTCTGAGTAATGTGTGGCTTCCAAGTTAGTCTTTGTCGAATATAAGTCCAAGGTAACGGATTTGGGATTTTTGAGGAAGAAATGAATCGTTAAGGGACACCGGAGGACAAATAGATCGTCTGAGGGCAAATGTTAGGTGGCAGGATTTTTTAGGGTTTACTTTAATTCTCCACTTGGTGAGCCAAGGATTGATGATGTTAAGGTGAGCCTGAAGAGACCTAGATGCAAGGCTCGGATCTTGGCTGCAAGCAAATATGGCTGTATCATCGGCAAACATATGGAGAGATGTGTCAGGATAAGTTGGAATATCGGCTGTGTATACCAGGAAAAGAAGTGGACTAAGAATTCCACCTTGTGGAACACCTGCGAGTTGGGGGAAAATAGGTGAGGATGAAGTACCATATGAGACCTGAAAAAATCTGTCACAAAGGTAGGATTTTAATATTAGGTAGAATGTGGATGGAAGTACTTTTTTTAGTTTAAACAGTAATCCCTCATGCCACACGCGGTCAAAAGCCTGAGCTACATCGAGGAAGACACCTGAGCAATATTGTTTGTTTTCGAAAGCTGTTGAAATTAAGTCCACAATTCTGTGCCATTGATGAATAGTAGAATGAAATTGACGAAAACCAAATTGGGATGCGGGAATTACAGGTTCAAGGATTGGATAGAGGCGTTTGAGTATGAGTTTCTCAAGAATTTTTCCTAAAATGGGTAAGAGGGAAATAGGTCGATAAGATTTAGTGTCGTGCTAACATCTTAGATTCTCATGTGGAAAATCTGGGTTCAAGTCCAGGATGCAACAGGATGCGTTTTTTTCATTTTAGAGCCCGTTAAAAAATTCTCTACTGCACCAAGAAGAAAAAAACTGCTAACAAAGTAAGAATTTATTTTAATTTAGAAAAAATAGTCAAAATTAAATAAAAAAATTCCAATGTCAATTGTTACACATTTTTATCTTACTCAAATTATGTATTTCATTTCTTGTTTCAATGTAAATTTTAAACCGTACCAGAAAAATGAATACAAAGATTGAACATTCCACAAATTGGTCGTCCCAAGAGAAAGAAGAATAAATGAAAAGAAAACAAGATACCTAATTTATACATTTCGAATGTACCTTGGATGTAATTTCTTACTCGATAAACGATCAACCTTCGTGATAAATTTGAAACATTTTCAGCTCGTTTTCTCCCTACACAGGGGGCGAGGTTAGCTCAGTAGTAGAGCACTGGACTAATAAGCTGGAAGGCCTGAGTTCAAATCCCGAGCAAGCACTAAAGATTTTTTCTTCTAGTGTCTTCGTTCATGGGTTGAATTCGGCCTCCCTGACCGTCTCTAGGCCAACCCATCCTTTAATTAATTTAATAATGGGTACCTTGGTTGGTGCTAATGACTCTAGCAGTCGAAGCAGCCGCGCAATATCGAAATAATCACGCAATCTAGAAGTGCCTTCAAGAAAATTTCATACTTTGAATGCACCGATTCCCAAAATCAGAGGGCAATTTTTTATTTTGTATTTATTTTAATACATTATTCAGGGGTTTGACGATAACTGAAGTTAATCCGCCTTGCTCAGGAATTTTCTTAGTTATGCCCCTCCTGCGTGGAGGAATTTCCGTGGCGGATATATATATATATATATATAAATCACAACCACACCGTTTGACCGATTTTGACCAAACTTGGTACACATGTAGGTCTTGATACGGGGAATCTTATAGCCTAGGTCAAGAACGTTTACCAACTGTCTGTCCTTATGTTTGTTCCTTATGCAAATCCACACATCTCGATCAAATCCGTTTGATTTTGACCAAACTTGGCACACATGAATGTCTTGATCCGGGGGGTTTTATAGGCTCGTCTAGGACTCACAGTTCGAAATTACAGTCTAGGAGGTCATGGGTTCCAAACTCAGAACCCGAGCAGTTGCTGATTTGTGTTATTGGATTTTAATATTACTTATTTTGTTTCATATTTATTTTGGACTTTCTAGATGCAGGAACCAGGTATATATATATATATATATATATATATATATATATATATATATATATATATAAAAGTATATCCACAGCGGTATTAAATCGGCTTTAATATAACTTATTGAAAATATCCTTGGAAGTATTTAGTAGGAAACGGGATTACCATGGTTTTATAGAGGAAACTAAAACTTATTTCGAGACAACAAACAACAAAAGTTCTGATTTACTACAGAAATAATAGAGATAATGAAGGATTATCTAGGATAGAACTGCCATTATAAAAACCTATGAATAGATTAAGAGAATTAAATCACTAAAAGGAGGTCCATTCATAATTAAATGCTGGAGTAGTATTGAATTTTATCAATGATGGCCTATTCAAAACCTTATCAATCCATTTATATTGAAGGCCATTTAGATTTTATCATTAATGAGAACTATTTATTTCTGAATAGAGACAGTCGCGGGTGATGGTAACGCTCCTTCCATGAAGTTGTGACAAGCCAGATAATAAATAAAAAAAATGTTAAATATATTCTTCTTTATTAAAAAATAAATAATGTGCATCAGACTATAATAATAAATAATATAATGATATAAATATAAATCAAACTAGAAGTCTCGGTGTCCAATTCACACTACAAACACCACAATGCACTGATTTCGGGGAACACAAAGGAATGCTTAAAATCAACACGAGGTTCTGCACAACAGCTGATGAGCTAGCAGTTCATTACCCGCGCAAGTAACACTGTTCAGCAAAAAAAAACTTTTCTCCCCTCCCTTGAACAATTTTGCCTGTTTCTCATGTTTTCAGGTGTGCTGAGTCAGAATCTGAACTCAGAAAAATTCTATCACCCTCTGATTTTGAGAGAAAAGAGGAGAAACTTGGAAAAAATGAAAAATTGTATTTGAAAATTATTGTCTTTATTATAACAGATTTTTTTTTCTTTTTCAACGGTAAAATATAATTAATTGAATCCTGCATGCTATCAGGTATAATACTAGATATGACACAACTCAAAAAATTTACACACATCGTCAATGAGTATTTTTTTTTTCTTTTGTACTCTTCCTCCTCTGTCTCCCGCTGCAGTGTCCAGCAGTAATCCGCCAGCATCTTCTCATTCCATTTGCCAGTATATCTTTTTTCCATTCTTGATATGTCTTGGTGGAATCGTTCTCCATGTTCGTCCGAAAATGCACCCAAATTTGGGGCGAAAAAGTCTAGGTGACTATGCAAGAAATGTATTTTTAAGGACATATTGCATCCCAATGTTTTATATGAAGTAAGCAGTTCTTGGACTATTTGGGGGGGGGGGGGTATTGAGGATGAAAGGGGGGCAGGTAAGGATTTGAATGAAAAGGATACCACCATAAAAGAGAAAGGAAGGTCATTCCCCTAAAGATCCAGGTAGGGACCAAATCCCTGCCTCAAGATCAAAAACTGAAAAAACACTTTTAGCCATATTTCTTCAACCACTTGTAATATTCCCATCAAATTTTTTTTCGTTCAAATATACTTCATTGCGCTCAAAATTATCGGGCTTTTGAATTTTTTTCACTATGTTTTGATGCCCAAAAAAATTCGTCAAATTTACAAAAAACTCACATTTTTGGATAAAAAACTAGAATTTCTCAAGAAACTGTGCGTGATAGACAGAATCTGACTTCAAATGCGTGTTCAGCACATTTGAAAACAGTAAGAAAGCATGTTTTGGTTTGAAGGAGGATTTTCGTGCAGAACAGTGTAATCAACCATTTTTTTTAATTTTTTTTTACGACGCATCAACAAATCTTGGCTATTAGCGCCGACATCCAGGGTTCAGCCAGGAATTTTCTCAGCGAGCCCTGAGATGAGAAAATTTCTGCCGCCGGTGGGGATCGAACCCACCATCTCCCGCTTCTGAATCTAGCGCGCTAACCACTAGATCACGGGAGACCACACAACCATTAATTTACTAATTAGTGAGTTGCAGGCCGTGGTTCGAAAATAATAGATATGCCGCGAGCTTGGCTGGCGAGTTTTGACAGTTAGTGCAGTGGAAGGTTTTTGTGCGTCTGGCTAAGCGCGGCTGCTACAAAGTGTTTTATGTACCTTGACATTTTGCTATAGTGCATCTCTTGAGTAGATAAGAATGTAAGTATGTGTTGGCTGCACTGGCCTTTGGACACCACGTACTCCACATAGGGAACATGTGCAAAACAATATGACCCCAAATAACGATTTTTATTCAGAAGCCAGTAATCTTTAATATAAAATTCAGGAATTTTTACAATTAATTAATTCTGAGTCGAGCAAGTACAATTTCTTCTTGTCTGTTCCAAGATTAACAGAGTTAGTCAAAATCTTTGATCTTTAATCAAGTCAAAATTTCTTCAATAATGTATCCCTCTCGAAAATGAGTGGGGTGGGGGGAGTTTTCCATATATGTATTTATATATTCAATATTCAATTTAACCCGCCATGCTCCATATTTTAAAATTCGCGCCTTGGGAGTCACGCCATCTAGATTCTGCGAGAGCAATCTTGTAGACATCAGCTGACGACTCTTCCATTCAAGCTCGTTGAGTCAACATCAATTTTTTCTTTTGTGATATTTGACTGGGGGAATCACAGCAAAATCTCTCCACACACACATATATATATATATATATATATATATATATATATATATATATATATATATATATAACAGTCCCGTAGAAGGCTAGAGATAGTGTTGTCAGTAACATGCTCCGGCCGCCTGATTTTTCCCTTTGCTGCTTCGACGGCTAGAGTCATTAGCACCAAGGTACCCATTAATAAATTAATTAAAGGCTGGGTTGGCATAGGGATGGTCAGGGAAGCCGAATCCAACCCTTGAATGAAGACACTAGAAGAAAAAATCTTTAGTGTTTGCTTTGGGATTTGAACTCAGGTCCTCCAGCATATGAGTCTAGTGCTGGACCACTGAGCTAACCTCGCCCCCATATATATATATATATATATAAAATAGGGGAGGGTTATGGAGTTCCTGCTTTTGCAACTTTTAGAAAGTCCTTAAGCTTTACAATCTCCGTTTTATCGTTCTATTTGCATTTGAAATAAGATTGTTTATTAAAGTTTAAATCAGAAAAGAGATATTTGAACCATTATTCTTTCCGGGACGTTTTTATTCTTATTATCTTCGAAGTGATCAAACAATAAAACGTAATCATTATCGTAATACATAGAATGACCTTAGAAGGTCAAAGAATCTATGTCCCATCATTATTTGATTAGGAAGCAAATGGAACTTCGAATTGTTACATGTTTAGGTGTGAGAAGCGAGCTGTAGATTTTTACTTTTAAAAATGAGAGAATGCTGGAATCCATTGCTTCGACCCGTAGATATAGATCGGAGGAAACGAATGCCATTTTCTTTCCATCCATTTCTCGTCGCAAATACAGAGAACATGGGAAGCAAGTTTTGGATGGAACACAGAAATAGTCTGAAACCTTTAAAATATAATGATAAAGTATTCGTGAGTCAGGGACTTTCGGAAATGGCAGCCGTAAAAGCCTAGATTATTTTTAACTACCTGGGAATGATCGAACCAGTGTAGGGCAGAGTGCGATTAATTTTTCTAACAATAACTAATGATTAAATGAGTATTCGTACTATGACTAACGATTGATGATTGATCAATCCTTTTCCTTCTAGAATATGACTCATGAATAATGATTAAAACCCGTCTTTGACTAATGACTAATGACTAAACTTACACAGATTAATAACTAAAGATTAAAGTAATGCTTAGATTTATAATTGCTTATCGATTAATCCTTTTCCTTCAAAAATATAATTAATGAATAATGATTAAGCCCCTCTTTGACTAAACTCAAACAGATTAATAATTAAAGACTAAAACAAGGCCTAGATTTATGATTGATCAATCCTTTTATCAGAATATTAGATATGAATTATGATTGAAACCTACTTTGACTAATGAGTAAACTTACACAGGTCAATAATTAAAGACTAAAACAAGGCCTAGATTTATGATTGATGATTGATCAATTATTTTCCTTCTAGAATATGATTAAAACCGTCTTTGACTAATGACTACATTTACACAGATTAATAATTAAAGACTAAAATAAAGCCTAGATTTATGATTGATGATTAACTTCATAAAAATGTTGGAATAATTAAAAATTAAAAAATGTTTCGAAAAATATTTTCAGTTCTCGTCGTAGTAGTAAGGCTAATTACACTTTTTTTAAAAATAAAGAACAAGATTCTACGGCGTTAATAGCCCAATTCTTGATGCATCGTTAAACATACACACACGCAAAAAATACCTGTTCTCTTTATTTGAGCACGTTGTAAACCGGAATTCGTCGTTATAAAAATAAAATAAAGACGATTTTTTCCTCCTTTCTGGAATAAGTGATTTTATAAATTACTAGCTGTTACCCAGTGTACCATGCTAAACCTACTTTCTGCCTATGACTCTCCCCGTATCAAGACCTACCTGTATACCCAGTTACGTCAAAATCGGTCAAACGGTGTGAATTTGTTTATATCTGTTCTAGTGCTGTCTCGTGAAACGGCCGGCAGAGGCCAGCACCACAGCAATTCATAAAACAGCCGACAGAGGCCAGCACCAGAGCCTGCGAGTAGATAGCTCTTATCAAAGAAAGACCAGCGCTCCTTATATCACTGTTGATATAAAATTGAAATAAACTGCATTACATGATTATATAATGATGTAAAGTCATCAATGAGTTCGAGTTATTCTAATATCAAGAACACCAACAAATAAATTTGAGACATTATTCAAAATGGCTTTCGATTCATAATGGCCGTCAGAATCTGAATGGTTCAGTGTAGCCAATTTTTCTTGACCAAAGCAATTGACCAAATTTTGAAGTTTGAATATTTTCACCTAGCCTAGGAGATTTCCCGTATCAAGACCTACCTGTGTGCCAAGTTTGGTCAAAATCGTTGCAACGGTGTAGATTTTGTATAAGGAACAAACAAACATATGGACAAACAGACAAACGGACATACACGTGATTTATATATATATATATATATATATATATATATATATATATATATATATATATATAGATAATGAATTTTACACTAATATTGTACTTTAAAATAAGATGGCGGTAATTTATATGAAAATATCGAAAACTATACAAACAAGATTTAAGTGAACTATTAGACATTTTGAACAACACAAAGTTTGTAATTAGTTACTTTCATAATAATAGTGTCTTGTATTATAGTTTTGTATATCAAGGTGGGATGGTGGGTTTGGAATAAGACATGCAACTTTCGAAACAAACACTCATTCAATGTTGCTTCTATGGTGTGAAATTGTGGAGGTTATTTGAGGTCTGGGAAGAGCGAAATTCATACACACTCTTGTTTGCATAAATCAAAGTGTTAATTAATATGTGATGAAGTAGTATTTGATAACTAATATAGAGACAAGATATTTGGTAGAAGAGTAAATTTAAACAAATCTAAAACTATTATACAAAATCAGAGATGGGTTTATTCATATCCTGACCTACATTACTAAATTCTCTACAAAAAAGATTCTGTTCTAATGTTCGGTGTGGTGATGTCAATCGAAGAGATAAGTGCTTAGAACTTCAAAGTTGTTTGTTTTAGCACTTTCCTCCGAAGGAAAGTAGCTATTGAGGTTGGACTCATGACAGGATTTTTGAAAAATTTCCTCAAATCTTTATCGATCCTACCTAGTAGACACCGAAAATGACCCCCGTTAAAATTTATATATATATATATATATATATATATATATGCATATATATATATATATATATATATATATATATATATAGATATATATGTGTGTGTCTGTTAACACGATAGCGGCCAGAGTTTTTGTTTTTTCGTCACGAAACTTGGTATATAGCATTCAATTAGCAAACGATTGAACGAGTTCGTTAACCACCAAAGTCGGTCCACCGGAAGGGGGGGTTTACCCCGAACCCAAAACACTAATTTGACTATGTCAGCCGTAATATTTGTTATATTTCAACGAAACTTGGTATTCGTAGTGGTAATATAGAGAGAAAAGTGAGATATAAAAATTAACTAAATCGGTTCATCATTAGAAGGGGGGGGGGGGTTTACTCCGGACCCACAATACCAATTCACCACTACCAGCCGTGATTTTTGGTATATTTCGACGAAACTCGGTATTCATAGTGGTAATCTACAGGTAAATATGTGTTGTAAAAATAAACTTAATCGGTTCATTAGAAGGGGGGGGGGGGTTTACTCTGGACCCAAATTCCTAATATACTCATACCGGTTGTAATTTCTGCTGTATTGTAACAAAACGCGGTATACGTCATGGGTAACTCATGAGAAAGAAGTGTTGTAAAAATGAGCTGAATCGGTCAATCGGAAAGCGGGGGTTTAATTTGTAATATATTTCAATAGAAAAGCCCGCCAGACGTAGGTTCACAAAGCCGCCGCAAGGAGCGCTTTCTACCACTAGAGTGACTGTATCCTGTTCCTGCGTTAGATCAAAATACGATAATTTGAGGTGTTTTTTGTATTTATTACGTAGTGTAGTAGGTACCATGTGTAAACTTAACTCTGGAAGCAAATTAATAATTGATCAGTTACTCATTACAAAATTAAAAGAGAACTATTCACGTTTTTATTTTATTTATGTAGGATATTTTAAGCAAATTGTTCTGGAAAGCAGTCTACACTACCCAAATTCTGAGGAAAGTGCTTAGTTATGCAGCTCCTGCGTGACGGACTTTTATTCTTTTCAACGTGTATTTGTCTCTGTCAACTTAACTTTACTCCCCAACGGAAACAAGCACGGTTACCTCCACATGGTGTTTCCTGGGTAACTGGAAAGTCCGTGCAATAATAAGCTGTACAAAATTATGTAGTAGCGTTAATTTTGATCATACCTCATTTAACGCAATATAAAAACTACTTATCGGCCGTGGTGAAGCACGGGTAGTCAGCTAGTGCTTAATGTAATTCAGTTCCCTGTTGAACTTCTCCTCTGACAAGGGGACATTCAAGAGTCGGTCTATCATAAAGATTAGGCCAGAGACTTTATATTGTGGGTGATGGAAAGAGTCCGAAGGAATCAGAAGATCGGTGGCTGTTGTTTTCCTATAAATATCAGAAATATGGGTACCGCCATAGCTCCGTATTTCCACATCCAGGAAATTCAGTCTGCCTTCACTTTCCAATTCAAGAGTAAATTTTATTCTTTGATAAATTTACGTTTTAAAGATGTCAGTCTAAGTTTTTCCAAGTCTAATCAGGATTTGAATGTTTAATTTCAACGATATATATATATATATATATATATATATATATATATATATATATATATATATATATATATATATATATTGGTTATTTTACTGTACACTTTTTTCAACCGAACTTTGAAAAGAGCAAATAGCGCGTTAGCGGGCTCAAACTCAACAAATAAAGAAATACTGTGCACTACACATATTGTGTGGAAAGTGCTTAGTTATGCAGCTTGTTCGTGTCGGACTTTTTAAAGCTTTCAAACTGTTGCTGTGCACTACACATATTGTGTGGAAAGTGCTTAGTTATGCAGCTTGTTCGTGTCGGACTTTTTAAAGCTTTCAAACTGTTGCTATGTATGCTCCCGGTGGTCTAGTGGCTAACGCGGGAGATGGGGGTTCGAGTCCCACCTGTAAGAGGTTGAGTTCTCATCTATGGCTCCATTATTTTGGAAGGGTGGAAACCTTTATGTAGCACGGCTAAATGTAACGCGCGAAGATGACGAAGTTCCTGATGTATGGACTTTATTTTATTGCATCCGAATTAAAAAGGAATCTGAAATTAATATTCTCATGTAGACTATAATTATTAAAAGCCACGAGGCAACAACCCGAGATGCTTGTACTCCAGAAAACATAAAGGTAAGGTAATAAGGTAAAGTGTCGTGTACCTGATATTTATGGATGTCTGGGCTTAGGTAGTAAAGTCCTCTCTAAGCAGGCTAAAGCCCCCAAATCTTCGGCTTCACACTTTATGCTTTATGAGACTTTATTAGGTAATTCGCTATTAGATCGGACAATTGCCGTGGAATGTAGTTCCACACCTGGAATGCAATATATCATACCTTTCCTATAAACCTCTCTCCAAGATTTACTTTATATGCATATTCATAAAATAGTAAATTAATATATATTATTGAAGGGAATCTAATGCTCTACAACCCTATAGGGCAAAACTTATGTAGTAAAAGTGTTTTTTCCCCAAAATGACAGACTTTCAAGAGCGGATATTTCGAAAACTAAAGATATCTCGAAAAACCTGATTGGTTAAAACTTGTACCAAATTTAGTCAGCTTTCATTTGTTATAGAAGGGCCATGTTGCTAGGACGCGGGGTTTCTAACATATAAGTGAAAACACAAAAAATAGGGTCATTCTAACCCCCCCCCCCCTTGGCTCAAAGGCCACGGGCGGGGTCTTTTGCTATGTTGACCTCCTAAATAGTCCAAGGAAGGTTATGAAGTCAAAAATTTTGTTCCAAGCATTTCCATCTATAGCTGTTTTATTTTAAAGAAACGTTTACAAAATACTTGTATTTTATACGAACCACCCATCTCCTGCATGAGAAACTAAAGAGATAGCCACTAGACCACAGGGAGACCCTAAAAAAATTCCTATATTAACTTTCGAGAAGATTCATATACATTAATATGTATATTTGTGTGTGTGTGTAGATCCCAAGTTGAAAACTAAGGATCTACAAACACATGATTTTGCATTTTTTTTTTATAAATTATAATTTGATTATGTGCTTGTAAATTTGATGTTATTTAGTTTCAGGAGGAAATTTCTTTTTTTTTAATTGGATGGTTCGCTTCTCTATTATTATATGGTTCATATTATTATTTCCTCAATTATTACATATTATTTCATATATTTGAGTCTGCTTCTGTAAAGGAGGATTAGATGTGCAAGACTTAAGGAGTCCTCCTTTATTTAAATTTAAAAAAAATGAAATTTCCTCCTCAAACTAAATAACATCAAATTTACAAGCACATAATCTGAAGATTATAATTTATAAAAAAATAATGAAAAATCATACAGATAATTAGATTGAAAATGGTTTATAGCCGAAACGTTTCTATAACAACAAAAATTTAATATAAAATATAAAATAAATGTAGACTGAATAAGCTGTTACCAATTACCTACATATATATATATATATATATATATATATATATATATATATATATATATATATATATATATATATATATATCATTCTTATTAATGGTGCCTCAATGTATATTTTTCACTTTTTCATATTTCGTTTTGATGGCAGTGGCTCGATATAAGAGTAGTACTGTTGACAGTACTATGCCTGACTTGTTAGGCGAGAGTTTTTCCTAACAAGGAAAGCCCCCGAAGAATTGTGACACAAAGCGTGAAACATGTTGGGAAAATGATTTCAAATAAAGTAGTTATTTTAAACAGATGGTGTACTACTTTATGGAACCCCTGCTGTTTAAAGATATGAGCTAAAATGAAATATGTATACATGAATATGTCTTATTACACGATAGTGGCCGTAGTTTTTTTGGTTTTTTTTATATTCGTTATACGTCATGAATATCGAAAAAGAAAGATTTTTTTTTAAATCAAACTGATCGGTTTATAAGGTGTCGGGTTCTGTTGAACGAAACTCGGTAGACAAGATGTCCCACTAATGAGGAGCATGTGCTGTTGTAAAAATAAAAATCGGTCCATTTTTATCTTTTTGATCTGTCGTTTATATATATATATATATATATATATATATATATATATATAAACTGATAACTACACACTTTAAATTGGTCAAAGCACACAACGGACTTGATGGAAACGAGATAGCCGACAGACTCGCAAAATCAGCGTCCAAAGAAAATAGGTAATACACCAGTAACATACAACAAAATATCTAAGACACACATGAAACACATTCTATCATTTAAAACGATAGAGCGCTGGCAAACACAATGGGGAAACTCTACAAAAGGACGTACACTCTTTGCATTTATACCTGACATACATATCCACTTAGTACGAAAATATACATGTAGTGACTTCTATACGGCACAATTACTAACTGGACACGGAACGATAAACACATACTTACACAAGCTAAATATAACTAACAGCTCGGCATGCCACAAACAACACAGCACCTTATATACAAATATAAGTTACTCATAGAAGAGGAGAAAACAATTCAAAAGAATATAAAAAACTGGTCCATTACAGAAAAAGAGTTGTTTGATAAACACTATTCAAGCTTCAGAGATTTTTGTAAGAGAGCATGCCTTACTCTAAAGACGATCGATGCCTCCAAAAACGATTGAAATAACAAAAAAAAATTATATAATTATACAAATATATGGGGGCGAGGTTAGCTCAGTGGTTGAGTACTTGACTAATAAGCTGGAGGCCTGAGTTCAAATCCCGAGCAAGCACTGAAGATTTTTTCTTCTAGTGTCTTCGTTCATGAGTTGAATTCGGCCTCCCTGACCGTCCCTAGGCCGACCCAGCCTTTAATTAATTTAATAATGGGTACCTTGGGTGCTAATGACTCTAGCAGTCGAAGCGGCCAAGGGGAAAATCAGGCGGCCGGAGCATAGTACTGACCACACCTCCTCTATAGTATCTGCCCCCTCAGGGCCCTCGTGGCCTGTTACGGGACTGATTTTTTTTTTTTTTTTACAAATATATAAAATTATATTTATTTGGCTTATTTCCTAATTATTTAAATTTAGTTATTAACTATTTAAAGTTAAATCATTAATGTACTATACCGAAAAACAAATTATGACAAAATTAACATGTAGCACAAAATAAACGGCCTTTTTGCAGGGTTACTGCCGAGAGGAAACTAATAATAGAACAAATAATATATATACATATATATATATATATATATATATATATATATATATATATATACATACATATATATATATATATATATATATATATATATATATATATATATCTGTGTGTATATTACCGTTCTTTATCTATATTTCGAGGTCAGATATTTGGAAGATTGATATGATTCGATATAAAATATAAAAGCATTTTCTTCAAAGTGTTACAAATATCCGGTACTTGGAAGAGCCGTGTCAAGAAATACCTACAACTCCGTCACCTTTACTCTCCTAGGATCGCTGTTTCTGACATGAAGAATTCCTTGCATTTTGTTATACATCCTTCAGACGGAGGTCTCTTTCTGCTCTTGGATTCCATTCATAATCTTAGAAGTAGTTTTCAAAGGTAAATCACAAAAATTGGCGCATTTTTTCTAGGTATTCTCCTAGACTTGGGGTATTTTCCCTCGTCACACAGTGGGTCCAAACGACATTTAGTGTTTCGAAAAAGGCTACAGCTTCTTAAATCTTAACCGATTTCAATTATTTTTTTTTTTTTTTTTTATGAAAGCTAATAAAATTTAAAACAACTATGTCTGTGTTTTGTTCCCCCGTTTATTAAATTACGTGTAAATAGTTCAGGAACTTTGGAAATAGTTCAGGAAGTATGACGGGAACCGTGCTGTAATAAACTGCACAGAATTGTATAGTAACGTAATTTTAATGAAACATTATTTAACGCAATAAAATAACTACTTATCTACCGTGACGAAGCACGGGTATTCAGCTAGTCCTATATACATATGGAAAAAAATATTATTTAAATTTTAACGTCCATTATTATTAACTACGAATTTTAGGACGGGTTATCTAAAGGTTACCACCCTTTTCTAGCCAGGATAGGGCTGATGGCTTTTAATTTTTCTAAAGAAAAGCCACTACCCCATAGTGGGAATCGAACCTACAATCTTTGTCACCGAGTGCTAAGTGCTCAAGCCTTAACACTCACGGCCCCCGGGCCGTCATGTTCTTATTATTACTGTTTTAGTTATAACCTTAAATAAAACTTATTTATTTTGAAACAATATAAACAAAGCAAGAATAAAAAAAAACAAAACATAATCTTTAACATGAGTATTCTCTAATATTTTCTATAATCACTCTAAAAAGATATTTATTCTCTTGTCTTCTTCTAGCAATATAAGCAAGTTTTTCTCGCTCTGGAACGTTGCCGATAATTCCAAAAGATTCAGTATTTTTTTCTAATCTAAACACGCTTGCTTACACACAAAAATAACCGAATACGTTAACTGAATCGATCTATGCAAAAAGAGCTTCAGTCCATAATCAGCAGTTTTGAGAAAACGAGAAAAAACTGTCTACACCCTTCATTTGTTTTATTATTGTGCTATTTTTTTGTCTGAGTACCCCATACTGACACAAGTTATATATGAAACATTGGTTATTACTAAAAAATGCATTATATTATTAAAATATAATAATAGTGCTTGGACTGAAGCTCTTCTTGCATGGAACAGCCTAAGGAGTATCTCCTTGCTAAACATAAGGTCTAATATAATGTAAAACAGATTGTAGGATATATTGAGTAACAGTTTATTATCAATGGTACAATATGTAAGAAATATTTGCATGATATAAAGTTCATACAATGAGTAATGTAATGCTTAATCGTCTTGAACTTCTTCATCTATGTTTATAGTTGTGGCCATCCCAATATTTCATAGTAAAAATTCTTGTGCTCTTCTGAAACGTTTGGCATCAACTTCTTAATGTCTTCAATTTTTTTCTGCTTGACCTTCCCTCCTGGGTAGGCAGGATTGGGAGGGAACACTGGAGCCTGAAGACCTTGGCGTAAACGAAAGGTATGTGCTACAATGCCGTTAATGAATTTTTTTGCTACATGTGTTTCTATGGCAACAATGTATTGGACTAAAGTCCTCTTAACATGTGTAGTGACCGTCAGAGACAACGAATCCACCACTAACTCTTATTTGGAAAAACATGGACTGAAGCTCTTTTTGCATGGATCGATTCAACTGTTTAAAATATTATAATCGAAAGCATATGTTTTTATTGAAAAATGAATTTATTTAAATTTTAACGTCCATTTATTATTAACTAAGAATTTTAGGACGGGTTATCTATAGGTTACCACCCTTTCCTAGCCAGGATAGGGGTGATGCCTTTTCTTTTTTTCGAAAGAAAAGCCACCACCCCTAGTGGGAATCGAACCCACGACCTTTGGCACGGAGTGTTAAGTGCTCGCGCCTTAACCCTCACGGCCATCGGGTCTCCAATGAATTTGCGTTAATGAAATAAAGAAGACCCGAAGTATGTATGCTGGTGTATACTGGGAATAATACTTGGTCTTCATTCTCTAAGCTAGACATAACAAACACTTGGTGTAAGGCTGAGTCTATCGACAATATCCATAATCATAAAGGCATATTAATACTTGATTGGACTATTAAAACTATAGCAAAGTGCATGATTTATGCGTAATTTAAGTCTTCAAACTTTCCGCAAACTTTAAAAATTTCTTGACATCGTTATGAATCTTCTTTGGTTCGTCATAAGATATTTATCGCTTGGTTCTATTTATGGCCCTGCTATCGTCATAAATTCATCTTGCAAAATATTGCGCTATGAAAATCTCTGTTATATTTTCATTGCTTAATCAATATGCTAGGCTTTTCATGTTCCGACATAAATATTCTATTTTCCTTCCCAGAATCTACAAACAGATTTCCATATCGCACCGTGATCCCATTTCGAAAATCCAGGGGCGTTTACTTCTTCCTGGATCAATTAAATTACACTGCGTTTTAAGTTTGCACGAAATAGCTTGTTCCCCACCTCACCCTTTTATTATTTATCCGGCTAAGACACATGTCCTTAATTTTTACTTTAATGACAACTTAAAATCGCTGCTTCTAGAGAAATGTCTTAACAATGATTTTTTTTTTTTTTATTTAATAAGAATATTTTCGATACAAACAAAGTAAGAGCTTTTTTTATTAATTACAAAAGTGCTAAAATTTATTTCATTACTTGAAATTAACTTTAAAATGTGGGTTTCATAGCTGTGGGATTTAATAATGAAAGAGGAGGCCCGGTGGCCTTGAGCGTTAAGGCGTGAGCCGTTAAGACATCGTGCTAAAGGATCGGGGGCTCAATTTCCACTAGGGGTGGTGGCTTTTCTTTAGAAAAAAGGAAAGGCATCACCCCTATCCTGGCTAGAAAAGGGTGGTAACCTATAGATAACCCGTCCTAAAATTCGTTGTTAATAATAAATGGACGTTAAAATATAATAATAATAATATATTTATTTAAATTTTAACGTCCATATTTTATTAACTATGAATTTTAGGACGGGTTATCTATAGGTTACCTTTTCTAGCCAGGATAGGGGTGATGCCTTTTCTTTTTTTCGAAAGAAAAGCCACCACCCCTAGTGGGAATCGAACCCACGACCTTTGGCACGGAGTGTTAAGTGCTCACGCCTTAACCCTCGCGGCCATCGGGTCTCCTAATAATAATAATAATAATGAAAGAAAACGAGAGACAATTTTCTAAAATATCGAATATCTCGAAATCCGAAGATCTATTAGGAAACATAAAACCTATTTTTCTGAACCGCCACAACGACCTCTACCAGCAGGTAGCATATTAACCATTCATTACGCCACACCCTGTGTATGTATGTGTATATATATATATATATATATATATATATATATATATATATATATATATATATATATTTACGGGTAACATTTTCAAAAATTCTTGAATTAGTATAACACTAATAGCTACCTACATTCTTTTGGTGATTTTTTTTATTGTGTTATCTAATTACTTATTTTTTTCGCATACAAACTTAAATAGCAAATCGCCAACTTGAAAGCTCCCACTTAACAAATTAATAACAAACTCGAGTACTTGGAAGTTAAGTCCTAAATGGTTGCCCATCCTACACAGAGCAGCCATGATTAAAACAGAATTGGCGGGAAAATAGACTTGTATCGATGTAATTTAAGCAATCGATGTTTTCTAGAAGAGAAAAAAAAACTAATTATTTTCTTTTCTCCATTCTCTTATCTCCTTCCAACCAGAACTAATTAGAAATCGGGGGAATTGACAACAGGAAATAAATTAATCTTCAGGGTGGATAGGTTAGGTACTTTATGTAGGTTAAGTACTATAGATAGGTTGGGTGCTTGGATAGTTTTTATCTTTTTATGCTATGTTCTTCTTCCTAATATCGGTTTATCTATTAACTTACTAAATCGATACGCCTACGCCGATATCGATTGTGGCAAGTAAACTATTTTCTCTTAATCTTCGAAAGGCAATGAATACAATAAGTAAAAGAAGTTTTGATATATTTTTTTTTAAATTATTTATTGTAGGTAGCAATGGTAGCTCTCAAGGGAGCATGTACAAGATCCAAAATCGTGGACGAATGCAATATCGGCTAGCTGACGTTAACCGAGATCAGCAACAATTGGGTTCCAGGTCAGTTAGGTATAATTAGAAATGAAAGAGCAGATCACCTGGCCTGACAGGTGCTAAGAAGCACTCCTATGTATAGAACCTGCCCTTGTAGTATCTCTAACCACAAAAAAAAAAAAAAAAAAAAAAAAAATCAGTCCCGTAACAGGCCACAAGGGCCCAGAGGGGCAGATACTGTAGAGGTATCTGATTCTTGACCATACGGCACACTAGGGAGATAGTGTGGTCCGCCTGATTTTTCCCTTGCTGCTTCGATTGCTAGAGTCATTAGCACCAAGGTACCCATTGATAAATTAATTAAAGGCTGGGTTGGCCTAGGGACGATCTGGGACCCCAAATTCAACCCTCGAACGACGGCACTAGAAGAAAAAATCTTTAGTTCAAGTCTCACTCGGGTTTTGAACCTGTTCCTCCAGTTCATTAGTCGAGTGCTCTACCACTGAGCTAACCTCGCCCATCTCTAACCACAAAGTAAGCCAAAAAATGATTGGTGGCTATTCGAGCCGAAAATCTAAGCAAATAGAATAAAGCCCAAATCAATGGCATTCAAAGCAAGATAGATAACAAACGAACAAATACAATTCTGTCCCTCCAAAGAAATATTATGAAGGAGAGTTTTGCTTTATACACAGGTCATGCAAGGATGTGTAGGAAACATACAATATGGCTCTGCCTACAACCTTCCTATGTAGGAAGGCAAGAGGGGGTTTCTTGCACTTCGGCAGTGCAGAAATAACAGACCTGGGGAGCACTCCCAAGGTTATACCAAAAAAGTTTAAAGGATTTGTCAAGAATGAAGGGATTAATAGACTTTTTCTGGTCGAGTTCGTGTTCCACCGGCCAGATATCTACGCAGCGAGTCGCAAATCGTCACCTTTGATATTTGTAAGGCTTATGATTTTGTGAGCCATCATGCCCTTAGTAAGCGATGACACTACTGTCCGAATTCATTGAATAGGTGATAGGATTGGACGGACCCAATCGTTTGCGGGAGAGGAATTAGACAGGATGATCCATTGCTCTCCTGCCAATATTGCTATGGATTGGTTTCTCCATGCAGTTCCAAGTGAGGTTGGGTTCAAACTCAATGGGACGATGAATTCCTATCCTGCTTTTGCTGATGACTTGATCTTGCTCAGCCCCTCGCAGGTGTCATTCACAAGGGAATGGCACTGAGCCCTGGAAAGTGCCTGGCCTCTGGGTAGGTGTCACAAGATCAAAGTAGTTAGTAACCCGCTGTTCAGGATCAATGATGTGCCTGTGCGACAAACGCAGGTACAGCATGCTTGGAGGTACCTGGTTGTTGTCCACAAGGATAGAGGGTCTGACGAGGTCCGATTTCGATGTTGGAATAGCGTTTGATAGGCGAGGGAATGCCCCTCTCAAGCCGTAAAAGAGGCTCTTAGCTCTTAAGCAGGCTACACAAGATTCAGTTAGGCCGCCGGAACAGTCTTAACTGACAGACCTGCCGGAATATATACACGTTCAGGCGACCGGCTTTTAGACGGACTGTTCAGGTATAACTGACAGAATCGAGTGTAGCCTGCTTTAGAAGTCCTCTCCTTTCGAAATTTTTGCAAGGCATGGTTCTCGGCGGTATCTCCCGTATGTCACTGGCCAAGACAGAGGTCAGGGTTTTGGTGACACCTTGTAAATAGATAACCGATAAAATCGCTTAAAACCGATGAAGATTTGTAGAAATAAATTCAAAGCAGTTCTAGAATGTACTGATATATAAGTAACCAGATATTACAAGAAGATATACACACATGAACGAGCGAGTTTTGCCCGAAGGGGACATGTCACCCGTAATTAATTGTTGTTCGAGCACATGAAAACTCCATTAAAAATAAAAAATATATCTTGTCTGACATTATTATAAATGCGAAGGGTGTCCTTCGTCAAAATAAATTGCCAAGTATATTCTGCTATGTCGGAACAAATTTAACTGCCCGCCTACATGTTGAGCATTAATATCAATTTCTCTTGTATTTATATCTTCATTGCGAAAAAAATAAATTATTTGTTTTATTTATAGAATTATTTATTGTTCGAATCTATAAGGAAATACATTTTAATAGTATCCGCTTATGACGTCGACCTTATGACGCCATTTGGAGGTACCGATTAGAAAAGTCCAATTTCAGAACCCATAATTCATATATATATACTAGCTGTTACCCGGTTGCCATGCTACACCTACTTTCTGCATCCAAAATAAATTAGAAACCAAATAAGTAATATTAAAATCTAATAACACAAATTTTTAACTGTTTGGGTTCACAGTTTCAAACTCGTGACCTCCGAATTGTGGGTCCTAGACGATTTTAACCTAACCTATATCATCCCCCGGGTCAATAAATACATGTATGCCAAGTTTGGTCAAAATCGGTCAAACATTGTGGATTTTTATAAGGAACAAACGAACGAACATATAGCTAGTAGACCTTTTTTACCTAGTCTATGATACTTCCCGGATCAAGACCTACCTGTGTGGCAAGTTTGATGAACATCGGTCAAACGGTGTGAATTTATATAAGTAACAAACAACAAACAGACAGGTGGTAGAAGTTTCTCACTAAGCCTACGTCACTACCTGGATGAAGATATATCTTTATACCAAATTTGGTCAAAATCGGTCGGACGGTGTGGATTTGTATGAGGGATAAACATAATAAACATAGACAGACAGCTGCTAGACATTTTTGACCAGCCTACGAGACTTCCTGGATCAAGACCTACGTGTGTGGCTAGTTTGGCCAAAATCGGTCAAACGGTGTGGATTTGCATAAGGAACAAACGACAAACAGACACGTGATTTTTATTTATATAGATATATCAGGGATAGGCAAGAATTAGCGTTCGCTAAAAGGTGATACCTCAGCGCTAATTTAGCGCTCCTTACAAACCCAGGAGTAAAAATTAGTACAAACCGATGGCTGGGTGCTAATCACTATTTTATTTATGAAATGTTTAAATATAGTTTAATATCTCTAAGTTCACTTCCGGTCTGCCCTGGTCCTCTTCCAGCTCGCACAGGTCCACATCCGATCCGTTCTGAGCACGTTCCGTGAGCCTAGTGTAAACTTCTGGTCTGCCCTCGTTCTCTTCCAGCTCGCACAGGTCCACATCCGGTCCGTTCTGAGAACGTTCCGTGAGCCTAGTGTAAACTTCCGGTCGACTCAAGTCTCACGCTGGGTAACTCTGGTTCGATCTGGCTCATTTTCGGTCACTCCGTCCACTCTATCCCCTTCTTAATGCAGGTTACTTCCGGTCTCTCAAAATTACTTCCGGGACACATTCATCACACGCAGGTTTCCGGGTGGATCCGAGTCACATTTGGGTACTTCTCACCTAACTCTCATGTTTACTTCTGGGTAACTATTTTTATCCTTCGTTTCCTGATGTGCCTATGGGTCTTCCGGGCTCTCACGATGGACCGGAAGTGACTCAGATTAAATTATGGATCATATTAGATTAATTTTGGAAAAACTGCGTTATTGTTGGCGAATTTCTAACCAAATAATTGCCTCAATTTTACAACTCATAGACAAATTACATAACGTCGAATAAATAAATTTGTGATTTTACACTATGACATTTAAGTGTAAGATATAAACAAATAAAAATCTATGAATATTAGATATAATAAGATGGTGATAAAAAGGAATATAAAGTAGGTATGAGTAGAAGATTTATCATGATGGCGAACATAAGGTCTTCTTTCACCCGTCCCATCAATCATATGACCTTGTCGAATATTTCTAGTATTTTATCATATGGAAACACAACAGTCTACTAGTTCAACTAGTGTATTTATCTAATTATTCAACATTCACACACATTTATATGTATGTGTGTGTGTGTATATATATATATATATATATATATATATATATATATATATATATATATATATATATATATATATATATACAGGGTGTCCCAGTCTTAAACCGACAGACTTCGTATGTATGGGGAATTGAAAAACTAAGTCAAAAAGTCCTTCGGCGATTTTCTCGTTTTCGAGAAAAACGCAAAAACCCTGTGAGACAAAGCTAAGCGTCTTAGCGTAAATATACTTGAATATTTTACAAGATAATGGTGTTTGAATAACCCATCGGATGGAAATTTTTTCCATAGAGAGTCTCGGTTCACTTTTCGTTTTTTTTTTGTTTTTTTTTTACGATAAATTAACGAACAATAATATTTATTTAATTCATTTTGCCTCTATTCTTTAGGATCACGCAGGAGCTGCATAACTAAGCACTTTCCTCAGAATTTAGGTAGTGTAGACTGCTTTCCAGAACAATTTGCTTAAAATATCCTACATAAATAAAATAAAAACATGAATAGTTCTCTTTTAATTTTGTAATGAGTAACTGATCAATTATTAATTTGCTTCCAGAGTTATGTTTACACATGGTACCTACTACACTACGTAGTAAATACAAAAAACCTCATATTATCGTATTTTGATCTAACGCAGGAACAGGATACAGTCCCTCTAGTTGTAGAAAGCGCTCCTTGCGCCAGACGTAGGTGTGAACCTACGTCTGGCGGGCTTTTCTATTGAAATATATTACAAAGTAAAGCCCTCCCCTTTCCGATTGACCGATTCAGCTCATTTTTACAACACTTCTTTCCCATGAGTTACCCACGACGCATACCGCGTTTCGTTACAATACAGCAGAAGTTACGACCGATATGAGTATATTAGTAATTTGGGTCCGGAGTAAACCCCCCCCCCTCCTAATGAACCGATTTAGTTTATTTTTATATCTCACTTTTCTCTCTATATTACCACTACGAATACCAAGTTTCGTTGAAATATAACAAATATTACGGCTGACATGGTCAAATTAGTGTTTTGGGTTCGGGGTAAACCCCCCCTTCCGGTGGACCGACTTCGGTGGTTAACGAACTCGTTCAATTATTTGCTAATTGAATGCTATATACCAAGTTTCGTGACGAAAAAACAAAAACTCTGGCCGCCTCGTGTTAACAGACATATATATATATATATATATATATATATATATATATATATATATATATATATAAATTTTAACGGGGGTCATTTTCGGTGTCTACTAGGTAGGATCGATAAAGATTTGAAGAAATTTTTCAAAAATTCCGTCATGGAATTTTCCTTCGGAGGAAAGTGCTAAAAGGTAAAATAAGAAATAGTTGATTAAATAATAATGAAGGAAGATTAAAGTAAAATGATCATAGAATAAATAATAATAGCAATTACGATGTTTGTATCTACCTCATATTTTAAATTAAAAAAAAAAATAATAAAAAAAAAGGAAGAAAATTATTACAAATGTTCATCCTAATCCTATATTCCAATCCTTATCCACCAATGATCCTTCCTCTCCACCAAGACGTCCTAATAGAAAGTGGCCCCTTGATCTACTAAGGCATTGTAGTGTCGTGGAGTGAAAAATCAGTGAAATGATAATAATTGAGAGTGATATCGATGGATATTTTCTCTCCACATGATATTACTGCTCACGTCTCACTCACGTCCAACCCCCCCCCCCCCCCCCCCCCTGCTAGTCGCAGGATGTGGTTGGATGGCGTAAGGTTACTCCAGGTCATGAGTGTATATAGGAAATAATTTCGGAGGGGGCTGGGAAAATTTGGGGGGGGGGGGGGCTGAGACCATTTCCGGTGTATGGAATACTAACTATTTAGATCTTGGAAGAGTTTTAGCCAACTAAAACGCTATTGCACCCAAAATAGAATATTTTTTATGAACTAAATGATTATATTTAATTTATTTTTAAGGGTTTTATTAACTTTTACCGATCAAATCAAAATTTCGGGGGGGGGGGGGGCTGCAGCCCCCTCAGCCCCCCTTATATGCGCCCATGCTCCAGGTCATTCTAGAATCCTTCCTAACAAGGAAGGTAGTCGGCTGACAACTGGTGACACCCTGAGGTGTGGTCAAGCTACCTGTATCAAATTGCATAATAAACTTGAATTGTCAATTGTAATATTCTGTAAATAAAATATTCCTAATATATATATATATATATATATATATATATATATATATATATATATATTATTCTTGTGGATGACCCAAAATATTTCTTAATGCGTTTCCTTCTTTTAGGCTTAGGGTCGGGAAAAAGTAGTACTTCCTTGTGTCACACCACTTTATTTTTTCCTGCCCTACATGTTTCGTGCTTAATTCATTCGCACCTCATCAGGGGCACTTCTTGCTAAGAAGTCCTCTCGTCTCCTCATGTACCTTCTACGGTATTACCCCTGCCTCCGTAGAAGGTACATGAGGAGACGAGAGGACTTTTTTGCAAGAAGTGCCCTTGATGAGGTGCGAATGAATTCAGCACGAAACATGTAGGGCAGGAAAAAATAATTATATATATTATTTTTTTATTTATTCACTTCCCGCGGTGATCCATGAAGGTGGCTTTTAAGTATCCATTTTTCATGATCAAAATTATTTCCCCGTAATGAAAATCAGTAAAAATTACTGGGTCGAAGGGAGCTCCCCGCGAAGCGCGAATCAGGTTTTCGCTTTTACGCCTTCTCCTAGTGAGAGCGCTTCATCTCATTTTATTAGAATAATGAATACGGAGTCTTAGAAAGGCTAGCTTCAAAGCTGAATTTGCACTCTAATTAGCATATTTTAACACCTCAGCTGCGAATATGAAGAAGGCGTTGCTTCTGCTTGGAATCCTCTTCATAATCTCGGATTACATTAGTCCGTTTATTTCATAAAATTAGTATTTCATATATTAAAAGTTCTCATAGTAATCAAGCATAGTTTTAAGCATTATATTAAAAAAAAATTGAGATTAATGAATTACATTTGGAGCCTCGTTATTTCAATTTTACACTTAACCCTCCGTCGCACAGTGGGGCGAACCAATGCATTTGGTGGTACAGCTTAGATACTAAGAAGAACAGCTTAACCAAAAAAATATAGGAAAATTCGAAACTTCAGATATTGGTTAAAAAAATATTGAATAATTTAATAAAACACTAATATTAAACATTCTCATGTGGCTTTTAATATAGCTCTTAATTTACATGGTAATATTTCAATAACGGGTTTCTTATTGGAAATTTATTGTAGATTCTAAAAATGTCGTCGTTATTTATATAACGACGATACATTGATCAAAAATCCCGAAAACACAGTTTTTCTTTAAAAAACAAAAAAAAAAAACAGTAGTTTTTAAAATACACAAACGTTTGAGTAACTCTACTACATTTTCAGATAGAACGCTTATTTTTGTGCCAATGAACTACAAATGAAGTGCAGAATAAGCCCCTAAAGCACACAATGCGGGACACCCTATATAGTAAGTATGACTATTACCTCGCTGGCACCTCCCTGTCGCACGTATTCCCTTTCAGCAATATTTCACTCAGTCCTGAATTCCGGTTGTCGAGCTTTAACAACCGGAATTCAGGACTGATTTTGCTCAGACAACCCTATACCACCGTATCGTTGCATATTCTATAGGCTTCATACTTTCGATTGGCATGGAATTTCTCTATTAATCAACCCGATGCAATTTAAAAAAAAAATTAAATTGTAAATTAATCATATTCTGGGCTGATTTTTTTTAGGCAACCCATTTGCAGTATCTTTATTGACATAATTAATTTGATATAAAATAGTTTTCATCCATTAATCAGCTCGGTGAAGGCTGAGGTGTATCGGGATCTTAGACCATAATAATACCCATGTGTTTAAAAATTATGTAAAAGTAGTAGTTTCATTATTATTTCTGATGAAAAATAGTCTTAAATGTTTCTACTTTTAGGTTACAGATATATTTTATCAATCAACTTATTTTGGTCGATTCGTAGTAGTGATGGGCGATTCTCGAATGAGAATTGAAATGAAATATGAATTTCGTAGGAAATTGTAAGTAAACATATCAATATAGAAGATAAATCCTTATTGAAGATCGATACATATCGAAAACCGATCTTGTGAGGCTAGAAGAACGATCTTTTGAATCGATCCTAACTCGCCGATCTTTTTTGTAGATCGATCTTTTCATTTAGATTCAAATCGATTCAAAAGATTGATTCATATCCGATAATATAGAAGATAAATCCTTATTGAAGATCGATACATATCGAAAACCGATCTTGTGAGGCTAGAAGATCGATCTTAACTCGCCGATCTTTTTTGTAGATCGATCTTTTCATTTAGATTCGTAGTAATGATGGGCGATTCTCGAATGAGAATTTAAATGAAATATGAATTTCGTAGGTAATTGTAAGTAAACATATCAATATAGAAGATAAATCCTTATTGAAGATCGATAAATATCGAAAACTTCTTTTGAATCGATCTTAACTCGCCGATCTTTTTTGTAGATCGATCTTTTTATTTAGATTCGAATCGATTCAAAAGATTGATTCATATTCGAGAATCACCCATCAGTAACGCATAGGCTCTATCAAGATTATTCAGAAAGAAGATTTTGGAATTAACCCTGATCATTGGACGGCTCGCCCTAATTTGACGGCGCTTGATTTTTTGTGTTGGTTAGGCTTAAGTCCAAACTGTACAAAGTACCCATTTAGGACTTAAACCACCAAGGATTCGTGAGTCATGTGCAGAAACGAAAGCTAAGCGTAAAAAGATTAGAAGAGCTACATCAGCTGTGATGACCAAATGTCGTCTGTATCTTCTGAAAGGAAGGGGCCATAAAATCCTTGGAATTTTACCATCTACTTAGTAAAACTGGCTGTAATATGCTGCCGAAAGACACGTTATCATATGACCAGTGGTGTGAGTTCTGCAGCCACGACGCACAGTGGTGCCGAATGTGCAAAAAGCGGAAAAGATTCAATATCTCGACAACGGATTAACCTAAAACATGGGGCTGGTCTCATTCGACTCAGAACAAAACAATACATCAGGTTAAACTGTTTTTATGGAAGTAAATTGAAGAGCTGATGAAAGAATGAAAGCCTATTGGGGCGTTAAAAACTTTTGAGATTTTCGGAATGGTTGAACTCATCAAAACAAAATGCAACAATAATTTTGAGCGTATATTTAAATTAATTCAGGGTGATTTTGTTGAAGGAATACGTCGAATTTTGTACCACCCAACAAGCAGTCACACAGATAGCGGTATTTCATTTTAAACTATGAGAGCTCATGACTAAACAACGTTAGCACCTAGAATGAACTCGAATTAAAAGTGTTTTGACGTGTGGACATGTATTATCTGAGCCAATACGGTAAACTGGATAGTGCAACAAATAAAGGCGCACTCTAATCCTTTCCTTTCATTCCGGTGTTACGATCAGATAAGCAGATAAAAGCAGATCCTTTTGGTCTAATATAGACTTTAACATGTCTACTTTGAAATGTGACCTTTCTCATCCGGAGGAAAGTGGAGCATTTTTTGTAATCATAGCTGTCCTCAATGCTTACACAACTTATAACGTTGTGATGCGCTCTAATTTTTATGTTGCCCAGTTTGACTTATGTGTTGTTTGGTTGAACATCGTAGAGCAGGGAAAACATTTGATTATTTTTTCTCTTTCTTTTGAAATTATAAATTAATTATTTAAAGTAGTGTGTAATTTGGTGAAACTTCCATTATTCAGACTTTGACCTAAATTAATGGGAATAACCTTGAAACAGAGGGAAATTATGCTGTTCCTAGATTCTGTAGCTAATATAGTAAGAGAATCACAAACTAAATAATCGAAATGAGCGCTTTCGAAAATTGATTTTTTCCACTGTGTGACTCTAATTGTAACTTTTTTAATTATTGAAGTGATTCTTTTTACTTTTTATTCAAATTTAACGTGAGGCTTAGTTCGATCAGTATACGACAATTTCACAAAGAATATTTTTCATTTAATTCTGTTAAGGTCACAAAAATAAACATGATCCACTAAAAAATCTAACGTTAAAAAAAAATGATGCCATGTTCCAGGCCCCTCACGAAAACAGTTTGCCTATGAATGTTATATCATAGTATTGGACCAATTTTTAGGCTCTTAATACCTTGTCAAGAACCTAATAATACCCTCTCACTTATTTGTGCAATTCCAACTTGGCCATCTCCAGGTTTCGTCCGAGGTATCAAGAGAACCAATAGATAGATAAATACAGATCTGTATTTTTATACCATAAAGCAGAACCTTTTTAATCTTTCTGCAACGGAGTTGGAAAAACCTAAAAATTTTCTGCAGCCCCATGCTGTTCAAGTTGCTTATAATATGAACCGCGATATAGATAATCTTGAAGAATAATTGGAAATAAATAAGTGCATGTAATATAACCAAGTAAATTTAATAATACAATTTCAAATGATGATAGAGTTAGAACAATTCAATAATTAACAATAATCTTATCTTTGGCAGTAGCACTTCGCGCATCGGCGTATTATATATATATATATATATATATATATATATATATATATATATATATATATATATATATTTCTTTATTGATTATTACATCCTGTATATAAATACATCTGGTAATATGATATATGATACAATATGGAGGTTCTGTGCTCAAGGCTTGAGCTTCATCCTCGATTCACGCCAGAAAGACGCTCAGATGACGTTGAGAGGTGCCTACACAAGCTCCCTTCTGCTCCGACCAGTGGCTGGAGTCGAAGAGAGATCTGTGAGCCACAGAAAATTGTCGCACGTGAATAAAGGGAAAGCCACTTCACTTGGTCACTGCAGTAGATCTCTAGGCCAATGTCTTTTGAGTCGCCTCGGTGGAGAGAGTGGATGGGTGGCGCTTGATAGGGAGAGGACTTCAGGATTTTGATGAGTGGAAAGTTTAGGATGGAAACGTTGGAATCTGGATAATACAACATCATTAACGAGTGGGATATTGAGGTCTTTATGGAGGTTTAGGATGGAAACGTTAGAATCTGGATAATACAACATCATTAACGAGTGGGATATTGAGGTCTTTATGGAGGTTTAGGATGGAAACGTTGGAATCTGGATAATACAACATCATTAACGAGTGGGATATTGAGGTCTTTATGGAGGTTGAGGTTGGAAACGTAGAAGGGAGCATTGACTATTGGATTGGAATGTTTGAATGCGTCTGATGTTCGATGTTTTCGCAGTTCCCCAGCGTTCTGAACGCATTCTTTGAATGATCGATTTTATGATCGCACATCGATAGTTTTCAAACAATCGTCCCAGGTTCGAATACGCCTACTGTTGTTATAATATTGTATCGATACACCGAATATCGACTTAGCAGAGCAGCTTTCTTTCCTTTACATAATTCATGAAACTTGTAGCGTTGGTTATAGTTTGTGGAATGGAGAATATTTCTGCAGAAAATAGTTTTTTTGACTTTCTACAGAAAATATTTCGGGAAAAAATAATTTTATTGACTTTTTCTGCAGCCACTATTTAAAGAACAACCGGTCGGTCTGGCTGATTTTTATGCAGCCCTTGTCGTCTTTCTGCGACAAGGTCGCACTGTCGCACAGAGCCAAACGCCCGATTTCGGGGAAAAAACTCTAGGTAATTAAATCTTTCTTATTTAGGTATCATTTTCAATATATTCAATATAAAAAAGTCATATTCTACTCAATTGGTAGAGATATGTATAATTCAAAATGTGTTTTTGACTACTGAGTCGAATAAATTAAAAACAAATTTAATTTTGTTAACTGTTCTCGAAGTATTCCTCATTCTTAAAATTTGAGCATATAACGACTAAATTTAGCAGTTTCACATGAAATATTTGATGTACCTCAGTTTTTATGTTTAGTTACTTGCTAGCACAAAATTTTTAACAACTCTCTGCAGAAAAAATAATGGTAAAGTCGTTTCTCGTAAAATAATCGCATCGCTAATTGACACCTTCATTTTATTAGGCTGTGCATACATACGGCCGAGTACGGCGATGAAATTTATAGCAACTTCAAAACTACTTTTAGGCAAAACTAAGCGGAGAGCATAGCTAAGTACCGCTTTTTTCTTCTACACCAAATGAACTACGGATAATTGAGTTTCATTACAGATATCTTCACAACCTAAATCACGGTATATTATATATATATATATATATATATATCGGCGGTATCACAGCCTAGGTTCACGGTATATTTTGGCAAACAAGAAAATTCGTTTAAAATCTAGATATACTCATGAGACTTCCTTGGTAATATCAATTTTTCAGGAATAATATAAGTAGTATTGTAATATTTTTTTACTTTTCACTAAAAACTGTGAGATTTTTACTCAGTGAGAAAACGGTCAACAAAAAGGTTTTTTTTGTGATCATACCTATTAATAAAATGGAAAAGCAATATTAATGTAGTATTCCACAACATTTTCGGTTTTGGAGGTTTTTCCCCTCTCGGCACCACTGTGTGTCACCCGTAGTTCTGCTATGGGGTTTTTATACAATATCATCTTACTTAATTTGGCTCTTCCTCTCGGCGGGATCCTGATGAAGGCTCGAAACTCACAGAAATGAAGCGGCTTTTCGCAGTTCTTCCTTCTCACATAGGACTGATGAAGGCTTCAAATCGACCCGAAACCTATCTATCCAGATTTTGTGATATTTTGGCGAAGATTAGTCGTTTGTCAGCCCCAACATAGTACAAGATGAACGCTATCGGAGATGTTCGCTAATTATTCATACCGTACACCTGAGAACCGCTGAAAGGGTTTATGCGCCTCTCTGGGGTTATTTCTTAATCAGCTACCCCCGTAGACACTCTTATAATATACGGCATGATAAAAAGCATGTTTAGTGCAAATGGTACTAATGCTTTAAATATTCGATGAACTTCTTTTCTTGAGTTTTTTTTAAACATGTACTCCCCCGCCTTCTTGCGTAAGCTAAGTAGGTTCTTCTGATCACCTAAATGCTTGAGCAATTGACTCTTGTTTATTAAGTTCATACATATTGTTTTTAAAACGTGGAGGGAAAAAAAACCTTACTTTTTTTTAAATTTTGTTCGTTGAGCGATTTATTTTTTGGATCTTTTCCCACAAAGAAATCATAATCTGACACATAGACCTGTTTAATAACCTGAACTTTCGGTTCAAATCCCCATCACTTTCGCCCAGCTACTCAATATTTATACAAAATCAGGACCTTGGAATAGTAAGGGCGAATCACGAATTTCGGATGTTCGGAAATCGAAGTTAAAATTTTAGAAGATGGAAATTTTGAATGTTTACTCTATGGAATGCTGATTCATAAATCTCATTTAAAAAGTATGCAATTGAAATTCAATATGTTAATTATAATTATTACGAGTGACTTATGGGTAACAACCAGAGAAACAAGGCGAAGCGTCATGTTACCTACATATTTCTGAATCAAAAAATAAAATTAAAAAAAACAAACTAGATTTTTCTGACTCGCCCTTACTCTTCCAAGGTCCTGAAATGATCCTGATAGCTTCGCTGCGTCGAATTCCTGTAGTAGAGCAGAATTTTCTGTAAATTTTGTAATACCTAGGGACAAATCAACGAAAAATAATATGTTATGCTCACTAAAATTACCACACCTTCAACTGACCCCTAATTTTCGCAGTTTCAAATTGGGAGTCATTTTTTTTCAAAATTTTATTCTCATATCTGAATTTTATAAAAGCTTAAAACTTATTTTAACACTACTAAAAAAAAAAAATCATCCAAATCTAATTTCGTCTCTTATAGAAACTATTTATAATTTTAATATGACCCTTATTTAACCCACTTATTATAAATAGTATCCCGCATTGAGGTGTCATAACTTTAGGGCTTTATTCTGCACCTCTTTTGTAGTTCAGGGACGCAGAAATGAGCGTTCTATCTGAACATGTAGCAGAGCTACTCAAACTTTTGTCTGTTTACAAAACTATTGTTCGTTTTTATAAAAAAAACTGTGTTTTCGGGATTTTAAATTAATGTACCGTATTTAATTTTTACACGCCGTATTAACACATTACACATTTTTATAATCTACATTAAATTTCTAAAATGAAACTTCCGTTATTGAGATATTACCATGTAAATTAAGAGATATAGTAAAAGCCATATGAATGTGAACTTAAAATATCGGTGTTGTCTTATATTATCCAATGTTTTCTTAATCAGGCCAAACTCAAGGATGCTTCCATATTAAACTTCCGTTACTCGCGGTGTCTATAGGTACAATTGTACTCGCGGGTCACATGTGAGGTGATGCATTAGAAAAAAATGTTAACGAAGATATATTTTTGTAATTTTTATATATTTGTGAAGGGAATAACGAGGAAAAGCCACAACTAAAATAATAATAAAAATTGAATTTAAAGAATGCACGTCTTGGAACTAGACATCGGTAAAATGAAGTGATAACGCCTGTAAATTTGAAAATGCTGTACTTAAAAATTTAAAAATTATCATTTAATAAATAATAATAATAAAATTTATATGTTACAAATGAAAATTAGTAACACACGTAAAAAAAATATAAGTAATTGAATGTTACTATAACGCAAAGTCAAACTTCAGATTAGAATAAAAGAACTTGTAACTTAATATTATGATGCACGAATATTCGATCTATAACAATTATTATTTATTTATTTAAATTTTAACGTCCATTTATTATTAACTACGAATTTTAGGACGGGTTATCTATAGGTTACCACCCTTTTCTATCTAGGATAGGGGTGATGCCTTTTCTTTTTTTGAAAGAAAAGCCGCCGCCCCTAGTGGGAATCGAACCCAAGACCTTTCGCACGGAGTGTTAAGAGCTCACGCCTTAACCCTCACGGCTACCGGGTCTTATTATTATTATTAGACAAATGTATTAAATGTTCGAAACATAAATATTTCCTGGAGGGAACACAGAAGTATCTAGTGCTTCTCCTAGCATTAGTAGAATCTTTACAGGCCTCGTAAGTTTTCTAATTCTACCTGATACAAGATTGGAGGGCTGAACACCACCTATATGGCGGATCTGAAGTCATTACTTTTTGAATTCTGGTCAAAGTCCCAAGTTTTCTCTACATTTATTTGAAAAAATTAAAGAAATTAAATTATTTTTATTAATACATTTCGCTGATTTAGGAAATGAAAATAATGTAATGAATGAATATGGAATTTCAATAACTTACAATAGTGATCGCGGTCACCTGAGAGGTGATTTGTACATAAACTACTGCTTTATTTACTCACGGGAAGATTAAAATTAGACTGGCGACAGCAGGATGGGGAGACAGGAGGATTGTATGAGGGGGGGGGGAGACTAGAGGCGTTCTTTTCTGGGAACCACAGAAACATTAGGAGCTAGCTGCACCTGACAGGTGACCGCAAGTAACGGAAGGTTATATCTGAATTCAAAGCAAACTTCAAGTTGTAATAACAAAAACGTCACTTCTACATTAAAATCTCAGAAGACGCTGAAGAAACTACAATTCTATAAACATTTAAGCTAGGTAATTAAGTATAGAGTACCCAACTATTGTTATGCTCACACCACACAATAATAGAATATAATCTGAATTCAAAGCAAAGTACAAGTTGTAATAACAAAAACGTCACTTCTACATTAAAATCTCAGAAGACGCTGAAGAAACTACAATTCTATAAATATTAAAGCTAGGTAATTAAGTATAGAGTACCCAACTATTGTTATGCTCACACGACACAATAATAGAATATAATCTGAATTCAAAGCAAAGTACAAGTTGTAATAACAAAAACGTCACTTCTACATTAAAATCTCAGAAGACGCTGAAGAAACTACAATTCTATAAATATTAAAGCTAGGTAATTAAGTATAGAGTACCCAACTATTGTTATGCTCACACCTCACAATAATAGAATATAATCATAATGCCTTTAGTCAGGGCCGCACAGTTGGGCCAAACTACTTTTCGAGTTTCAAAAAAGGCCACAGCCTCCAAATCTTAACCGATTACAATGCATTTTTTTTTTTAAATGATAGCTAATAAAATTTAGAACACCTTTGTCATGCCAAATTCTTGTTTTTAGCACTTTCCTCCGAAGGAAAGTAGCTATTGAGGTTGGACTCATGACGGAATTTTTGAAAAATTTCTTCAAATCTTTATCGATCCTACCTAGTAGACACCGAAAAGGACCCCCGTTAAAATTTATATATATCTATATATATATATATATATATATATATATGTGTGTGTGTGTCTGTTAACACGATAGCGGCCAGAGTTTTTGTTTTTTCGTCACGAAACTTGGTATATATCATTCAATTAGCAAACGATTGAACGAGTTCGTTAACCACCAAAGTCGGTCCTCCGGAAGGGGGGGTTTATCCCAAACCCAAAACACTAATTTGACTATGTCAGCCGTAATATTTGTTATATTTAAACGAAACTTGGTTTTCGTAGTGGTAATATAGAGAGAAAAGTGAGATATAAAAATGAACTAAATCGGTTCATTAGAAGGGGGGGGGGTTTACTCCGGACCCACAATACCAATTCGCCACTACCAGCCGTGATTTTTGGTATATTTCGACGAAACTCGGTATTCGTAGTGGTAATCCACAGGTAAATATGTGTTGTAAAAATAAACTAAATCGGTTCATTAGGAGGGGGGGGGTTTACTCCGGACCCACAATATCAATTCGCCACTACCAGCCGTGATTTTTGGTATATTTCGACGAAACTCGGTATTCGTAGTGGTAATCTACAGGTAAATATGTGTTGTAAAAATAAACTAAATCGGTTCATTAGAAGGGGGGTTTAATCCGGACCCAAATTCCTAATATACTCATACCGGTCGTAATTTCTGCTGTATTGTAACGAAACGCGGTATACGTCGTGGGTAACTCATGAGAAAGAAGTGTTGTAAAAATGAGCTGAATCGGTCAATCGGAAAGCGGGGGTTTAATTTGTAATATATTTCAATAGAAAAGCCCGTCAGACGTAGGTTCATAAAGCCTCCGCAAGGAGCGCTTTCTACCACTAGAGTGACTGTATCCTGTTCCTGCGTTAGGTCAAAATACGATAATATGAGGTTTTTTGTATTTATTGCGTAGTGTAATAGGTACCATGTGTAAACATAACTCTGGAAGCAAATTAATAATTGATCAGTTACTCATTACAAATTTAAAAGAGAACTATTCATGTTTTTATTTTATTTATGTAGGTTTTTTTAAGCAAATTGTTCTGGAAAGCAGTCTACACTACCCAAATTCTGAGGAAAGTGCTTAGTTATGCAGCTCCTGCGTGACGGACTTTTTGTTTTCCCTGTTAATTAAATTACTTGTAAATAACTCACAAACTTTTACAATCAAACATAAAATAATATTTTATTTTTCATCCAACTTAATATCAGGACTGATATCGTTGAAATTACTCATTGAAATTCGGATTAGATTTGTAAAAAATCAAAATTTATAATGAAATCATATTATTTCTGTGATTCTCTTTGTTGAATTATGATAAATTTACGTTCTAAAGATGTTAGTCTGATTTTTTCTAAGTCTAATCAGGGTTTGAATGTTTATTTTTAACGATATCAGTGCTGATATTAAATGAGATGAAAAATAAAATATTATTTTAGGTTTGATTGTAAAAGTTTGTGAATTATTTACAAGTAATTTAATAAACTGGGGAAACAAAACTCTAGCCTGACAAAGTTCTAACAAATTGTTTAAAAGTTCTAAATTTTATTACCTTTCATTTAAAAAAAAAAAAAAAAAAAAAAAAAAAAAAAAAAAAAAAAAAAAAAAAAAATGCATTAAAAACGGTTAAGATTTGGATGGTGTATTCTTTTTAGAGACACGAAAAGTAGTTTGGCCCAGTGTAGGATGGGAAAGAATGTAGGAGGAATTTGAGAAAGGTTATCCGGTTCTTTTTGACAAGTTTGACAGCCAGAAAACGGGGCCTGTGGTACTCTGAGCCCCAGCGCCCGGTGGAAGGTAAAACGTCGAAACGACAAAAACATTTCCACAAAGTGAATGGTCAACAGCATGTGAGCTATCTAAATTCCAGTAATATTTTTTTTTTACGTTTTTGTTTTGCTCGGAATTTATGAAGCGTAAAAACCATTTTCCATCCATAGACAAGAATATTTTGCACCACACGCCCTTAACTGCCGAACATTATTCCATCTTTTAATAGAAGAATTACTTTGTTTTTCCACTAGAATCACTCTATTCAACTTCATCGAGAGGAAACCCGCTTAAGTGGTAATCTACAACATATCTGTCAAATACCACTCACTCACTGGCCTATCATCGCCTAGCCCAAACTACCTGGCAGAAAAATTTTGCATGGACACACCCTATAGAACCTAGACACTCGCTAAGAAAGGATTTTTTGATATTCGAAATTTTAAGTATTTTTAGAGGGGGGTTTTTTTTTTGGTTAAATTTAAGGCGTGTCAACCGTTGGGGTCATTAACGCCAGTAGATTAGAGGGGTTTAAAGTTTTAGTTGGTTAGAGCAATCACGCTTAGGTTGCTAGGACGGTAACAGAACAGCTGTTACCGTGCATTATCTATTTCATAGTATTATTTTTAATTGAGGTTAATTTCCACTATGATGGCAGACCATGAATTACTAGAAATAAACTGTGATTTTGACCCTCATAGAGTTTGATCCCTGGTGATGGTCCATCCGAGGTAATAATATCCCGAACCACTTGACACAAAAATTTGAAATTTTGCACGGACATGAAATTTTCCAAAAGACCGATTTAGTTCATTTTCACAACACTTCTTTCTTATTAAATACCCAGGACGTATAAAGATTTTCGTTACAATACAACAGGAATTACAACCGGTATAAGGAAATTAGTAATTTCTGTCCGGAGTAAACCCTCCCTCCACAGTTCCTGTTTGTATTTTTTTATTTTTAATGGCCCGTCAACTCTTAAGTTCATGAACACCAATCCTTTGTGCGGTATATTGTAAATAAATAAAAAATAATGAACTACAAAATTTATAATGTAACTAGACTGAATACACTGTTCTGCAAAAAAAAACTTTTCTCCCCTCCCTTGAACAATTTTGCCTGTTTCTCATGTTTTCAGGTGTGCTGAGTCCGAATCTGAACTCAGAAAAATTCCATCACCCTCTGATTTTGAGAGAAAAGAGGAGAAACTTGGAAAAAATGAAAAATTGTATTTGAAAATTATTGTCTTTATTATAACAGATTTGTTTTTCTTTTTCAACGGTAAAATATAATTAATTGAATCCTGCATGCTATCAGGTATAATACTAGATATGACACAACTCAAAAAATATACACACATCGTCAATGAGTATTTTTTTTTCTTTTGTACTCTTCCTCCTAAGTCTCCCGCTGCAGTGTCCAGCAGTAATCCGCCAGCATCTTCTCATTCCATTTGCCAGTATATCTTTTTTCCATTCTGGACATGTCTTGGTGGAATCGTTCTCCATGTTCGTCCAAAACTGCACCCCAATTTGGGGCGAAAAAGTCTAGGTGTCTGCAGGAAATGTATTTTTAAGGACATATTGCATCCCAATGTTTTATATGAAATAAGCAGTTCTTGGACTATTTTTCGGTAGTCTCTAGATTTTTCGTTTCCCAAAAACTTAGCACATACCTCTCGAAAAGCAATCCAAGCCTTTTTCTCAGTAGTATTTAACTTTGCTTCAAAAGTGAGGTCCTTGAGTAGATGAGGTCCTCAAGATCAAAAACTGAAAAAACACTTTTAGCCATATTTCTTCAACCACTTGTAATATTCCCATCAAATTTTTTTTCGTTCAAATATACTTCATTGCGCTCAAAATCATCGGGCTTTTGAATTTTTTTCACTATGTTTTGATGCCAAAAAAAAATTCGTCAAATTTACAAAAAAACTCACATTTTTGGATAAAAAACTAAAATTCCTCAAGAAACTGTGCGTGATAGACAGAATCTGACTTCAAATTCGTGTTCAGCACATTTGAAAACAGTAAGAAAGCATGTTTTGGTTTGAAGGAGGATTTTCGTGCAGAACAGTGATATTAATCGTACAGAGATGAAAAATAAAATATTATTTTAGGTTTGATTGTAAAAGTTTGTGAATTATTTACAAGTAATTTAATAAACTGGGGAAACAAAACTCTAGCCTGACAAAGTTCTAACAAATTGTTTAAAAGTTCTAAATTTTATTACCTTTCATTTAAAAAAAAAAAAAAAAAAAAAAAAAAAAAAAAAAAAAAAAAAAAAAAAAATGCATTAAAAACGGTTAAGATTTGGATGGTGTATTCTTTTTAGAGACACGAAAAGTAGTTTGGCCCAGTGTAGGATGGGAAAGAATGTAGGAGGAATTTGAGAAAGGTTATCCGGTTCTTTTTGACAAGTTTGACAGCCAGAAAACGGGGCCTGTGGTACTCTGAGCCCCAGCGCCCGGTGGAAGGTAAAACGTCGAAACGACAAAAACATTTCCACAAAGTGAATGGTCAACAGCATGTGAGCTATCTAAATTCCAGTAATATTTTTTTTTTACGTTTTTGTTTTGCTCGGAATTTATGAAGCGTAAAAACCATTTTCCATCCATAGACAAGAATATTTTGCACCACACGCCCTTAACTGCCGAACATTATTCCATCTTTTAATAGAAGAATTACTTTGTTTTTCCACTAGAATCACTCTATTCAACTTCATCGAGAGGAAACCCGCTTAAGTGGTAATCTACAACATATCTGTCAAATACCACTCACTCACTGGCCTATCATCGCCTAGCCCAAACTACCTGGCAGAAAAATTTTGCATGGACACACCCTATAGAACCTAGACACTCGCTAAGAAAGGATTTTTTGATATTCGAAATTTTAAGTATTTTTAGAGGGGGGTTTTTTTTTTGGTTAAATTTAAGGCGTGTCAACCGTTGGGGTCATTAACGCCAGTAGATTAGAGGGGTTTAAAGTTTTAGTTGGTTAGAGCAATCACGCTTAGGTTGCTAGGACGGTAACAGAACAGCTGTTACCGTGCATTATCTATTTCATAGTATTATTTTTAATTGAGGTTAATTTCCACTATGATGGCAGACCATGAATTACTAGAAATAAACTGTGATTTTGACCCTCATAGAGTTTGATCCCTGGTGATGGTCCATCCGAGGTAATAATATCCCGAACCACTTGACACAAAAATTTGAAATTTTGCACGGACAATCCGTTTTGAATGTTAACACTCGTTAAGAAAGGTTCTTTTTTTTATATATTCAAATTTTTAAGTACTTTTAGGGGGGGGGGTTTGAATTATTAAGAAGTTCCTCATTATGTAGTAGCGTTAATTTTGATCATGCCTTATTTAACGCAATATAAAAACTACTTATCGGCCGTGATGAAGCACGGGTAGTCAGCTAGTATTACCATATAACTTTCATTTTTTTCCCATATTCTTTTTTATGGGTTTAAATGCTTCCTTGACTAAACAATTAGATCTAAGTGTTTTTATGTGGCAGAACAGTTTTTGAATTTGCTAAAAATTCGAGTTTTCTACTAATTTCCCAATCAAATCAAAAAATCAGTCCCGTAACAGGCCACAAGGGCCCAGAGGGGCAGATACTGTAGAGGTATCTGATTCTTGACCATACGGCACACTAGGGAGATAGTGTGGTCAACGCTATGCTCCGGCCGCCTGATTTTCCCCTTGGCTGCTACGACTGCTAGAGTCATTAGCACCCAAGGTACCCATTATTAATTAAATAAATTAAAGGCTGGGTGAGCCTAGGGACGATCTGGGACCCCAAATAGAACCCTCGAACGGTAGCACTAGATGAAAAAATCTTTAGTGCGCGCTCGGGTTTTGAACCTGGTCCTCCAGTTCATTAGTCGAGTGCTCTACCACTGAGCTAACCTCGCCCCCTACATTTTCCCAATATATTTCAAAATTGAAAACCTTTTTTTTTATCTTTATTACGCGAAATTATAAAAAAAAATTAAAAAGGAAAAAAATGAACTTTTCAATAAAATAAAAATTGAAGTAGATTTTCTGAAAACTATGTTTTTCAAAACGGGTGATCCGCTAGCTCCTTTAATTTTCACCCGATTAACATCAAATTTTTACAGAAGCTTTCTGCTGACATTTGCTAGTAAATTATGTCTGATTTTTGTGATTCATTGAGTTATAACAATTTTATGATCGATTTTTGACGAATGTTTTAATATAAAATGAAGAATTGTTCACTATTTTCGAATAAAAAATTATTTCTTAAAAATCCTACGGAAAGGCTTACTCCGTGAGCGGAGTGCTAACGCGTGTGCGCTCTATACCTACGGTTGAGGATTCGATTCTCACTAAGGGTGGTGGATTTTTTTTTCGAAAAAAAGAAAAGGCATTGGCTCTATCCTGGCTGGAAAATGATGGGAACTTATAGATAACCCCTCCTAAAATTCTCTGTCAACGTGACGTTGACTTTAAAATTTAAAAAAAATATAATGTTTTTTTTTTGAAAATGAAGTCCTTGTAATGTTGGTATAAAAATGATCTTCTTCTCTATCCAGGGAGGTTTGAAGAGCTGATGGAGTTAAGACTCAAGATTCAATCCGGAAGGCAGAAATGAAGTTAAGTCTTCACTAAGCCCAAAACGCCTAATCTCCGTGTTATCTTCAGTCTTGTATTAACTACACTATCTTTAGCTGGATTCCAATATCACAAGAAGAAATTTTTTAAAATTTTATATTCGACTTTGCATTAACGGACGGAATAACTGTAAAATATCCGCTAGAAGAGAGACTGAAGTAAGAACATCCAATGAAGGCAGAAAAATTTAATTTACGGTCTCCGCAAACAAAACAAATTACAAAGACCACAATTATTAATAATTTAGAAAAATAATATAATCAAAAGTTTAAAGAAAATGTTAAACAGAATTGGTAAAAATGCAGTTTCACGCGCTCCAAACTGATTTCTTTCAAATTTTGCACAATAACGTATTTTGATGCACTAAACACGAATACGATAAAAAAAAACGTCGGATTTAACTAGGAAAGAAGTTATTAAGCACTAAAGTTCACTGTTAGAGCTATTAATTTTAGCGAGTTGGATTGACTGGGGTTTTGTTATCTTCTTGAGCGAGCGGAAACGCATAGCACGTATGCCCTTAAGCAACAGGTGACGACGGGTGAGGATGCCCTTTAAAATTAACAATATTTTCGAATAAATGGTTTCTGAACATTTCAAATGAGAGTTCTCTGTTTCCCAATGTTACATATCTGCGCATGCGCGTGTTTACAAATACGTTGATGACGCCTAGTTTTATAACCTTCCTAACTTTAGCGCTTAATATTATATTCTATTAATTTTAGCGAGTTGGATTGATTGGGGTTTTGTTATCTTCTTGAGCGAACGTAGCGAGCGGAAACGCATAGCATGTATGCCTTAAAGTCGTCATTTATGCCTTAAAGTCGTCACAAATTTAGTTGTTTACATTAGCTCTCATAACCTGCATAACAGTGAACTTAAGTGCTTAATAACTTCTTTCCTAGTTAAATCCGACGTTTTTTTTTTATCGTATTCGTGTTTAGTGCATCAAAATACGTTATTGTGCAAAATTTGAAAGAAATCGGTTTGGAGGGCGCGAAACTGCATTTTTACCACAGAATTACCTTAAAAATTTGTGTACAGAACTAAGCACTTTCCTCAGAATTGGGTAGTGTCGAGTGCATTCCTAAATAATTTGCTTAAAATATTCTATATAGATAAATAAAATAAATACATAAATTGTTCTACTCTATTGCATTTTTTATGAGCAGCTGTTTCAATTGTAATTTTGTAGTTAATTTCCTTCCAGAGTTTTGTGTATGCGGGGTACTACACTACGTAATAAATACACAAAGCTTCACATTTTGATCTATTGATCTTGATGAGTTTCGTGAACCTACGTTTGGCGGAAGAATTCAATTCAACCATAGTACAAAGTAACACCCCCCCCTCCCCCCTTCCAAAAGACCGATTTAGTTCATTTTCACAACACTTCTTTCTTATTAAATACCCAGGACGTATAAAGATTTTCGTTACAATACAACAGGAATTACAACCGGTATAAGGAAATTAGTAATTTCTGTCCGGAGTAAACCCTCCCTCCACAGTTCCTGTTTGTATTTTTTTATTTTTAATGGCCCGTCAACTCTTAAGTTCATGAACACCAATCCTTTGTGCGGTATATTGTAAATAAATAAAAAATAATGAACTACAAAATTTATAATGTAACTAGACTGAATACACTGTTCTGCAAAAAAAAACTTTTCTCCCCTCCCTTGAACAATTTTGCCTGTTTCTCATGTTTTCAGGTGTGCTGAGTCCGAATCTGAACTCAGAAAAATTCCATCACCCTCTGATTTTGAGAGAAAAGAGGAGAAACTTGGAAAAAATGAAAAATTGTATTTGAAAATTATTGTCTTTATTATAACAGATTTGTTTTTCTTTTTCAACGGTAAAATATAATTAATTGAATCCTGCATGCTATCAGGTATAATACTAGATATGACACAACTCAAAAAATATACACACATCGTCAATGAGTATTTTTTTTTCTTTTGTACTCTTCCTCCTAAGTCTCCCGCTGCAGTGTCCAGCAGTAATCCGCCAGCATCTTCTCATTCCATTTGCCAGTATATCTTTTTTCCATTCTGGACATGTCTTGGTGGAATCGTTCTCCATGTTCGTCCAAAACTGCACCCCAATTTGGGGCGAAAAAGTCTAGGTGTCTGCAGGAAATGTATTTTTAAGGACATATTGCATCCCAATGTTTTATATGAAATAAGCAGTTCTTGGACTATTTTTCGGTAGTCTCTAGATTTTTCGTTTCCCAAAAACTTAGCACATACCTCTCGAAAAGCAATCCAAGCCTTTTTCTCAGTAGTATTTAACTTTGCTTCAAAAGTGAGGTCCTTGAGTAGATGAGGTCCTCAAGATCAAAAACTGAAAAAACACTTTTAGCCATATTTCTTCAACCACTTGTAATATTCCCATCAAATTTTTTTTCGTTCAAATATACTTCATTGCGCTCAAAATCATCGGGCTTTTGAATTTTTTTCACTATGTTTTGATGCCAAAAAAAAATTCGTCAAATTTACAAAAAAACTCACATTTTTGGATAAAAAACTAAAATTCCTCAAGAAACTGTGCGTGATAGACAGAATCTGACTTCAAATTCGTGTTCAGCACATTTGAAAACAGTAAGAAAGCATGTTTTGGTTTGAAGGAGGATTTTCGTGCAGAACAGTGATATTAATCGTACAGAAATTTTATTTTGTATCAGGAACACCTTGTAGATTTTCTTTATATTAAAAAAAAAAAAATTATATATATATATATTAAAAATGTTGTGTACTGTAAATAGAGAAGCGCACCTTAAACTTATTAATGTTTTGAACTTGAGATGAATTTACTTAAGTGTGTGTATAGAAAATGAGATTGGATTCCAGCGAGGTCTACAAAACATTCATAAGTAAGTGTTTAAAGAGAAAATGCAGGAGAGTAATTTAAAAACTCTTGTCTTGCTTAAAGTTGGGACATTTAAAAAGCAGTTAAAACTTTTGAAAGAACGAAATGAACTTGTTATATTCGGCGAAGGGCTTTTCGTCCGTATCGCCGAATAAGGTCAGATCAATTTTTGTCTTACTACACCTTTTCTATTTATTTATTATAATATACATATTTCCATGCAATGTCCCGAGTCACGTGGTTTAATATGTCTCCTCCTGTTTCTTTTTAATTTTAGATATTAAATGCACCTAAGGACAGAGGTGCACCTGTAGGACACAATTTACTAACGCACTGGATCAGCAGCTATAATAAAAAATTCTAAGTTTGGCATTAAATTAAATACAAAATCATCCGTTTTTTCAGCAGAACTACAGGGGATACTTTTGGCATTGAGAAATATAACTGTAATTCCAAATAAGACAATCAACATATGTTCAGATTCACTAAGTTCTTTACTCTCCCTCGTCAAAATATACGAAACACACACTCTAATAACAGAGATTTTTCAACAAATACAAGAACTACAAACTTACGGCATAAAAGTTGTTCTTCTGTGGATACCCGGACACATGGATATCCCATGAAACACAGAAGCCGACAAATACGCTAAAAAACAACAGAAAAATGTACAATATACGTAGAAGAACTGACACTACAAGACTTACATGTAGACATAAAAACATATTTACACCTTGAATGGCAAAAAGTTTGGGCTGAAACACAAAACAACAAATTAAAGGAAATTAAGAAAACGGTAAGTGTTTGGCCATCAAGCAACAGATCAACCCGAAGAGAAGAGGTAGTCATGACGAGATTGCGTATCGGACATTCGTTGCTGACACATCGCTATTTAATGACAAGACAAGACAGACCAGTTTGCGCCATATGCAACGCAAACTTGACTATAAAACACATACTGACTGATTGCAAAGAACGAGACAGACTAAATCTACCGCATGACATGAACGAACTTTTGACAGATAACAGTCCCCACTTAAACACAATACTCACTCACCTTAAAGACTCAAATATTTACAATTTCATTTAGCACAACAGAATTTATTAAGACATGTATGACTTAACGTGAAGTGTAGTAATGGACACAGTCCTGAAACTTTTAAAAAAAAGGAATTACTTGGATTAACAATTTTTTAAACTTTCAAGCAAGAGCTATCTAAATTTCCACAAAACCCTGAATGTTTGAATTTCTTAATTAGATGAGATTAGATTCTACCGCCAACATTAAAAAAGAGCAAGTCGCTATGTTCGCGAGCTCTTAAAATCAATCAATCAATCAACTAACACACTATTATTTAATGACAAATAAAGAACAACCCATTTGCAGACAGTGTAACGCTTCAATGACAGTAAAACATCTACTAACGGAATGCTGAATACGAGAACAACTAAAACTACCTTACAACTTACAGGAACTACTGACAGAGGGTAGCCCCTTCATCAACGATATATTTACATTTTTAAAACAACACAACCTACACACAAAAATTTAATTCCCGGAAAAAAATAAATAATCTGAAGCCTTTAGAAATATTATCTCTATGGTATAATAAAAATCTGATTTCAAATAAGAACGAAATAATGTAATAATGTGAGTAGTTGTAGCCACCTAGCAAATTTTGTTTTATGTTTTCTTAATACTTTTGTTGTATTTAGTTCTGTAAGTTTGTATTTTTGTATAAATCTGTACCTATTTGTTGTATTTTAAAAAGAGCAAGTCACCGTCGTTGTGAAGTTCTATAAATAAATTAATATATATATATATATATATATTTTTAAATTCATTAATTTATGAGCACCCGCAACTAAGGTGATGTGCTCGAAACAATTATACAGATACATTTCTAGTTGTAATTAAAAAAAATAATATAAATAAAGAAATACATTGTGAATTCTTAATAATAACAGATAAAATACATTAGAACAATGTTCATGTGGTTACAAATAAGGTCTGTTTACAATTACTTCGAGATAGAAGGTGTAAAATAAGAAGTTGTTTAGCACTGTTGTTGATACTGTGAATAAGGTATATACAAAATTTGATAATGAACAAAATTATTAAACAACGTAAGAATCGGGAAAACGAGAAAGGTAGTAACTCTTAGGAGGGGAAAATGTATTAGTAACAGAAAAGGTGAAAATAAGAAGAGAAGGAAAAAAATAAAATAAAAAATAAATAAAAAATAATAAAAAAAAAAACAAAAAAAAATAAGAATAAATAAAAATAAATAAATAAATAAATAAAATAAAAAAAAAAGGAATAAAGTAAATATAGAAATGAATATTAGTAAATTAAAAATAAATAAATAAATAATAATAATAAATATATATATATATATATATATATATATATATATATATATATTTATATAGCCGAAGTCAAAAAAAAGAAACCGTTGAGCGTTATGGTGTTAAATTGATTCCGATATACGAGTATATTGGTATTATAAACACAAGAATATTAATGTATAATGTCTAGAAATGAGGATCCTTTAAAGTAACGAAGAGTTATATTATATATTTTTTTTCCTTATTAATACAGTATACTTGTTAGATTTTATGGTGTATTTTTATGTTATGAAAATGTTGTAATATGGTTTTAATATGTGGGATGTTTTCCGATAACAGTTCTTGAATGGCATAAGGTATGTTTAGTAGATTTCTCTGTCTGCATTCTGTAAGTATATGTTTTATAGTAAGAGTCCTGTTACAGTACTGGCAAATAGGTCTATCTTGTCTATTCATTAAGTAGGAGTGAGTGTCCAATGCGTAGTCTGGTCAATATAACTTGGTCTCTCCTTGTTAGGGGCCATTTATCTTTAGACCAATAAACTAATAAAAGTATTTTAAGAAAATGCAACTAAATCTGTGCAATAGACGCGGGAGTGAAGCAAATTTATTTCTCTTGAAAGTATAAACAACGCGTTTATTTTATACTAGCTATGCCAGCGACTTCGTCCGCATGGAATAGTACACCATTTTTTGGACGTATATTTTTTGGTTTATACGGGATTATAAACACATTCATTTGAATATTTTTGAAGAAATCGAATTTATAGTAATGCTTCTCTATACACGATATTAGGCGTACAGAAATCGGGGATCAAAGCATACACGCTGCTACGAAACCTTGAGAAAAACATCAAATGCTGGACCGATCGCCATGAAACTAACACTCATTGTTAAGTGAAGCTTACCACAATATATTAGGGAAAACCGCATCTAAATCGGATAAGCCGTTTCTGAGATTAGCGTGTACAAACACACAGACAAACAGGAAAAAATTCTAACAACCATTGTTTTGGGTGATATTATATTGATAAAGACCCCAATTATTTTTTTTCTCGTATGTCTTTTATGAACAGACAGCTACCCGTTATACATATATATATATATATATATATATATATATTGGGCGAGGTTAGCTCAGTGGTAGAGCACTCCACTAATGAACTGAAGGATCTTCTAGTGTCGTCGTTCGGTTGTTAGATTCGGGGTTCCAGATCGTCCCTAGGCTCACCCAGCCCTTAATTAAAGAATTAATTAATGGGTACCTCCAAAGGGAAAGATCAGGTGGCTGGAGCGAAGTGCTGACTACACTATCTCCCCGGAGTGCCGTAAGGTCAAGAATCCGATACATCTAAATTATCTGCCCCTCTGGGCCTTTATGGCCTGTTATGGGACTGAGATTATATATATATATATATATATATATATATATATACACACACACATGCAATCAATATTGGATGAATCGTTTGATATTGGAATGGTATATAACATTTCATAGCAAAATATTTGCAGCTGCTACAGATTTATTCAACACTCTCATAAACAAACACACACACACACACACACATATATATATATATATATATATATACATTTCAAAACGGGTGACTTCAGTTATCTAGTAGGAAGGACCCAAGACGTTCTGAAGAAATTATTAAAAAATTCGTTCATGTGTACAACCTTAACATTTAGCCTTTAAATTTCTACAAGTTTAAGCGATTTTGTGTGTGTGTTGTATTCTAGTGCCGACTACCAACTCATTAATTTTATAGCAGCTTTTAATTAGGGTTATTTTGGATTGTTTACGGCGCATCGACATGGATTGTATTAGCGCAGGTTTTGGATGTTAATAAAAAATGTTTTTGGAACGGTATATATATATATATATATATATATATATATATATATATATATATATATATATATATATATATATATATATAAGCTGCATTGCTACTTTACTCGATCTTTCATACTACAAGTAAATTCAATTTACAATCTATTATTGTGTTTTACTGAAGCCCTTTTATCTAGCAACCTTTTGTCTTTTCAACTTAGGAAAATCAATTTCAATCTGAGAATTTTTGTTATTATTTATTTGCAGCCTCTCGCTGCCTGCCCACCGCTGCATCTGGTTGCTAAAGAAAGACCAACAATAGCTTTGACTTTCCTTCTTATCATGGTGTCCATGCTTTCAAGAATTTTAGGGCAAATTTTGATCTGAAGTGGGTAGGTTAGGATGGGGAATACATAGTGATTAAGAGGTAATACTACCTTGTATTTTTTTTTAATGTTTTTTTATGGGCTAAAATACTTCTTTAACTAGTCAAACATGATATCCAAGGGGGTATATGTGAAGAAATAATTTTTAAATGGGCAAAACATACGACTTTCCGAGTAATAATATCCAAATATAATTTTTTGAGCGTTCTTCGATTGGCCCCTTTTTAATTGTTACGTTCTTTTGGTCCTCGTTCAATACATTTCAAAATAAAACCCTATTTTTTTTTATCTTTATTACAACAAAGTGTAAAACAAAAAATGAAATTGGAAAAAATGTACATTTCAGAAACTTTAAAGTCGTTATCTCAATTGGTGTCCTCAATTTTTGCCTGATCAATTTCAAATTTTAACTGAAGCTTCCTAATAGAATTTGCTAGACTAGTACGAAAGAAGTTTTTTGATTCATTGAATTATACCCAATTTTCGACGTTTTTTTTTAAATAATAAAATCGTTTGCCATTTTCGAAAAAAATTAATATTCCTTAAAACTCCCATGTCCTTTACTAGATTTGACCTTCTCCATTCGAAATAATTTTAATTTTTCGTTCTAGGATAAAAATTGCAGCCTACAGACTATCGCCCGTGAAAAAAAGGGTTTCCGTTCGTCAGACACTGCGCCGCCATTTTTATTTTCGAAGAACTAAAACTTATTTTTTTTTTATACTTTAACATCCCATTTAAAACATTTGATATAAAGAATTGAATATTGATTTATTTGTTCTCTATCAATTCAAGAGAATGACCTTGATTTTGATCGCACCGGGTAGTGTAAGGCCCCGTTTTCCCTTGGTCTTTGTTAAGTGAATAAAGATGAGAGAAAAGGTTGGCTGTCCATCTCTGGAGACGGGAATAACGAATCCGCAAACGTTGCGTCTGGGTTGTTGGAACCACACGTGGCTGATTCGTGCTAAAGCAGAGGTGGGGTTAGATGGTATAAAGAGCTGGCTTACCTCTGATGGGTCAGAGTCCACGCCCGTTCCTGAGGTCTTGGCCGAGATGGCGATGAGAGGTAGGTCAGGTCCAAAATACTCTCTAATCTCCCCCAAATGATAATATTTGATAACTCTGTCTAGCTGTCTTTCTCTCACTGAACCTTTTCTCTCATCTTTATTCACTTGACAAAGACCAAGGGAAAACGGGGCCTTACAGCAGTATCACCCCTTAATTATGTCAACTTTTTTATCAGGTTACACGTGGTTGGAGGAACTCCACTAACCCCAGATTCCCTTTTAATTTCTGGATTAAGTTTTTAGTCAGATCCTTAAATAAAATTACTAAAACCTCTTAAAGTCATTATACGATAAAATGCATAACATATTTATATAAATTACTTTCCTGAGAGAATAAAAGATATTATCCGTCCTAAAAGAAAGAAATGCTTTGTCCCATTTCTACCTTCATGGACGACCTGAAGGATCCTCCATGTCTATAGCGATCCTTCAGGTTTAATCCCTTCGAGTAATCCCATTAGTTGATTGGTGTTCATTTGTACATCTCCATCCCGTTAAAAGGTTTGTTCTCAGCTTCTATGGATTTAATTTGATAGTATAGTATGTGTTTGTGTTTACTGCGGCGGTGTAGTGTTTGATTGTGTTTTATGCGGCGGTGTAGTGTTTGATTGTGTTTTATGCGTACATTTCGTGTTAAATTTGTAATTCTACCTTGTGCGATCAAATCAAAGTCATTTTATTTAATTTATTAATAACAAATAAATCAGTATTTTTTAATTCTTTATGTCAAACGTTTTAAATGGGATGTAAAAATTAATTTTCAATTCTTCGAAAAGAAAAATGGCCGCGCAGTGCCTGACAAACGGAAACCCTCTTTTTTTAACGGGCGATAGTCTGCAGGCGACAACTTTAATCTAGAAAGAAAAAATAAAATCATTTCGAAAGAAGAAGGTTAAATCTAATAAAGTATGTAGATGTTTTAAGAAATATTATTTTTTTTTTTTTTAATGGTGAACAATTATTCATTTTCTATTGAAAACCCCGTCGAAAGTCGGTCAGAAAATCGTTATAATTCAATGAATCGAAAAAAAAATCCTACTTACTTTTCTTGCAAATATAATTAGGAAGCTACAGTTAAAAATTGATTGGGAAAAAATTGAAGGCGCCAGAGTATAGCCTTGATCGATTTAAAAAACATAGTTTTGAGAAAATTACTTTAAAGTTTAATGATCTGAAATGTACATTTTTATCCCTATTTAATTTTGTTTCTTACATTCTTGTGATAAAGATAAAAAATTGTTTTTTTTTATTTTGAAATGTATTGAACGAGGACAAAAAAAAAAAAAAAAAAAAAAAAAAAAAAACAAGTAAAAAGGACCAATCGAAGCTTGCTTAAAATGTTTCATTCAAATCAGCATCATTTCCAAGAAGAATTAAAGCTCTTTTACCAGAACTTGATATAACCCCTCCAGAAATATTGTTTAATTGTAGCCCAGCAAAGGAGCCATGGAAATTATCCCAACCCAAAGTTAATTTGTCTCTCACAAAATTCCTTAAGAAAAACACTGTTCCTATTATATTTCAGAAAGAGTATATTAAACTAAAAAAATCACTTCCCCCATCAACTCATATATTCACAGACGGATCCAAAGATGACTTCGGGGTCGGAGCGGCATTCAATTGTGAAATCAGATCAGATAAATTCCAATTAGATCCAATTAGTAGCATATTTACCGCTGAACTTCTAGCTATTTACAAAGCATTATCTCTAATAATCCCTCAGGAAAGACACGTATCAATCTTCACCGATTCACTCTCAGCACTCCTAGCAATAAATAACCCTCTTTCTGACCATCCACTTGTTGTCAACATTTTGGAACGCCTAGAAACACTCAGAGCAAGCAATGTTTCAGTTGTCTTTTCTTGGATTCCTGGTCACTGTGGCATAACCGAAAATGAGGAAGTAGACCGGGCAGCAAAGTCAGCCGTTTCTAATGGAATACCATACAAAAAAGTCCCCTTTTCAGATATTCACGCTCACATAAAGTCCAAGATGTGGATTTCCTGGCAAGCTAGGTGGTACGAGCAGAACAATAACAAGCTAAGGGAAATTAAAGCAGGTGTCAGGGCATGGAAGACTTCTTTTACAGGCCAGAGGAAGGATGAGGTTGCTTTGGCACGACTGCGCATTGGTCATACCCGACTGACTCATGGATATCTAATGACCAGAGAGGCACAGCCCATTTGCCCAACATGCGGAGTATTTATAACTGTCAAGCATATTTTTATTGAGTGTCGAATTTATAAAGAACAAAGAGATGAACTTCGGCTCTCATCAGATTTCGAGGAAATCTTAGGTAACAGTCCCATTCAAGTCAATAAATTATTACTTTTTCTAAAAAATACCCAATTAATTTCAAAAATTTAAATAGTTAAAATAGTACAAAAAGAAAAATCTAAAAGTAAATTTTATGATGTCATTTTAGAAATATATTTGCTGAAACATGTGAATTAAATAGCAACAATTTCATTTCATTTCATTTCATTATAATTAATTCTAAAACATATTAATCCATAGAATCAGCCTCATGTAAAAATTACCTATTATTGATTGGGGTGATGGGGGTGACCCTGCTCCGGCATGGTGCCGGTCGGGTGGGGGTGGGTCTTCCGGTGTCGTGGGCCCTCAGGACCAAAGGGTCCATGAGCTTGGAGGGCCTGGTCGGCCTGGTCCCACCGAACAGACCCTCGGCCACAAGCTCATGTCATGTAATATCTGCAATATACTGTAAACCCTCATCTAGTGAGGGGCCTGCGATATCGGTGGGCGTGCTCTCGCCTGGTCGGGTCCTGTCGGTGGTGGTGGCGCTATCTGTCACCCCAATCAAGGCATAAATCGCCCGTGTGGCTGACATGCCTTAAAACAAGAACAAAAAAAAAAAAAAAATCAGCATCGCGATCACTCGGCATCGGGACCTATCTTTTTGGTAGACCTTCAATGCATTTCTGCTGTGCGGGCTTAATATATCCATAACGCCGTGCAGAATTACCCTCTTCTTTTCCGTTCCTTCCTCCTCTTTGGCACAGAAGCCATTAGATTTTTAATTTTTATTTTCTGGTGCATCGACTGCTATGGTCATTAGCCTCCCTTCTATTTTATTATGGTTTCCCAATTAGTCTGCAAACAGTATGGTGAATGATTTTAAAGTATCTCGAATTATTCCATCTAAATTACATCTAATCTATCTTAAGCAAAGATGGAATATTTGGGATTCGGCTAAAAAAATCTCAATCCGATTCTTCTAAAAAATCTATATTCAGGACGTTTCGACTACTCTTTGGTAGCCTTCAGCTAAAATTACAAGAAACAAAGAAAAAACAGAAATTAATACACAGAAAATAGGTTTATCAGTAAGATAAATAACAGGTCTATAAATACAAATCAACTTATTGTAAAAGAAAAATTTGTTATTAAATTACTAGAACAATTATGTTATTAATAAAAACATTTTTATTGAGGATTATACAAGTAAATAGGTGCTAATAATAATATTAAGATTTATTACTAAGGTATATTATTAAGATTTACACTAATGTTCACTTTACCCGTTTATTAATAACATAATTGTTCTAATATTTTAACAACAAATTGTTCTTTTATAATAAGTTGATTTGTATTTTTAGACCTGTCATTTATCTTACTGATAAATCTTTTTTCTGTGTATTAATTTCTGTTTTTTCTTTGTTTCTTGTCATTTTAGCTGACGAAGGCTACCAAAGAGTAGCCGAATCGTCCTGAATATAGATTTTTTACAAAAACCTTATTGAGGTTTCTTTTTAGCCGAATCCCAACCATTCCATGTTTGCTCATCACCTCGACGACTAACTATCTAATCTTTATGATAAACTATCTTATATCTCCGCTGTTCCTTTCAAGTACGGCAGGATTCTTCGTGTTTGGATCTTCTTGAACTTCTCTTCCAGTGGGCTTTCTTTTTTGCTTTTTCCATATGCTTCTTTATAGTCGGAGAGCTGGTAACGCACTTTTCATGAAGTGTTTTATGTACCCTGTTTTATGTACCTCTTGGGTATATAAGAAGGCAGGTATGTGTTTCCTGGACATACCTTGGAACACCAGGAACTGCGCATCGGGGAATGGTGCAAAACAATATTGCCCAAAAATAGTGTTTTATTCAGAAGCCAACTATCATTAATGTAAAAAATTGCAAATTAAGGCAATTTTAAAATGAATAAAAAATAAGGCTGACACTTCCAAGTGGGTTAAAATGTAAATTAAAAAATTACCTAGTTTTTATTTTTAATATTAAATGAAGTGCTTTATTCACGCTGCGATTTAAACAGCGCCTTCAATAAACATATTTGAAAATAATTAAAAATGGGCAGACACTTTTGTGGGGTTTAATTATCAGAAAACATAAAAATAAATGTTGCCTATGATAGACTGCAAAACACTGCGCGTAACCGTAGGAGTGAATTAGAGCACTGCGCAGTTGTGGCTACTTTCTGCGCTCTCATTGGTTCTTGCTCATATGATCTTGTACAGCTGTCCCGGTTTAAATGGCAGTGTGAATAAAACTCTCATTTAATATTAGAATAAAAAAGATTATTATTTATTTTTTTTTTACGTGTTATACCCCCTAAAAGTGTCTGCCTTATTTATTATTCATTGTAAAATTGTCTTAATTTTACATTAAAGATAGTTAGCTTCTGAAAAAAATCCATTTTTGGGAGGTATGCCCAGGAAACACATAAATACCTTCTTATCTACCCAAGAGGCACATTATAGCAAAATTTCAATGTGCATAAAACACTTCATGAATCTTGCGGTTACTGGCTATCCAACTATTATATCTTCATCAGTGTAGCCATTTTTCCTTATCGCTGATCTTAAGTGTCTCTTATTTGTTTAGTTGGTTCGGTTGTGAAATTTTAATAGCTCTGGTCATCAAGGTGGTGATCAGAGTATTTTTCTGCGCTGGGTGGTTATGAGAAGCTGCATTTAAATACTTATCAGTGTGAGTGGGTTTCCTGTAAACTGAATGTCCCAACTGGCAACCAATCCTCTCCATTTTCACGTCCAGGAATGGCAAACCTCCGTCTTCTTTAATTTCCATCGTACACTTGATTTTCTTGTGTATATTATTCATGTGCTCAAATAATTCTTCTAATCACCCCTTTTCATGAGGCGAAACAACGTAGGTGTCATCCACTTATCTGAACCAATGACTCGGTTCCCACTAGGCCGTTGCTAGAGCTTTCTTTTCGAATCCTTCCATATAAATTTCTGCTGCTAATGGGTTGAATGGTATGGGCGTATATAGGAAATAATTTTGGAGGGGGCTGGGAAAATTTCGGGGGCGGGGGGGGGGGGGGCTGAGACCATTTCCGGTGTATGGAATACTAACTATTTAGATCTTGGAAGAGTTTTAGCCAACTAAAACGCTATTACACTCAAAATAGAATATATATTTTTTATGAACTAAATGATCTTATTTAATTTATTTTTATTTTATACAATTTTTACCGATCAAATAAAAATTTCGGGGGGGGGGGCTGTAGCCCCCTCAGCCCCCCCTTATATACACCCATGCTGAGTGGTAAACCTATACTAGCGCCTTCTATTTATTTGTAGTATTTCGCATTGAAAAGAAAATATGTTGATTTTAGACTTAGCTCTGCCAAATTTATTTCCTCATCGTTCAATATTCCCTACATTATGTGCAATGTTTCTTCCACCGGAACCATGTTGAACAGATATGTGATAAAATGATCCAGTTCGTGAAAATCAGTTTTTTTTTTTGTTTTTTTTTTTTGCCATTTCCTCAACAGATTATTTTTAATCCCTCTTTTTTTTTGTTGACAAATTCACACTTATTCCTTAAAGGAAGAATAGTGTAAAAAAAAAAAAAAAAAAAACGTGTATTCAAGCTAAGACGCTGAACTTGTTCTCATCTTGAAGATAATTTAATAAGCTACTTTTGTATTGAGGGGCTTTTTCGTACAACGCTTCCTTTAAGCGATAAATTGCTATTTGTCCATAAAACACGGTTTTTTGATTTTTTCTCGAAAGCGAAGAAAAAACGAGAAAATCGCCAAAGGACTTTTTGACTTCGTTTTTCGATTCCCCATCGATATACGAAGTTTGTCGGTTTAACCCTTAGCGGTCTCAGTCTTTATTCCATAAACTGTCCATACGGTCCTAACCCGAGCAGGGACCGTGATAAACACCGGCCGTCATTAGTACGTGTCCGTATTCTACGGAATCGCACGTCATAAAAATACGATAAATACCTACGTATTTTCTTTGAAAATTTCATTTTTAATAATAAGAAAAAGTAATTTATACAAATATTCAGATAAATATGTCGAATGTTAGCCATACTTTTCGAGGGAATGGCACTTTCCTAATGTAATAAGATGGATTTCTTTTCGTGTAATTCTGGCAAAATCTTTAAAATATCTTCGCACTCCATTTCAAAATACACAAGTTAATATCTGTACCATAAAATGGTAGGAGAATAGGACAGATGATGACAAAACAGCCGAAATCGTTGCGATGACTAGCACAAACAACTAGACGTCACTTCAAGAATCTGTGATTCCGTGATACGGCATCACGGAGGTATCTCTTTTCGAAACGATTCCTTCCTCCTTGGAATTAAAATGAGTAGCTGATCGTCTAGAATAGTTAGCAGTATTAAAAATATGCCTAGAAGCTCTAGGAAAAGGACTTGAGAGGGAGGAATTCTATGCCGAGCAGGGACCGGTATAGGACCTGCACCACTAACTACCCTAGTCGGTCGGGATAGGACCGCTAAGGGTTAAGACTGGGACACCCTGTATATATATACATATATACTCGTAAGTAGAGATATATAGATTTATATAAATTTTATCGGGGGTATTTTCGGTGTCTAAAAGGTAGGATTTCAAGATATTGTTCAAAAATTCCTTCATGACTACAACCTCAATAGCTACACTCCCCTGAAAAGTGCTAAAAGTACAAGTTAATAATCAAGGTTAATTCTCCACCCGACTTTGTAGGTATTCGAGAGAAGTGGTGTTGTCCCCCTGTTGTTCCTGACAAGAAACAACCACCCCCTGTCCCCCAGGATCCTGTTGTAGTTACTACGTTTGAAGTCCTGATTCTCCAAGGAGATGTATCAACAGACAATACCTCAATAACCCATATCCTCTAGCTTCCTCACACGATTCTATCTTCCTGCAAGAATTTCAAATCTTCAAACGGATAGTCCTGACAAGACATCCCATTTATTTTCGAACTAAGATTTTTCATCAATTCCTTGACGTTTCTATTATTTTAAAGCCAAACTTTTCACAAAAAATTGAAATAATATCTCTCACACAATATTGTAAACTCATTTTTATCAAAATTATTTATTTATCAATGAAATATACAAAGGAACACAAAAACAAAAGCAAAATACCCAAATGTCACTGCATTTCTTTTTACTGCCACGAATTTGGGGGGAATTTCTTTTTAGCGCGGTTCCTTCCTCCGCCATAGGGAGGAACCCCGCTTATAAGGTTGATCTCATGACGCAATCCAGAAGTGCCGACTAGAAAATTTTGCGTTTCAGAACCCCTAGAGACCGAACATGATGGTGGTTCAAATTTGTATATATATATATTTGTCTGTTCGCTCTCTAGGTAGAAGACGAAAGGTCCGATTTTGATGAAATTTGGTACAATTTGAAAGGTCAAGTTCCTTAACCAGCAAAATCCGTCCCCTGGAAGATGGCGTTTGGGGCGAAATTCCCGCAAAAAAAATCGTAACGCTTACGTTTTTGAGTTCATAAGCTTGTAGGCACTCGTTTTATAGGCTACTTGGGCTAGGAAAACGAATGAAACCATTTTCAAGGCGATAGCTTTAACCGTTTTTGAGACAATTGAAAAAAGGTTCTGATGAAAGTTTTGATTAGACGATGTCAATCGGAGAAATAAGTGCTTAAAACTTCAAAGTAATTGATTTCGCATATTCGAACTGTTCTTTTTGTCTGTTTTTATTCCTTGTTATTTTTTAACTGCTTATAGTTGGATAATGTATTTGATAATAAATCAGGTTAAGAAAAATAAGAAAAACAATTTAATCTTAGAGATATGGATTTCTAAGATATAGCTTTTCAGATGCCTAGCGGGGTCCTTCCTAGGGCGGGGACCCATCCAGGTAAGATCGTAAATAAGGCCTTTCTTGAAAGTAAAGATGGAACTGTCAACTTTGGTCCTCCTCTGCCTCCCGGCACTATCTAATCTTCATGCTTTCTAGAAATGTGGACCCAAAATAATAACAGCTTCTATTTTAATCATTTTAAATGAATCTAGAGATAAAAACGGAACCGCGCTAAGATGATGGAGTTCCTGTGAGTCGGAATTTTATTTTTACTCATGGTATCAAAACTGTGAGACCTTTGCTAAGGTATTCAGCCAACGGATAACTTGAAAAATAATTATTAGTGGTTAAATTTCCATTTGTCCCTTCTATGCATTCAACCAATCTAGCAACTAAGTCATGCGGTTTATTGGAATTTGAATGAATTCTGAGCAGGATCTGTCACGAGAGAGTACAACTAGAAATGGCCATCCCAGCGCCTTCTTAACTTTGTGGAATAAGTCTGGCAAGAAATTACAAAAAAGGCGGTCTGCTCACCTCCTGCGCGAGCGCATGAAGGTTAATAATAAAGAAGTTGAAAAAAACAATTAATTCATAGTCTTATTAGATAGGATAATGTTTATTGAGTTTAACCCTTTAAGGCGCAATCATCGGGGAAAAAACATTAAAAATCAAGCCATGCAAAAAAATGACTCCTTTTGGTTGCTAAAACACACCCCAGAGCCCATTTATTGCAAAATCAAACTTTTTCACATTTTTTTTTTAAAACGGCCTGAGCCGTTTGTGCGCTTTAAGGGTCTATGTAATGTGTACTTGAATGCAAACCCGCATGACACAGGACTAGGCATTTCCCACGTTGCGGCCACCATCTTACGCGCTTATAATGGGATTTCTTACATGTCTTAGTTGCCTTGTCCTCTGGATTCTTTGCTTACTTATTTTCTGAATTTCTATAATATTTGGTCATTAGCCTGTTTACTCAAATTAAAATTTGCGAAGAAATATTTTTACTCTTTGAGACATTTATAATTACATAAAGCAGTAAGGAAATAAATAAACTGTGACAAAACAATCCGTTCTCCTAGGCCTAAATTAGGATGTGGTTCCTCGCTGTTCCCGGTGTAAATATCCATATTTAATGCAAATCCTGTCTCACTGCAGCACAAAACCCATACTTTCCACTAAACAATTATCAATAACATCCTAGCGACATATTCTAGAAAGATAAAGTAACAAGCAATAGTATCTCATATAGATATACGAATTTTTGACGAGCATTGTTGAAGGTAGATATGCTTTTGTGGAAGGAAATCACTGATAACGCTTCAGAGGGTGGGGCGAGTTTGGGTACGGTAGGTGCCGTAGGACGACAAAGTACCGCTATGTGGGCTGCCAAGGGGTAGAAAGGGGCTGGAAGGGTTGTAAATAGTTTTAACAGTCCCAGGATATCAATTAGAGCAACAAGCTATTATAATCGGCGCCGCGAACGAATTTTTGAACTTACGACGGCTAAAGCCGTCTCTGCCCCTTAAAGGGTTAATGAGAAAAATATAATATATATATATATATATATATATATATATATATATATATATATATATATATCGTCGATAAAAATGCAAAGTATCGAATGTGAAAAGTAGTTTGGTGCCTTATAGATGACTCAATATAAATTTGATCTTATTATATATTTTAATTAAACTTAATGCACATTCGTTACTTTAATTTTCTGTAATTGATCATCATTTTTCTTTAATTTTTAAGAGTTTTCCACAACGATTATCAGTCCATCAGCAATCAGTATAGAAATTTAAACATGCGTTTTTTCACATTCAATACTTTGCATTTGTATCGACGATACAATCTGTGTTCTGCCCAGAACCGTGTTCTGGCCATCTTCTCAGGATACCAGCCTATTTGATAATATATGTATAAATTATGTATGAAGGCAGGTAGTAGGTTAAGGGTTTTAATGAAAATATCCCTTAATATTTGAGGCAACTTATTCTTTTTAAGACAACAGGGCTTAACATCGACAATCATATCTTAACTTTCATTAAATGAAAAAAAAAAAAAATCTTATCTGGCTTCAAATATTATGCATTCCTCTGTCGTTTGTATGATGTCCTAGTAACGAAATTTCGCAGAAAATTGAGTAATTGCTCATACGGACATTACCTAATGGTGTAATAATGAGCTTCATTACTTATCGACAGGATGTTGGACATTAAGGACATTATAATGGGCAGGTATTACAAGCTATTACCTCTCAATTTCCAAGTTATCATCTCCGTAAGTACCTATGTCAAGCAAGTACTGGCCAATTTCACGGATGGCTTTTACCAAGAAACTATCAAAATTATTCTCTGACACCGGGCTCTCCAATAAAAAGGCAAGGACTACTAACAAACTGGAAGGATATTTAGACGATAAACGGTTAAACTGCATTTTTATTATAAATGATATGCTCCCCATTTTTTTTTTTTTTTTTTTGACTTTCTATAAGACAGCTGATCATTCCTCGTTGGAGCTCCTTTACATTTTAAATGAGCAACTCAATCAAATTATTTTAGTTAATATTTTTTTACATAATTTCCTTCCAGAGTTTTGTGTATGCTTGGTATTAAACTATTTAATAAATACACGAAAACTTTCCATTTTCGTCTGAGGCAGGAACGGGATACCTAGCTGTAGACGTGAGAAGTAATATCAAGACACTCCTATCGGCAGCTTTGCCAACTTCAGGAAAACTCTATTCAACACACAGGAAAGTTCAAACATAGTAAAATGTTAACCCCTCTTTCGATTTAGTTCATTTTTACAACACTTCGGGCCGGGTTTCGTTACAATACAACAGAAATTACGGCCGGTATGAGCAAATTAGTAATTTCGTTCCGGAGTACACCCCCCCCCTCTAATGAACGGATTTAGTTTATTTTTACAACTAATTTTTCTCTTTAGAGCTCGCATGGTCAAATAGTGTTCTGGGTCCGGGGGTAAACCCCACCCCTCACGGTGGACCGATTTTGGTGGTTAACGAACTCGTTCAATCGTAGAAAAAACAAATACCCTGCCGTCTATCGTGTTAACAGATACATACATATATATATATATATATATATATATATATATATATATATATATATATATATATATTTATACATATATATATATATATGTATATATATATATTTATATATATATATATATATATATATATTTATATATAGATATATATAAATTTCAACGGGGGTCATTTTCAGTTTCTACTAGGCAGGATCGATAAAGATAATTTTTCAAAAATTCCGTCATGAGTGCAACCCCAATAGCTAGCTACTTTCCTTAGAGGAAAGTGCTAAAAAAGTGTCTCCTAAAATATTTATAAGCTTATATTAGTCTATAAAGTTTAATATCTTTCTACCGTTATCAGCATCATCTCCAAGTATTTCATCAATAATATCTGATAACTTTAACTCCTCTCTACTTGACTAATATATTTCACTTTCTGTAAGTTAATATTTCACTATTACTTAAACTTTTCATGATTCACAGATTGGTGGTGGTTCTTTAGAAAAAAAGGAATGAATGCGTTAATCATGTATGGCCAATCTGTTATAGGTGGGAGTTCCAAGCTTTAACTGTCTATTATCTGCCTTAAATCACATAAACCTGTGCCTTGTGACGCCTAAAATACCGCTTTTCTTTGAGATCTTTTTGGATTAGGTATTAACATTTTATACGAAATATATCAGCTCTTTTCATTGTAAGCTACTACAAATAAAAATGCAAATGCTAAGATGATGCAGTTCCTGAGAGGCGGAATTTTCTCCTTTTCACACTGCAGCTCACAAGAAATTTCATTATTAAAATAAACTGGAGAAAAAATAATTTATAAATTACCGTCCCAAGAACTTGATAAAATAAAATGTCCTAAGTGTAAGTCATAAAACCGTTATTATTTTACCTTAAGGAAATTAACATCTGAATTGCCCCAAGAGAAGCAATAAAACCCTTCAACCATTAAGAAGAAATAAAATTTACTTCAAATTCTTTTCTTATTTTTAATCACTCTCCGAGCTGTTGTTTATGGTAAACTATTTTTAAAAAAAAACGTTGAGGTTGCTGGCAGAGAAGGAAGATCTTGAGGTAAATGAAAAACGTCCTGTTCCTTCACAAAAGTTTATTTTTCTACGCTAGCGCTTTCGGCAGCTCCTGCCACCATCCTCAGAGCTGTGACCAAATTAATACGATCCAGAACAGAGGCCACATACGATTTTATAGACACCACTCTTATTCCCCGTGTCTATCTTATCCTTGACGTCACAGAGAGCATTAGCCAATGAGGGAGCATTTTTAAAGGCCACCTTAACATTCGCTTTACTTAAAATGGAGGCTACTTTTTCCGAGACTTGGCCTAAATATGGTAAGGTGAACCATCTAACCTCAGATACGTCGGGTTTCAGAAAATTGGGAAAAACTGTCTTAAGGGCACGTTTTTCTTTTCTTCTCCTGTAAATACCATCAATCATTTTTCTGAAACCCGACGTATCTGAGGTTAGATGGTTCACCTTACCATATTTAGGCCAAGTCTCGGAAAAAGTAGCCTCCATTTTAAGTAAAGCGAATGTTAAGGTGGCCTTTAAAAATGCTCCCTCATTGTAGGGCAAACTGGTAGGAAACTCAAAATAAGAGCTAGAGAACATAAAACCAGGTCGGATTCAGAATTTCGTCAACACTGTCTCGCAGCGGGACACAGCGAGGCTGACCATTCACTATATATTTTACATTGCCGGAAGAAGTCTGCACAGATGAACGTCCTAGAAAGTATAGAGATACGTATAGATAAGATCCTGAGCTACTGTAATTTAAATAAAAGGACAGACACGTATCAAACTGATATGTTGAGTCATGTCTCTGTACAGGCTCTCTCCCTGCTTCCCTTCAGTCAGCCCTCAGCAGTGAAGCTGAACTCATTATAGGTGGGTCTCTCTCCTCAACTTTAGTCTTTTCATTTTATCACTTATGACTTTTGTTTTGTTTTTGTTTTTGTTTGCATTGTATTGTTTTTAATGTTTGTGTTGACGAACCAAAATTATTGTGATTATTTATTTATTATTTTACGTGTAGGTTTAGGATTTTAATATTAAGAAGATTACCATTATGCAACAAAAACTGTTTTATTGTATTAATTTGGTCACAGCTCTGAGGATGGTGGCAGGAGCTGCCGAAAGCGCTAGCGTAGAAAAATAAACTTTTGTGAAGGAACAGGACGTTTTTCATTTACCTCAAACTATTTTTACACATATAAGGACTGAAAAATAACGACAATGGAATTTTACATTGAAGAAGAAGCTAAATTAAAAAAAAAAAAAAACATTCTTTAGAGCACCAAACATTTTTGGCGACTAAACGCATTATGACAATTTTCACAACACAAGCGCTGCATAACTAGGCAGACTCCTGAGAAAACGGATAGCTTACGCTGTATTCCTAAATAACGTAGTTAAAATTTAAATAAATCCCACAAATACACTAAAATACAATTAATTCCAAAATAATAATATCCCTACTTTTTATTTGTGTCAAATAAACCCCAAAAAATTAACGCTGGAAAAAAAGCCCAAGTTCTAGGCACTTCTCAAAAATAGTTTGCCTATGAAGGTATATTCCTATATCAAAGAATTGAACCACTTTTTAGGTTCTTAATACCTTGTCAAGAACTTAATAATACCCTCTCGCTTATTTGTGCACTTGGTCAGGTTTTGTTAACTTACTCAAGGCCGTGGCCGCTTTAACTTACATACAGTTCTTACTTAGTTTTAAGTCATTAAAGAGCTCCTGAATTGTTAACCTAAGGTCCTGAATCTTTAAATGGCAGACATTTTATAATAAATCCGATCGTTATAGTGGCCATCATTTAAAGAAAACTGGCCAAGTTGGAATGTCACAAATAAGTGAGAGGACATTGTTAGGTTCTTTACAAGAATATAAGAGACTAAAACATGGCCCAATACTATGATATCATAACTTTCATAGGCAAACTGTTTTTGGGAACTTGACCTCTTTTTTAACGTTAGTTTTTTTTTGGGGTCCATTTAACACAAACAAATAGTAGAGATATTATTATTTTAGAATTATATTTTGGTGTATCTGTAGGGTTTATTTAAATAATGTAATGTAGTTTATATGAGAGAGCTTCCCTTTGTATGTTTTTGCTGAGTGAACTGTCTAGTCTTTTGCAGGATGTCAGTAAGTGTTTTATTGCTTGCGTTACGCGGTAAGCATTCCATTACTTTAATACGAGAGTGTTAATAATAATAGAGTGTCCGTTTAATATACAATCCTTGAAATGTGTGTCTTAAATAGTTATGAGTAGAGCCCGGAAGTTAGGCAAAATGCCTTTTTTATCTGAATTGATATATTGAAGAATCAGATAGAAATAAATATGTTTCCGTGCATTTAGGAAGTGTAGAGACAATTTTTATTTTGCCTTTTTTGCCTATTTTGGCTATTTTAAGATTTAAAGCCTTTTTTCGCCTTTTTTGCTCGTTATGAAATTTTTTTCTGCGATTTAAACATTTTAAAAAGCACATAACGAATTTCGAATTTCAGTTCGTCGAAAACAAAAAAGGTTTCACAAATTAAATTACATTTTTCCGTCACAAATATCAATTCGAAAGCTTATTTTCCCAACCCGTGGATTGGCCCTCTGTAAATAACAGAGGGCCAATTCCTTCTACCAAGGAATCCACATTGGATTCCTTGGTAGAAGGAATCCACAGGTATAATGAATAACAGGAAAGAGAGAGGATGAGAGAAGTATTCCGGATTTAGAAATGATAAGATAATGTAGAGGAAGTTTTTCCATAATGAAAAACATTTTTTCTTAGAAGATCTATGAGAGTTGATACTTTGAAAAAGCATCTTGTTGTTGCTTGTAAGAAGGCAAAGTAAGAGTAAGTACACTAATTCTGTGATATATTGATAATAAAGAAATGAATGAGTATTTAAAATACATATTTTCATTAATAATGAGTGAGATTCCTCTTTGCCTTAACTCCTAATAGATGCCTATTTTAATTACAATACTGCCTATTTTCAGTATTTCAAGTGCCTTTTTGCCTGCCTATTTTAACCAAAAATAAATGCCTATCTTCCGGGCTCTAGTTATGAGTATTTACTCTTCTCATGTTATTGCTATGATTCAAATAATTTGCTTTTATAGAATGTTTGTCTATTTAAGTATCATGGTGTGTGATTTTGTTCTCCAGCAGCCAAAACTTTGTAGCATTGTGAAACAATTTTATTAATATATTTGTAATTATGGAATAATATTGTCAATATCTTCTAAGTATATATATATATATATATATATATATATATATATATTTATATATTTAGATTTTATCATTAATGAGAACTATTTATTAGCACTTTCCTCCGAAGGAAAGTAGCTATTGAGGCTGCTCTCATGACGGAATTTTTGAAAAATTTCTTCAAATCTTTATCGATCCTACCTAGTATACATCGAAAATGACCCCCGTTAAAATTTATATATATATATATATATCCTAAGTCTAAAGGCACTTAGGCCTGACTCAAAAGCGCTCTGGAAGTGTGTAATAAATATTACAGAACCATTTCAATTTCAATATATGACTTTTGAAGATCCCAAAAGAAGATTACCTATTATCGTTGTAAAAAAGTAAAATGTATATCTAAGTATGTTTTCATACCTGAATTGGACAATCTTGCAAGATTTTTCTTACCTCCAAGATCTGTCAACAAAGATAAAACGTATTAATTTAACTAAAAAATCCATTTATGGCAAATATCATTGACCATAATCAGTAAAGAAAATAATTACTTAAATAAATAAAAGTTATACTATAATTAGGTTTGTCTAATAGCACTAATGACTGTTTCAAACTTAATTTTGGAGTTTTAACGATTTTAAATATTTAATTTTGTGTCCTGGTGGCCTTGAGTACAGAGGCGTATTTACTTTTAGTGGGGAGAACGTAAAGACCCTTTTTTTTAAAAATTAAATGAAGTATTTTATTTGCGCTGCGATTTAAACTGCGTCTTCAATAAACATAATTCAAAATAATAACAAAAGGGTAGACAATTTTTCCGGGTTTAATTATCAGGAATCATGAAAATAAAAATTACCTATGATAGACTGCAATACACTGCGTAAGAGTGAGTGAGAGCACCGATCATCTGGGCAGTTGTGGTTGTTCTCTGCGCTCTCATTGGTTCTTGCTAACATGATCTTGTATAGTTGTACCGGCTTTACAATTTAAGTTATTTTTTTCGGAGTAGATTTTAAATAAAATATTATCTTTAATTTATATCTATTACTTCATTTTAATGTTAGTTAAAATAATAGAATTATACAAAAACAAAATAAATTGATAATGAAAAAGTCGATTTTGTAGTTGATGGGGCATTTGAACACAATGATGATTTGAGCATTTGACCACAAGAGCCCCTATGATCGGTGCTCTCACTCACTCTTACGGTCACACGCAGTGTGTTGTTGATAATTAAACCCCACAAAAATTGTCTGTACCATTGTAATTATTTTCAATTATGTTCATTGAAGACGCTGTTCAAATCGCAGCGTGAATAAAGAACTTCATTTAACATTTAAAAAAAAAATTGGGTATTTTTTGTTACATGTTACCCCCTTAAAAGAGTCTGCCTTAGTTATTATCCATTGTAAAATTTCCCTAATTTTACATTAAGTATTGTTGGCTCCTGAATAAAACACTTTTTTGGAGGACATGTATTTTTGCACCTTTCCCCTATGCGCAGTACCTGGTGTCCCAAAGTAAGTCTAGGCAAAACATATTAAGAAATGCACTGTAGTAAAATGCACGAGGTGCATAAAACGCTTCATCAAACGTGCATTACCAGTTTTTTTTTTTTTTTTTTTTTTTTTTTTTTTTTTTTTTTTTTTTTAATAGATTGCAATGTTAACCCTGGATTGACACTGCCACAACCAAATTTTAAAATAAATAAATTTCAATCCTTTCTTTTGTTTTTTTATACAACAACAATGTACAGAACAAGAACATTAATAAATAATTTCAAACAGTAATAAATCCGCAAAATATTTATGAAAAATTAGACAAAATATTTATGACAAAATAGCTAGAAAAGCCTAAAACTCAATATCGTTCATGCATAAAATAATTATCCTGAAAAAAATATTACTAAACTGAAAATATTTTTTACGAACAATAAACTAGAATATTCAACAGCCATAAAAAATAGGAACTTTAGTAAAATACAATGTTCGGTCCAAATGAGACTCTTTAACATTTAACACATTTTAGTGATCGGTAATCGCGGCACATCGCCCTTCTACACAAAGAACATAGCGTTTTCGTCTTCCTGTCATCATTTCTGTCACAAAATTAACATCTCACGTGTTTGTCCAACGTAATGACAGATGTTGAAGGTCCATCAGAAGTTGATTCATCTTCCGAAACAACATGCATCAGTGTCTTCATTGGTTTTGGTGTGTTCTCCAGTTAGGAGCTAGCTGCCACCTGAGCTTTCACCTGCTGGTAGCCCAAATCAACGAGAATTTTTTTTGGGGTGGAGGGGGCAGTTTTCAGGACTTTTGTCACTTGGAAATCCGTAGTACAAAATTCATCGACCCGTCAAGATTTATGAGATGAGCGAAAAAGTCATACGTTAACAGCACCGTGGGGTACAAAAACCACATACACAACTCGCGAACGTCTTATGCAGCGATTTACAGACAATTGCCGTTGTTTATATTAGGCTGTACTAGATAATGTACTTCCGAATATTTAGGAAGAAGGATGAAGTCTCTGTGATTTACAGAAATTAAGAAACACGCCATAGAACAAAGTGTGGGGCATTTTTCACCCGACGGTGTCAATCCAGGGTTAATAATTTTCATTCTGGATATCTATTCCGATTTAAACTTTGTGTTAATGTTCATGAACCTACCTAAGCCGACGGAAGTCTGATTAATACGTGATTATGATAGAACGATTATGAAGTAAAGGTGATTAGTTCGCTCACGTCAATAGAATAATTACTTGCTAATTTGAAAGAACGTTATACGATATTACGTAAATTTCATGTTCCTAAATGATCTTGCAGTCCAAGGTGTGTTGGTAAAAAAATGTCTTAAAAATGCATCAAAATCTTTGTTGATCTTCTCGAATTTCGAACAGTACCTAAAAATTTCATAAATTTTATATGCCGTAAATCCTCTAAAAAATATTATTTTACTCCGGGAATAAATTGGATCTTTTGGTAATGCCCTTCTTTTTAGTTACTTTCAAAGATGATTGTTTAAAAAAACTTGGTTTATTCATACAATTATTTATTTCTTCATTGGTCACATTATGTGGTCCAGGTTGCATCTGTTAAAACGTACAAATTTTTGTCGCAATGTCTTTAGAAAAACACAAGTAACCATTATTTTGGTATGGGTAAACTGAAAATAATCCTGTAACATTTTTTTTTTTTTTTTTTTTATTATTTAATTATAGTTTTTAATTTTATTTTATTCATAATTGAACTTTTTAATTTATCTTCTATTTTGTTTATATTTGTTTTTAATTGACAATTATAAACAAATCTCATTGTGATGATTTTTGGAGTGGCATCGCTTTTATCATATTTGTCCGGAGCCGATTTTTATAAACTTATTTATTGAAAATAATCGACAGGTATTTTTTTCCGCCAAATCGCACGTTTAAGGGGTGAAAGCACCCTTCCTAAGTACACCTAAAGTATTCTAACAAGGGGAGAAGTCACCGATTTGGTCCATTTTTTCTGGGGATTCTACGTCGAAAAATAGTCGACACTTTATGTCGATGCTTTATATCATAAAAAGAGTTTAGAAAATGATATCGACATGATTCTTTCACCAATTAATTTGTTTTGGAGAGTATATTAAAGAACAAATATAATTCTTAAACATAAATTTATATTTCGTCAAATAAATTGAAAAAAAAGCTTAAGTGTAAATTAAACAAGAATTATACATTTTTTTAAACCAAAAATAATAGCAGACTTAAAATCAGCACCCCAAGAAACCATAATGAGATAAATATAATAAATTTATGATATTTATCCTCCGGTATCTCTCGGTTTTGGTGGTAAAAGGTATTATTTTTTGTTTTCGATGTTATTTTTTGGGGTGCTGATTTTAAATCTGCTATTATTTTTGGTGTAAAAAAAATGTATAATGCTAGTTTACTTCACACGTAAGCATATTTTTTAATTTATTTGGCGAAATATAAATTATTGTTTAACGATTGTATTTGTTCTTTAATCTACTCTCTAAAACAAGTGAATTGGGGAAAGAATCATGTCGATATCATTTTCTAAACTCGATATAAAAAATAAAGCACTTTCAACATATTTTATTATGCAATAAGTCTCAAATCTCTTTAAAGGTAAGTTAGTGGGTTGTTTTACTACATAATCACGATTGAAGATTAAAAAGTTCTATATTTTACCCTTTTTTCATGATTATTGATATTTTTCGTAGATACAAATTAATTAAAACATTTCTAAATAGTAGAACGTAATGGAAAATTTCATTACAACTCTTTTGACACCTTGGGTAGGTCTCTAGTGTGAATTCATTCCGAGTTATGTGCCACAAAATTGAAAACAAAACCAATTTTTTCGAATTTTTTATATTTAAAAAAAGTTGTACGGGAATTTATCGATTTGCGCATAGCTGCATTACTGTTATTTCAGTTGTTTCGAAGATCCTCCCGCAAAACTTACATTTCCCTCTCTAAAAATCCAGCTTAAAACAGATGCGCTCTGGACCAATATAGGTAGTCTCCTATGTTAAGTCATAAGCTGTGCCAGAATGTAAAACTCAGTAGATATAGTGGGTTGTCTTGTTAAGTAATAAACATTTTACTTCTAAACTATAAAGGTAAAAAAATATGGCGACTTTCGTATTTTTACCTTTTTTTAAGATTTATTGCTTAATCCCCTATATAGACTAGTTTGCAGTTACACAAATCCTCAGCCTGAAGATTATCTAATCTTAAAACGTAAATTTAACTTCATTCAAGAATGATATTAATTGAAATAATATTTTGTATAGATTATAATTGTAATGAATCCTCAGCCTGAAGATTATCTGATCTTAAAACGTAAATTTAACTTAATTCAAGAATGATATTAATTGAAATAATATCTTGTATAGATAATAATTGTAATGAATCCTCAGCCTGAAGATTATCTCATCTTAAAACGTAAATTTAACTTAATTCAAGAATGATATTAATTGAAATAATATTTTGTATAGATAATAATTGTAATGAATCCTCAGCCTGAAGATTATCTCATCTTAAAACGTAAATTTAACTTAATTCAAGAATGATATTAATTGAAATAATATTTTGTATAGATAATAATTGTAATGAATCCTCAGTCTGAAGATTATCTCATCTTAAAACGTAAATTTTACTTAATTCAAGAATGATATTAATTGAAATAATATTTTGTATAGATAATAATTGTAATGAATCCTCAGCCTGAAGATTATCTCATCTTAAAACGTAAATTTAACTTAATTCAAGAATGATATTAATTGAAATAATATTTTGTATAGATAATAATTGTAATGAATCCTCAGCCTGAAGATTATCTCATCTTAAAACGTAAATTTAACTTCATTCAAGAATGATATTAATTGAAATAATATTTTGTATAGATAATAATTGTAATGAATTAAATAATATGCTGAAATATTGTCACTGTAATTAATTTTTATATAAACTATTTTATAAATTATTATTTAAGTAAATTTTGTGCTTCCACATTTATCGGAGTTGGAATGTGCTTCCATTCATTATAAAGATTACTTATATAGCAAAGTATTGAATGTGAAAAAATGTATTTTTCATTTTTACTGTTGCACTGATGTACGATGTGGCAAACTCTCGAGAATTAAAGACAGATAATTATCAATTACAAAAAATCAACGAATGAGCATAAAGTCTGGATAAAATATATCATAGGATAAAATATAAAGTCATCTATAAGGTACCAAAGCACTTTTCACATTCGATACTTTGTTTTTGTATCGAAGATATAAGGATTGTAAACCTTTGTGAATTTAACATGTTTTCACGTAATTTATTGAACTAGGAAAACATTTTTTCTTTTTTATTTAAAGTTTATTAAGATGCGTCAGTTTGATTTTTTTTTTCAAGTCTAATCAGAATTTAAATTTTTAAATTCAACAATATCAGAGCTGATATTAAATTAGATGAAAAATGAAATATTATTTTATGTCCAATTGTAAGACTGCATGAATTTAACTTTTTTACACGTACTTTAATAAACAAGAGAAACAAATGTTTTATTTAAGTTTTATGAAGCTGCGTCAGTTTGATTTTTTTAAAGTCTAATCAGGTTTTAAATGATTAGTTCCAACAATATCAGTGCTTATATTAAATTAGATGGGAAATGGAATTTTATTTTATGTTCAATTTTAAGATTCCTGAATTTAACTTCTTTACACGTAATTGTCTAGCATAAATAATACAAAGTATCTTTCCTCAGAGAAGCCATTTATCACTAATTACATAATTGGTAATTCATGATAATTAGATAGATTTGTACTATAATGTAATTGGATTTTATAATTATTATGTAACATGTTAATTATTATGGATTTATAATTATTATGTAATTGGATAAATATGTATTTCAATTTTATATCTGTATTTGGGCGAATCGCTTTCGATGCCGGGTGCTCACTAATAAATTTAAAAAAAATAAAAAATGAAAATAAATAATAAAGGTTTTATCATAGGTATCAAGGTTTTATTTTAGATTGAAAAATATAATGATGCAGGCGAATTCTTTTCTATTCATTAGATTTGTTATTTGGGCATTTTCTTTAACTCTTTAACAAATCTAATAATAAAAGAATATTAAAATTAGAACTAATAAAATAAGATCCTCAAAGCATAAGAATATATGATATGTATTTATTATTTTTACAATAATTGTAATTATTTCCAATATGTTCTTCTGCCATACTTCACCCTCGATTCCGAAGATCCCCCCAACCCTTAACCCATTAAATCCCAAGCCTATTTCTACTGGATTTTTTTTTGTTGACATTTTTCGTTATTTGTCCCTCGTAGGCAGTTAAAAGAATGTACAAAAACCAAAAACGAAAATTCACCTATTATAGTTTAGAAGAAAAAAAATGTTTCGTTTACGCAACTTTGAGGAAAGCTAGGCAAATCAGAGAATACACCCATGACATGATTTTATTATAATATCGTTATTTATTTACTTTTTAAATTTTTTATTACTCTAAACAATATTTTATATAACTTTGGCTTGACGGCGCTAATGACCTAGGCGTCGATGCGCCGTATTGAGTTGAAACATTGGCTTGAGTTGAAAACATAATTAAAATTTAAAAAAAAAAATAATTGAGTCAAAAAATCATTTTTCTGAAAATTTTGTGAGCTTTGCACACATAAAGTCAGCTGACATTTACTGCGGATGAATATTGTTTGTGATTAGCATTGGCGACATCTTCTTCGTTGTTTATTATCTTACTTGACGATCAGATGGTTTCTTTCGCCATATTTTGGAAGAAGGAAGGCAGGATTTTGATGGTGCAATGCTCACAAAACTTTTCATAAAAATAATTTTTTGATTAAATTTATTTTTTTAAATTGTAATTATGTTTTCAACTCAAGCCAAAGTTATATAAAATATTTTGTTTAACAAAAGCGTAGATATTTTGGGCAAATTTCACAGTATTAAAAGAACAACAAAAAAATAGCAAAACATTTTATTTGGGCTTAAGAATGTTTTCCTTTTGTTTAAGAAGTTGCCTGATTAGAAAAAAAATATTCAAACTAAATTAAAATATTTATTTGCAAGAGAAATAAAAAAACGTGAAAATAATGTTGCGCTTACGCAACTTTGGGACAAAATGGGTTAATCACAGCAAAATGTGTGTGTGTGTGTGTGTACCAATTGTGGGAAGGATGTGACATCACCATTATCGCGTGAAATTAAAGAATGTATTCACAATGGCTTCTTCACGCTAAAGAAAATTTAAAAAGTTTGACTTAGAAATCAGAAAAAATTACTCAAATAAATTTTTTTCCTATACAACGAGGTACCATTAGCTTATTAAATAATGTAAATTTTGACGCGGAGGCAAACCTCCTTGTCTTCAAATAGCTTTCTGTAACCATTAAAAAAAAGATTAAAAAATATGTATTTTTTTTAAACCGACCTCTAATAAATTTCATTATTTTTTGATGTATTCTTTCGTTTTATTAATTTTTTTCCCCATTCGAAGCTTTCATCGTTGAATATTTCTCATGATTTCATTAAAATCATGATACTTTACTTATATTCTTAAAAAATACAACTTTCTTTATTGTAATAAGTAATAAAGATGTTAATATCCGATGATATGAGTGATGGCGTACTTACGTATATAGTTTTGCCTAAATGAATACGTAGAGTTCTCCCTGAAGAGTTGTCGGGTACTGGGAGCCAGGGGGTGGTACGAAGCCCCTTATATACTCCTAGCCGCCTCCGCTTCAGGTTTGCCAACCTTCACCACCCACACAGAATGCACTAGAATGCTTTTATCACTCATTAGATTTGTTATTTTGGCATTTTATTTAACTCTAATAAGAATTTTAAATCAAGTAATTCTTATTATGTTTGATGGTTTTATTTATTTAATTAAATTTTATAATTTATACATAAATTGAGGACGGGTTTGCTAAGGTTTTTAACCTTTTCTAGCCAAGATATTGCTTAAGCCTTTTATTTTTTCTAAAGAATCCTAGTCACGCAGTGCTCAGGATTCACGGCCCACGGGCCTCCTGTTTAATGATTTTAAACCTTATTAAAATCTACCAAGTAGGATTCGTTACAGCTAATCCAATACATTTTTATATTTATGAATTACAGCTGATTATTAGGACATAGGATTATTATTCCTCCTGAGGTGACGGCATTTTTGAGTTTATAATTAGCAGGCAGTAAATTAATTAATCGCAATCCCTTTAAAATATGCGTATTTTCGTGCTAGGCGGAAGGTCAAAAAATAAAAACCTTCACCACTCAGTTGTACCAACTTTATTGCGTCCCTATATGTTTCACACCTTTTTTGGTGCCTCTTCAGGGGAAATAGTTACATATATAAAACTTACAGCCTGGCACGAAAATACGAAGATTAAGAAAAGGGTCAATTGAAGAATTATTACTTTAAAACATGATTTCTATTATTTATTGTTGTACTGAGTAGTACATATTCTAGTCTGTCAATCACGACAGGACTTAATTTGGACATGACAGAACTCCTTGGAGATGGCAGCCCTCATATTGACAAGATACTCTCACACCTAAAAGACACCAACATATTTGACAAAATATAAAATAAAATAGAAAGGACATTAAGGTGGACCAAACAGCTCTTCCAAAAGAAGAATTTTTTTTTTCCTCCCAACTGATTGCACCATTTCTAAATCCAGCTTAATTTTTTGAATCGGCATTGCTTTGATGATGCACAACTAACCTTGAATTAGACCACTTGGCTGTATAATTAGATTTATACGTAGAATTGAAATTGTATATATGTACTAATTAACATAACTGTATATGTATATAGTATTTATTGTATAATTTTAATAATAATTGTATTAGGCCTTAGTTATATAGAATGTACATATATAGACAATAACGTAATATAATGCAGTAATATATAAATGATGTATAGACAATTATGTAATTTAATATAATGTAATAATATATAAACGATATAAATGTACAGACAATAGTGTAATATAATGTAATGATGTATACACAATGTTAACATGTAGAAAATAATGTAATATATATACATATATACAAAAAAAATGTAAGGTGTACTTCGCTATAAAGCGTTAACACAAAAAAATAAAATTATCTTCGTGGACGGCGGAAGATCAACATTTGTTGACCTTCCGCCGTCCACGAAGATAAGCATATTGAGAAAAGGGTCAGTTGAAGAATAATTAAAAAAATAAAAAAATAAAAAAAATATTCTAGTGCAATAATGGAATATTTTCCTTTGCAAAATGTTTGTAACAAGACCAAGAACCTATTAATGAATTAGAATTTCACAAAGTATTTTGGAAAAAATTACCAGCAACCTAATCAGAACAACGCTCATTATAAGCGCCCTCAGGATGTCAGAGAAACCGACTCGGGCGAAATGAAGGATTCATTTTTTAGTTTGATTGTTTAACAGTGCACACAGAACTTTAAAGGATTTTTAAGGACGAGACTGGCCATCAATGTTAATATAAATATAAATTTAAGGATAAGCAAACGTGCTTATCTCAGCAACCCTGCTCATCAGGTGGGATACTGAGTCAGGTAATTCAACGTCCCTTCCTCTCGTCAGTAATATCAAGAAACATGAAACGTGCTTATCTCAGCAACCCTGCTCATCAGGTGGGATACTGAGTCAGGTAATTCAACGTCCCTTCCTCTCGTCAGTAATATCAAGAAACATGAAACGTGCTTATCTCAGCAACCCTGCTCATCAGGTGGGATACTGAGTCAGGTAATTCAACGTCCATTCCTCTCGTCAGTAATATCAAGAAACATGAAACGTGCTTATCTCAGCAACCCTGCTCATCAGGTGGGATACTGAGTCAGGTAATTCAACGTCCATTCCTCTCGTCAGTAATATCAAGAAACATGAAACGTGCTTATCTCAGCAACCCTGCTCATCAGGTGGGATACTGAGTCAGGTAATTCAACGTCCATTCCTCTCGTCTGTAATACCAAGAAACATGAAACGTGCTTATCTCAGCAACCCTACTCATCAGGTGGGATACTGAGTCAGGTAATTCAACGTCCCTTCCTCTCGTCAGTAATACCAAGAAACATGAAACGTGCTTATCTCAGCAACCCTGCTCATCAGGTGGGATACTGCGCCAGGAAATTCAACGTCCCTTCATCTCGTCAGTAATATCAAGAAACATGAAACGTGCTTATCTCAGCAACCCTGCTCATCAGGTGGGATACTGAGTCAGGTAATTCAACGTCCCTTCCTCTCGTCAGTAATACCAAGAAACATGAAACGTGCTTATCTCAGCAACCCTGCTCATCAGGTGCGATACTGCGTCAGGTAATTCAACGTCCCTTCCTCTCGTCAGTAATACCAAGAAACATGAAAATGAACATCAAAATTTACTTACAAGATAACGATGCAGCTATTCTACCAATGGAAGAGAATATACAGGACTAGCTGACTACTCGTGTTTCACCACGGCCGATAAGTAGTTTTTATAATGCGTTAAATAAGTTATGATCAAAATTAACGCTACTACATAATTTTGTGCAGCTTGTCATTGCACGGACTTTAGAGTGCCCCAGGAAACAACAAGTGGAGGTAACCTTGCTTGTTTCCGTTGGGGAGTAAAAAAAGAAAAATACAACAACCACTTAAAAAGTTAGGTAAACAGAGACAAGTACACGTTGAGAAGAATAAAACTAACAACTTTGAAGATTTAAGCGCTTATCTCTTCGATTGACTACGCCCCACCGAACATAACAACAGAATCTTTTTTGTAGAGAATTTAGTAATCTTTCGAATGGCCGCCTTCCATTTACTACGATTTCCCAACCGTTTTCGAGATATTTTAGAAAATATACTGAGATCCGAAAACTTTGTATCACCATTCATATAATTTTTTTCCATATACTTCGTTTCTGAATACCCACACAGAAAATTAGTTTTGAAAACTATTTTTATCAATTTTTCTGGTATAAGGCTACAGAATTCGCTTAAAAATGGTAGGAAGAGGAGAAGGTGCTTTTGCCCCCAGCATTAACGTTAGAAGTGTACATATTTTTGGCATATGCAAACAATTTATTTTAAAAAATAATTCAATTCATATTTGCTCGAACATTAAAAGTGAGTTTGAACTCAAAGAAAGCTAGTATAAATGTGATATATTTTGGTTTTGAGCCTTTTAAAATAATACTTGTTAACAGCACGCCTTCGGAGTCCCATTCATCAATTGAATTTCATCCTGTTCCTTATTTTTTCCTTTTTTTACGTCTGTAAACGACTCATATTTTATTAATATTAATAAATATTCGTTTATCTGGCGTTAATGACCCCAACGGTTGACACGCCTTAAATTCAACCCCCCAAAAATTGTTTTAAGCCATTGTTATGCTCAATATATAGGTTTTTGTTTTTGGGTCAATATGACCCGAGGTGACGGTTTGTGTAACTTTTAGTCAGGTGACAGCTCAAGGGTCAAGGATGAACCAACTAGAGACGCAAATGCCTCCATCTATATATATATAAATCACGTGTCTGTCTGTTTTTTGTTTGTTTGTTTGTTCCTTATACACCGTTTGACCGATTTTGACCAAACTTGGCTCACAGGTAGGTCTTGATATGAGAAATCTCCTAGGCTAGGTCAATATAGTCAAAGTTCAAAATTTGGTCACAAGGTCAAAAATGTTGTTCAAGAAAAATTGGCTACACTGAACCATTCAAATTGTGACGGCCATTTTGAATCGACAGCAGGCTCTGCTACTGGCATCTGTCGGCTGTTAGATGAAGTGCTGTTGTGCTGGCCTCTGCCGGTATCATTATGAACTAATGTAAAAATTCACATCGTTTGACCGATTTTCGTAACTGGGTATAGACAACTAGGTATCAAGTAGATCTTGATACGGGGAGAGTCATGGACAGAAAGTAGGTGTAGCATGGCACACTGAGTAACAGCTAGTAGGGAATAAATGTAACAACACACAACCAGAGAATAGAAGTGTTGATCTGCTCAACAAATATACCTTGGAGTTTTGTACTAACGAGATAAGTTTTAAAAACTCTCTTCGCCATATTAATATCAGAACTGAGAGAACTCCTTATTAGAACAATTACAATACAAACTGTAGGAACTTCCATAACGAGGCGGGATCTACTGTCTCTTCTAAAATAAAAGTCCACCTCGTAGGAACTGCGTCATCTTAGCGCGGTTCCATATCCATAGTGGTATCAGTAAAGGAATATTAGCAGTTATTGGTGGGGTTTGATCTTTGGTAAAAAATATAAAATAAAATCTCAAAGAGAAAACAGATTTTAGGCGCAACAACAGGAAACTGACAGAATCATGGTGACTTCCACCATCTTCTCAACGTTCGTCGCTCTTGGACACACTAAAACATTTTCTTAGCATGCAAGGGAAAACCTAACCCACTGATTAAGAATATAGGTAAATATAGCAAAAGTAGCACTAAGAGATATGTACATAAAAGGACAAAACATATATTATTGAAATAAGTATAAAAGACTATGCCGAGTGCATGCCAAGAACTGGATTATACTATCAGGAGTGAGATAACTATACATAAACATTTACTCATTAATCTCTAACTGTATATTCTATTGTATATATATAAATAGTACTTCTTATTATTAACTATTTTCCTTCCAAATAATGAATTTTATATTTACTCTCACAATGTAATAGAGCAAGGAAATGAAGAAGATACATTTCATGCATTAAAGTTATTGTCATTTACATTAAAGTTAAATTGTTTTATATTGTAAATTTATCCTAGTGGTCTGTAGGTACACAATGTTTATATCATGTATTGTTTTTATATCAAATAAACAGTTAAATTTAAAAAAAAAAAAAAAAAAAACAAAAAAAAAAAAAAACATTTTCTTACCTTGTTTTAGTCAAACACACGTTTTACTATTAAATGCAATTAAAATGAGAAACAACCAGTTAAAAATTTAGGTAAACTGATACAAAAACCCGTTCAAAAGAGCAAAACTAACAATTACGAATTTTGAAGTCCTTATTTCCCCCATTGACATCGCCCCATCGAAAATTACATTGAACCCTTTTTTGTAGGGGATTTAGTAAGCTTTCCAATGGTTACCTTCCACTTACCACGATTTCTCAACCGTTTTTGAGATATTTTAGAAAATATACGAAAATCCCATACCTTTTCATGCCTGTTAATGAAATATTTTATTTCTAGTACTTCCTTAAGTCAAAACGGAACCAAAATTTACCTATCATAGATTAGATAAATATCAAACGTCTAGAACAAGTTTCAACTGAATTAATACTTTCTGAATACCCAAACGGAAAATTAGTTTGAAAAAGAAGGTGTTTCAATGTTTCTCGCAAACGGTCACAGATATCGCTTTAAAAATGTTTCCATTCGTTTTTCTACGTTAAGAAACCTATAAAACGGGTACCTTCAAGCATATTAAGACGAGAACGTAAGCAGAGTTGGGCAAACGTTAGCGCGCGCTAAAAGCTGATACCTCTCCGCTAATTTAGCGAAACTGTAGAAAGCCAGCGCTAATAATTAGCGGTTAGCGGTGGCAGTGCGCTAACCGCTAATCTATTTATGAAATATCGTAATTGCTATAGTTACAAGTTGTAACTATAGCTTAAGCTATTAGCAATTACGATATTTCATAAATAGATTAGCGGTTAGCGCACTGCCGCCGCTAACCGCTAATTATTAGCGCTGGCTTTCTACAGTTTCGCTAAATTAGCGGAGAGGTATCAGCTTTTAGCGCGCGCTAACGTTTGCCCAACTCTGAACGTAAGCGTTACGAATGATTTTTGTATCAAATTTCACCAAAATCGGACCATTTGTCAGGCAGCTAGAGAGCGAACAGACAAATATATATATATATATATATATATATATATATATATATATATATATATATATATATAGTGCTAATAAGGTACAGCTCCCCTTTCATATCCTTTTAATATAAAAATAGCAAGCATTAATTGACATCGTTGACCGTTGGTGATTAGAAGGAAGAATTTCTTATGGTTCGGTCTTAGTATCTTAGTAAAACTACTCTTCATAAAAAATTAGTTTTGAATTTTTCCGAAGTTTGGCTTGAAATTCAAGCCTTCATCAGGGTTGTATAACAAAAGCGTGCACACTTAACACTCCATGCCAAGGGCCATTGGTTCGATTCCCACTAGGAGTGGTGCCTTTTCTTTCGAAAAATTAAAAGGCATCAGCCCTATCCTGGCTAGAAAAGTCTGGTAACCCAAGCTCTATTACGCTGGAACAGCAACATTGCAACCCCAACTTCTAACATACTCAGTAATTTGTTGCTAATTTGTTGCTAATTTGTTACACTATTTTCAAATTTGTCGCTCCAGCCGTTTCCGAGAAAACGTGGCTGTGCTAGCGTAATATTACGCCAGCACAGCCACCCCCGTAACTTTTGATCTAATTGTCTGACGAAATTCAGATTGGTACGAGAATTTGTTGCTAATTTGTTGCTCTAGAATGACACCAATCACGAATTTGTCGCTCCAGCCGTTTCCGAGAAAACGTGGCTGTGCTAGCGTAATATTACGCCAGCACAGCCACCCCCGTAACTTTTGATCTAATTGTCTGACGAAATTCAGATTGGTACGAGAATTTGTTGCTAATTTGTTGCTCTAGAATGACACCAATCACGAATTTGTCGCTCCAGCCGTTTCCGAGAAAACGTGGCTGTGCTACCGTAATATTACGCCAGCACAGCCACCCCCGTAACTTTTGATCTAATTGTCTTACGAAATTCAGATTGGTACGAGAATTTGTTGCTAATTTGTTGCTCTAGAATGACACCAATCACGAATTTGTCGCTCCAGCCGTTTCCGAGAAAACGTGGCTGTGCTAGCGTAATATTACGCTAGCACAGCCACCCCCGTAACTTTTGATCTAATTGTCTGACGAAATTCAGATTGGTACGAAAATTTGTTGCTAATTTGTTGCTCTAGAATGACACCAATCACGAATTTGTCGCTCCAGCCGTTTCCGAGAAAACGTGGCTGTGCTAGCGTAATATTACGCTAGCACAGCCACCCCCGTAACTTTTGATCTAATTGTCTGACGAAATTCAGATGGGTACGAGAATTTGTTGCTAATTTGTTGCTCTAGAATGACACCAATCACGAATTTGTCGCTCCAGCCGTTTCCGAGAAAACGTGGCTGTGCTAGCGTAATATTACGCTAGCACAGCCACCCCCGTAACTTTTGATCTAATTGTCTGACGAAATTCAGATTGGTACGAGAATTTGTTGCTAATTTGTTGCTCTAGAATGACACCAATCACGAATTTGTCGCTCCAGCCGTTTCCGAGAAAACGTGGCTGTGCTAGCGTAATATTACGCCAGCACAGCCACCCCCGTAACTTTTGATCTAATTGTCTGACGAAATTCAGATTGGTACGAGAATTTGTTGCTAATTTGTTGCTCTAGAATGACACCAATCACGAATTTGTCGCTCCAGCCGTTTGCGAGAAAACGTGGCTGTGCTAGCGTAATATTACGCCAGCACAGCCACCCCCGTAACTTTTGATCTAATTGTCTGACGAAATTCAGATTGGTACGAGAATTTGTTGCTAATTTGTTGCTCTAGAATGACACCAATCACGAATTTGTCGCTCCAGCCGTTTCCGAGAAAACGTGGCTGTGCTAGCGTAATATTACGCTAGCACAGCCACCCCCGTAACTTTTGATCTAATTGTCTGACGAAATTCAGATTGGTACGAGAATTTGTTGCTAATTTGTTGCTCTAGAATGACACCAATCACGAATTTGTCGCTCCAGCCGTTTCCGAGAAAACGTGGCTGTGCTAGCGTAATATTACGCCAGCACAGCCACCCCCGTAACTTTTGATCTAATTGTCTGACGAAATTCAGATTGGTACGAGAATTTGTTGCTAATTTGTTGCTCTAGAATGACACCAATCACGAATTTGTCGCTCCAGCCGTTTGCGAGAAAACGTGGCTGTGCTAGCGTAATATTACGCCAGCACAGCCACCCCCGTAACTTTTGATCTAATTGTCTGACGAAATTCAGATTGGTACGAGAATTTGTTGCTAATTTGTTGCTCTAGAATGACACCAATCACGAATTTGTCGCTCCAGCCGTTTCCGAGAAAACGTGGCTGTGCTAGCGTAGTATTACGCTAGCACAGCCACCCCCGTAACTTTTGATCTAATTGTCTGACGAAATTCAGATTGGTACGAGAATTTGTTGCTAATTTGTTGCTCTAGAATGACACCAATCACGAATTTGTCGCTCCAGCCGTTTCCGAGAAAACGTGGCTGTGCTAGCGTAATATTACGCCAGCACAGCCACCCCTGTAACTTTTGATCTAATTGTCTGACGAAATTCAGATTGGTACGAGAATTTGTTGCTAATTTGTTGCTCTAGAATGACACCAATCACGAATTTGTCGCTCCAGCCGTTTCCGAGAAAACGTGGCTGTGCAAGCATAATATTACGCCACGAGTTCGGACGCATAGCGCAGGAAATCACGTGACCTTGAGCAAATTTGGTTCGACAAATACGACCGATATTCCATTTTCCCTATATATTTAAGCCGAAATCGCCCTGAGAACACTTTGAAGTGAGTAAGGAATATTTTAAGGTGAGTTGTAATTCCCATGATTTTCGTAGATGATGAAACGTCTGTGTATGTAATTAAACCCTAATTTTTCATATTGTTTGCATGGGCGTATATAAGGGGGGGGGCTGAGGGGCTGCAGCCCCTCCCGGAATTTTGATTTCATGGTAATAACTAGAGACCGAAAATAACTATTTTTATTTCAAATGAGTTTCACTTAACCTTTAATTTTTATTATTAGGAAATAAAAATAGAAATTCCATCGTAATTGATAATATCAATTAGATATAAAATATAAAATACATTATATTTTACTATTTAAAAAAAAAATGTTTAATAATTTTTATTTCAAAACCTTAAAAATAAAAATTATTTGAATAATGTTATTTCGGCATTTTTTTATAACAATTTTTTTTTACTTTAACTTTAAACATTATTTTAAATAATAAAAAAAAATTAGTGCTATAATAAATAGAAAGCAATACACAAAAACAAATTCTAGAATATACAATATATACTCATAGAAATCAATTGGATTTAGAGGAACTTTGATTCACTGACATAAAGAAATAACTTCTAATAATCAAAAGGTTCTAAATCATGTATTTATTTATTCGGAGGTTAAGAGATATTTAATAATAAAATAATAAAATTAAAAGTTAATAAAATATATTTAATAAATATATTTAATAAATAAAATAATAAAAATTAAAAGTTAAGTAATTTTTATTATTGGGAATTAAAAATAAAAATTCCATCGTAATTGATATATTTCATTATTTTTTTATTCGATTGACACCCCCCTTTTTTCCACAATTTTTGATATTTAAAAACGAAACTTGGTAGGTATTAACGTGGTCGAATGTACATTCATTGGACCTAATGCACGATCCCTCAACTTTCTCCAGTTCTTCTCCAGAGACCCTAACTCTGGAATCTCCAATGGAAAGGGGTTATTTTTATGACGGATTATTGTAGAGAATTGAATTTTAGGTCGATTTTATATCAGTCATTTTTTCGCTAAAGCGCACCAATGAGTAACAAATTGCCAAAAACCGTTAAAACCCTTGTTTTTTGTCACTTTTCTGCCAATAACGCAGAAAGTATGTCCGTAATGGAAAAAGTAATTGGTATAAACGTTGCAGAGGATTAAATTTTCTTTCCAAAAAGTACCTTTAAATGCCTAAAACGTAAATAGGAATGGAGCAAAACACACTTTTGTTTTTGAAGTTTTCAGAAAAGTTTATGATCAACGTGGTCTACGCTTCCGTAAAACTTAATAAACATTTTCAACAACTTTTTGCTCCACCTAAAAATCAAATTCAATTAATTTATAAAGGCATTAAAATAATAAATTTAAAGCAATAGAACTCACCTAATGATTAGAATTTCGTAGCAATTATTTTTGTGTTGGACGATTTATTTATTTTTTACGGCGTCTTGACATCTAGGCCATTAGTGCCGACATCCAGGGTGCAGCGAGGAATTTCCTAAATAATAAAAGTTGAGGGGTCGTGCATTGGGTCCAATGAATGTACATTCGACCACGTTAATACCCACCAAGTTTCGCTTTTAAATATCAAAAATTGTGGAATACAGGGTGTTCAAAACTCGATTGACACCCCCCTTTATATATATATATATATATATATATATATATATATATATATATATATAAATTTGAACGACCATTATTTTCGATCTCTAGGGGATCTGAAACGCAAAATTTTCTAGTCGGCACATCATCACATCACCTGTGTGACTAGGTGTCGTCAGTGTGTTTTGCAAGGAAGCCTTTTGTAAAAACGTTCATAATTTTCGATGTATTTGTTCTGTAATTAACTTTTATGCAAGAATTAATATCAAGAATAATTTTCATTTAATTTTGATGATATCACAAAAAAAAACACAAATTACTCTTATTTATTTGCTGTTTTTTTTATTCTAGAATTTCAATTACATTATGAAATTGAGAGATAATCTCCGTTTTGAGTATTCCTTTGGAAATTTGATTAAATAAAACAACTTTTGTGTGATTCGGCAGTCTGGAGGATTTATTTTCGAAGAGTAGTGATTTTCGAAAAGTTGTCACTAACCAGAAGTTTATATTATTATTGTTTGAATTGATACTACGGTTTGAATGAGATAATTGTGGGCATTTAATGTACATTAGCCTTTAAGAACATTTATGGGCCTTTATTTCTTTTTTTTATTTATTTAATTTATAGAGTTCTGCAACAGAGGCGAAAAACTCTTTAAATGTCAGTCGTCAACTTCAAATGTGATATATATGTATATAAGAACAAATGAAGAAATAAAATTGGAAAAGAATGAAGAAAAAAACAAACAAACAAAATAAAATAAAATAATCAAAACAGACAAAATTTAGTAAATTAAATTTTTGTGTATAATAAAGAGTTTTTTAAATGTTTGAGTAATGCATTGATGTGTGGGCTACCTTCTGTCAGTATTTCGTGTAAGTCGTAAGGTATGGTCAGGTTATTGCGTTGTCTGCAGTTGGTAAGTATATGTTTAACGGTCAGAGTCTCGTTACAATATCTACAAGTTGGTCTGTCCTTTCTGTCCAGTCAGAAGGAATGGGTAAGTAAGGTATGGTCAGGTTATTGCGTTGTCTGCAAATGGTAAGTATATGTTTAACCGTCAGAGTCTCGTTACAATATCTACAAGTTGGTCTGTCCTTTCTGTCTAGTAGGTAGGAGTGGGTAAGTAAGGTGTGTCCTATACGAAGCCTAGATAGGATGACTTCGTCCCGGCGGGACAACTGTTCATTTGTCCAGGCTTTCGTTGTATTTTTGTATATGGGCCTTTAAGAATATGAAAAAGTCCGACTCGCAGGAACTGCGTCATCTTAGCGCGGTTACGTACATCTTGAAGAAATGGAATAGATTAGCATCACAAATCACAGGAAACTGACAGCCACTGCCATCATGATTACCACAGCCACTCCAAACTTATTACCAATACCTTTCACCGTTTGTTAGCTTATTTTACTACAATACTAATTTTACTGATAAATGCAATTTAAAACTAGAAACAACCAATTAAAAAGTGAGATAAAGAAAGAGAAAAACCATTTCAAAACAATCACTTTTTAAGTTTTAAGCGCTTATATCTCTCATTGACGTTGTCCCATCGAATATTGCTTCACAACATTTTTTGTAGAGAATTTAGTAAGCATTCGAATGGTCACTTTCCACTTACCACGATTTCCCAACCGGTATCGAGATATTTACGAAAAATGTATGGAGATCCGAAAATTTTTCACGTCTATTAATAAAATATTTTTTTTCGCATACTTCCTTAACTTCAAATATAACCAAAATTTAATCATCTTAGTTGGGATTAATTTCCAAGATGTAGAAAATATTTCAATTGAATCCCGCGATTCTAAGTACTCACAAAAAAATAATGACCTACAAAAACATTGATTCCACTTTTCTCAGAAACGGTTACATATATCGCCTTAAAAATGGTTAAAAATCGTTTTCTTATGTTAACAAACCTATAAAACAAGTACCTGCAAGCATATAAACTCAAAAACGTAAGCTTTACGATTTTGTTTGCGCGAATTTCGCCCCAAACACTATCTTCAAGTGGGCGGATTCTGCTGGTTAACGAACTTGACCTTTCAAATTAGAAGACAGATTTTTGTGCCAAATTTCATCAAAATCGGACCATTTTTGAGCCGTCAGGAGCGCGAACAGAAAAGCATATATATAAATATACATATATATATATATATATATATATATATATATATATATATTTATATATATATATATATATATATATACATACAAATTTTAGCCACCTATATTTTCGTGATCTATAGGGTCTGAAACGTGAAAGTTTCTAGTCGGCACTTCCGGATTGCGTCATGAGGTCAACCTCATAAGCGGGTTCTCCCTATGGAGATAGGGAGTAACCGCGCTAAAAAGAGTATTTTATAAAGGGAGCCTGCTAGAGTTGTTGTTACCAGGTATGTAAACATAACATCACGTGGACAAGTTAAGAGAGTTAAGAATGAGGGAGGAAGCGGTGAATTTCCTGTAGCTACTAGGTACTGTCAGATTCCTGTGAAGGCTGATTCTTATAATCTCCCGCTTAAGAATTGGCCATTCCCGACTGACACACTCTTATCTCATGACAAGACAGGACAGACCGACATGTTCACAGTGTAACACACCGCTGACTATAAAGCACATACTGACTGAATGTTTACAGCGACAAAACTATGACACCTTAAAATATGACTGAATTACTCGGCGATGGAAGCAAATATATAGATAACATACTGAACTACCTCAACAAGACCAATCTACTAAACAAATTATAATTATAATTAAACATGAACAAATTATAACAGGACATACACACATATATGTGTATGTATTTTATTTGTCTTAAAATGTTAAAACTATACAGCCGTACTATACTAAAATCTTACATTTGACAATATAAAACTGACAGGAGTGTGAAGCCTCCTTCAACCAACTTAATTGATTATTTGTATAAACTTTATGCATTATTATAATATTGATTTTTCATATATTCAAGTATATTGTAATATTGTATTCTCTTATAAATAGATGTGTATAAAAATTTCAATTTGTATATTTGGGCAAAAATGTGTAAAATAAGATTGTATTTAATTAGATGTAATTTTCGTATGTATATTGTATATGTAATTTTTGTTCTGAGCGAGTCGCCTTAGTTACGGTCGCTCATAAATAAATAAATAAAATTATAATCTCCCGTTCTCCGGTATGCCATTGCGTCGGTGTTTTAATTTTTCTCAAAATACCAAAACATAATATTAACCTTTAAGTAGAGATGTGGGGAGTTTTCAGCACCCCATGACTTAATTAGCACTATATTTTGAATTTAAAAATGTACAATCCATTTCATCGCTTTGGTACCTTCATAAATAGTAGTTCTGTTCACATTGAGGTTGCATTCGCATAAAAAAAAACATTATTTGTTTATTTTCTGGGCCTTTTACTGGCTTAGGGTGTTCACAACACTCTACTTAGGTAACAAAAATTTAAAATATAATGTCTTCTTTCGACCGCTGTTTCACATTTTATATGAAGAGAATCAAGAAATAATGAAGAGGCGTTTTAAGTAAATGTGTGAAAATGATGGAGAAGATGAGTGTATTGTTTCGGACTATGAGGAAAGAGATAGGTATTTTTGAAAAATCTACTATATATTTGTCAAATACCACTCACTCACTCACTCACTTACTGACCTATCATCCCCTAGCCCAAACCACACGACAGAAAATTTTGAAATTTTGCATGGACACTCCCTATAGAACGTAGGCGCTCGCTAAGAAAGGATTTTTTGATATTCGAATTTTTAAATATTTTTAGAGGGGTTTAAAGTTTGTATTGGTTAGAGCAGGCAAACCTAGGTAGAATGCGTTGCTAGGACGATAACAGAACAGCTGTTACTATACTGTATCTAATTCATAGTATTATTTTTAATTGAGGTTAATTTCAACTATCATGGCAGACCTTGAATTACTAAAACTGAGAAATAAAATGTGAATTTTTCCCCCAAAGAGTTTCCGCCCTTGACACAAAAATTTAATTTTGCACGGGCCATCCGTTTAAAGTATAAACACTCGCTAAGAAAGGTTTTATATTCAAACGTTTAAGTACTATTAGGGGGGTTTGAATTATTAAGAAGAAAATGGTTCGATTTTGATAACATTTGGTACAAAAATCTTTCTTCTTATTTAAAAGTTTATGTTCATTAACCACCAATCACGAATTTGTGCTGGCGTAATATTACGCTAGCACAGCCACGTTTTCTCGGTAACGGCTGGAGCGACAAATTCGTGATTGGTGTCCTTCTAGAGCAACAAATTAGCAACAAATTCTGGTACCAATCTGAATTTTGTCAGATAATTAGATCAAAAGTTACGGGGGTGGCAGTGCTGGCGTAATATTACGGTAGCACAGCCACGTTTTCTTGGCAACGGCTGGAGCGACAAATTCGTGATTGGTGTCATTCTAGAGCAACAAATTCTCGTACCAATCTGAATTTCGTCAGACAATTAGATCAAAAGTTACGGGGGTGGCTGTGCTGGCGTAATATTACGCTAGCACAGCCACGTTTTCTCGGAAACGGCTGGAGCGACAAATTCGTGATTGGTGTCATTCTAGAGCAACAAATTAGCAACAAATTCTCGTACCAATCTGAATTTCGTCAGACAATTAGATCAAAAGTTACGGGGGTGGCTGTGCTGGCGTAATATTACGCTAGCACAGCCACGTTTTCTCGGAAACGGCTGGAGCGACAAATTCGTGATTGGTATCATTCTAGAGCAACAAATTAGCAACAAATTCTCGTACCAATCTGAATTTCGTCAGACAATTAGATCAAAAGTTACGGGGGTGGCTGTGCTGGCGTAATATTACGCTAGCACAGCCACGTTTTCTCGGAAACGGCTGGAGCGACAAATTCGTGATTGGTGTCATTCTAGAGCAACAAATTAGCAACAAATTCTCATACCAATCTGAATTTCGTCAGACAATTAGATCAAAAGTTACAGGGGTGGCTGTGCTGGCGTAATATTACGGTAGCACAGCCACGTTTTCTTGGAAACGGCTGGAGCGACAAATTCGTGATTGGTGTCATTCTAGAGCAACAAATTAGCAACAAATTCTCGTACCAATCTGAATTTCGTCAGACAATTAGATCAAAAGTTACAGGGGTGGCTGTGCTGGCGTAATATTACGGTAGCACAGCCACGTTTTCTCGGAAACGGCTGGAGCGACAAATTTGTGATTGGTGTCATTCTAGAGCAACAAATTAGCAACAAATTCTCGTACCAATCTGAATTTCGTCAGACAATTAGATCAAAAGTTACAGGGGTGGCTGTGCTGGCGTAATATTACGGTAGCACAGCCACGTTTTCTCGGAAACGGCTGGAGCGACAAATTCGTGATTGGTGTCATTCTAGAGCAACAAATTAGCAACAAATTCTCGTACCAATCTGAATTTCGTCAGACAATTAGATCAAAAGTTACAGGGGTGGCTGTGCTGGCGTAATATTACGGTAGCACAGCCACGTTTTCTCGGAAACGGCTGGAGCGACAAATTCGTGATTGGTGTCATTCTAGAGCAACAAATTAGCAACAAATTCTCGTACCAATCTGAATTTCGTCAGACAATTAGATCAAAAGTTACGGGGGTGGCTGTGCTGGCGTAATATTACGCTAGCACAGCCACGTTTTCTCGGAAACGGCTGGAGCGACAAATTTGAAAATAGTGTAACAAATTAGCAACAAATTAGCAACAAATTACTGAGTATGTTAGAAGTTGGGGTTGCAATGTTGCTGTTCCAGCGTAATAGGGCTGGTAACCCATAGATAACCCGTCCTAAAATTCGTAGTTAATAATAAATGGACGTTAAAATGTAAATAAATGTTAAACTTGTTTATCTTTTTTATCAATTATTCAAAATTAGACAAAATATTTTGACATATGAAAGGGGTTGAAAATTTTACAGTGAAAATTACATCTATATATAAAAATCATGTTTCTGTCTGTTTTTCTGTTTGTTTGTTCCTTATACAAATCTACACCGTTTGACCGATTTTGACCAAACTTGGAATAATGGTAGGTCTTGATACGAGAAATCTCCTAGACTAGGTCAAAAAAATCTACCAGCTGTCTGTCTGTATGTTTGTCCCTTATACAAATCCACACCGTTCGTCCGAATTCGACTAAACTCGGTACACGTGTAGATCTTAATCTGGGGAGTGTCATAGGCTAAGTCAAAAACGTCTACCAGCTGTCTGTCTGTCTGTATGTTTGTCCCATATACAAATCCACACCGTTCGTCCGATTTTGACAAAACTCGGTACACAGGTAGATCTTAATCTGGGGGGTGCCGTAGGCTAGGTCAAAAAAATCTACCAGCTGTCTGTCTATATGTTTGTCCCTTGTACGAATCCACACCGTTGGACCAATTTTTACGAAACTTGGTATACATGTATGTCTTGATACGGGGGGTGTTATAGGTTAGGTCAAAGTCGTCTAGGACTCACAGTTGGGAGGCCACGGGTTCATTACAGTTACAGATTCGTGTTATTAGATTTTAATAATACTTATTTGGTGTCTAATTTATTTAGGCTTTTCTATACGCAGAAAGTAGGCGTAGCATGGCACGCCGGGTAACGGCTAGTAATATATAAATGTGCTGGAGGTATTGTGATAACATCTCATTGCTTCTCAAATTTCATCTTCGGATAGGACGAATAAATTCTCCCTTTTGATGGATTCACAGTACATAATACATGGAAATGCGCTAACAGCCCTGCATAACTACGGATACGATATTACTAGTATCGAAATGATTTCTGGAACAGCTTTTCGAATTACCCCCTTCGGACTAGTTCATTCTAATATTAGCACAGAGCATTATGGCTGTTTTCCATTCGATTAACAGGTAGTTTTGAACGTAATGATACACAGTTATTGCTACTTCACTATCCACTGCCCATTAACACAAGAAATAAGCTTCTATCAGTAACTATGGGATAGCTTGGCCCTCATATTTCCAATAAGAATCACCAGTTATTGAAATGTTGTCATGTAAATTAGGAGCTACACTAAGAGCCATGTAGATGTGAACTATTGTTATTAGTGTTTTCTTAACTCATTCAATATTTTCTTAATCAGCTATTTGTAGACTTAGAGGTTTGCCTCCGCCTCAAAAGTTGCCTTATTTAATTAGCTTTAAAATGGTACCCTGTTCTTTTAAAAACAAGAAATATTTAAGTCTATTATTTTCTGATTTCTAAGTCAAAACCAATACATTTGCTTTAGCGTGAAGAAGCCATTACGAACACATTATTTAATTTCACGCGAATATGGTGATGTCCCATCCTTCCAACATTAGGTATACACACTTTTTGCTCTGATTAAGGATTAGGGGACACCTTGGAAAGAGTGAATTATGACAGAAGAGCATTTTGGAAATAATCACAATTATTGTTAACATAATAAATACAGATGTTATATTTTTATGCTTTGAGGGTCTTGTTTTATGTAATTTCTATTTTTAATGGAATGGAATGGAATGAATTAAAGGACGAACAACTTACTGTTTTAATCGTCCTATGAACCTTTTGTTTTTTGTTTTTTTGTTTTTTAATTAAACCTAGTTTTTAACTAATTAATCTCATGAAATATGAAAGCACATTCTGTTCCTTTTTTTTTTTATTAGAATAACATATAACTGTACACAACTTTTTTATTTATTTATTTTTTCTCATTAATTTAAAGCTAACAATAGATGGTATATTCCTTTCTGTTTCACTTATAGCTACTTCTATGTATATATATATATATATATATATATATATATATATATATATATATACATATATATATATATAGACACACACATACATATACACACATGCATACATATACATACACACACACATATACATACATACATACACACACATCCATACATATATACATATTTATAAACACGCACACACATACACACACACACACACACACACACACACACACACACACACATATATGCATATATATACTTATACTCTTACACCTAAATATATTTATTTACAAGTATTCCTTACATTAAATCTAACCGTACAAAATATATCTAATTTATTTTTTTATTATTTTTATTTTTTATTTTTTTGTATTTATTTTTTTTTTTTTTTTTATTTTTTTTATTTTTTTTTTATTTATTATATATATATTTTTTTTTATTTTATTTTCTTTTTTTATTTTTTCTTAATTTTTTTTTTTCTTTTTTCTTTTCTTTTCATTTTTTTTCTTTTTTTATTTTTATTCTTTTTTTTATTATTTTATTTTTTTTTCAATAGAATTACATATAAATGTACACAACTTATTTATTTTTTTCTCATTAAATTAAAGCACTTAAACACTAGATGCTATATTCCTTTCATTTTTCACTTATAGCTACTTCTACATATACATATACACATACATACACACACATACGCATCCATATATATATACATATATACACACACACATATGTATATATGCACATATACACATTTATAAACACGTACACTCATGCACACATATGTATACATACACCCATATACATACTCATACACATACATACATTCTTACACTTACACCTAAATATATTTATTTACAAGTATTCCTTACATTAAATCTAACCGTTCAAAATACAACTATTTTTTTTTTTTTTTAACAACTATTTTTAAGAGTACTATAATAGTCTTTTCATTTAAATCAATTTTTTTTTTCGCTTAACATTTGCAGGAGAGAGTTTTTTCAATACAATTTCCAATGATTGTAATGAATAACCCAGTTACTTATAAGCAATAACTTATAAAAAATTTAATGTAGATTCTAAAAATGTAGTCGTCATTTACGATACATAGACCAGAAATCCGGAAAACACAGTTTTTCATAAGAAAACCCAATAGTTTTGAAAATATACAAAAGTTTGAATAGCTCTGCTACATGTTGAGATAGGACGCTCATTTCTGCGTCCCTGAACTACAAATGAGGTGCAGAATAAACCCTTAAAGTTATGACATCTCAATGTGGGACACCCTGTATAGTAGATTTTCGGCAACATTTTTATTAAAAATTTTGTGACTAAGCGACGTCCTTATGCTGCTGAATGTGTAGATAAACCCCTCCTATATCCAGAAGGGTTTTGGAATGAATGAAATCTCAGCAGCTGGTAGGAATGGTGAATGGGTACGCTTTGAATGCAAGCGGGAGATACAGCCTTATCAGGTTCTTACACTTTCATCGGAGTTTTGTGTATTTTTGTCGAGCGTTTTTTTTATAGTTTTGTATTCTTTTTACTGTTATTTTGAAATATTCTTTTTGCGGATGAATGTGTTATTCATGCTCAATTTTCAAAGGTCAACAAGAAATTTCCATTCCGCAGGAGGTTCGTAAATAAGCGAATTCTTCACCTTATGCCGGATTTCTGTTAGTTTGCCTGTACAAATGTAATAAACAAGAAAAAATATTTTTTATTTCTGACTAAACTATCAATTTTTTTAAGCAAATGGAAAATTTACAAATAAAATAGCATCATGACAGCGGAAGAGTTATCAAGTTTGTCTTAATATCAGCGGGTCAGTTTTTCGTTGTCAAATCCCAGTTATCGATGGAGCACGACTCGCGCGTCACCTTAGCGCGGTTCCGTTCATATCCCTAGTGCTCTTAGTAAAGGGGTAGTAGCAGTTATTGGTGAGGTTTGATCTTTCGTAAAAAATATAAAAATAAGTCTCGAAGGGAAAATAGATCTCGAAGGGAAACTGACTGTATCATGGCAAAGTTTCACATTTTCTTACCTGGTTTTATTCAAGTACTCGTTTTTAAATACAATTAAAATGGGAAACAACCTGTTAAAACTATACGCAAACAAATACAAAAACCCGTTCAAAAGAGCAAAACTAAAAACTGCGAATTTTGAAGTCCTTATTTCTCCGATTGACATCGCCCCATCGAAATATACATCAGAACCTTTTTTGTAGGGAATTCAGTAAGCTTTCCAATGGTGACCATCCACTTACCACGATTTCCCAACCGTTTTCAAAATATTTGAGCAAATAAACGAAAATCCCAAACCGTTTTATGCCTGTTAATGAAATACTTTATTTCTAGTACTTCCTTAACTCCAAACGTAACCAAAATTTATCTATCATAGATTAGATAAATATCAAACGTCTGGAACATGTTCCAACTGAATTAATCGTTTCTGAATACTCAAACATAAAAATTAGTTTGGAAAAGTGGGACTAGGATTAGGATCAGGATTTAGTGGCGATTAACATTTTATCAGGTTCTTACGCCAGCACCTACATTGTTTTATATAATTAGCATATACATTCTCTTAGGTGATACTATTTGATACATATTGGAAAGGAATAGTATATACTAAGATTACATCTTAACAATTTATATTTCTTTTAGCAAACCAGCAGTTTTAAGAAAATTTAATACTGTCAATTTCCGAGGGATTGTTTCAACGGCACTCTGCGAGTTTTCTGTTGATACCTTCAGCGTCAAATTGGTGCCGGTATTTAGGGCATTCCTCTTCTATGTGCTGGACAATTATTTGGACATGACATGTACTGCACTTTGGGGGTGGGTCCTTGTTGATTAGGTACACGTGGGTAAGGTTTGTGTGACCGATTCGCATTCGAGCCAAAGCTACTTCCTCTCTTCTATTTCCGCGGATTTAAGTGGTCCATTCCTTGGAGGTATCCTTTATCTGGCGCAGTTTGTTTCCAGCAGGCTCGGACCTCCAAGCATTTTCCCAAGCTTGATATGACATGCTTCTCAACCAGCTGGAAAAGTAGGTGTTTCAATGTTTCTCGAAAACGGTTACAGATATCGCTTTAAAAGTGGATCCATTCGTTTTTCTACGTTAGGAAACCTATAAAACGAGTACATGCAAGCATAAAAACTCGAAAGCGTAAGCATTAGGATTTTTTTCGCGTGAATTTCACTCCAAAAAGCATTTTTCGGTGGACGGATTCAGCTGGTTTAGATTGGCTAGGATAGGCAGCAGCATGGAGGACCCCATGCGGTGTTACTTATAACTTATAAGTTATAAGGCAAAAATTCTTTGTCTGATTTGAAGACTCAAGTTTATTATTATCATTAAGCAGGAAAACCCATCCACTCCCTCGGCCTCTTTGTCGTCCGCTAGGAGAGCTCTATAGCAAATAACAAAAAAGTCTTTATCAATTTCCGGTAGACTAATTCTCTTTATTAACGAACCTGACCTTTCAAATAGTGTATTCTTTAATTCTTAATTAGGCACTTCTGGAATGATTCTTGTCTCATTTTGTTTTTATTTTAATATTAACTTTTAGCTGTTAGACTTATTTTTATCTAAATATTCTAATTTCTTTGATTATTATATATAATTCTATATTTTGTTTTTAATTTAGAGAAATCGTTTCTGTGATAATTTTTGATATCGTTTATTTTATACAATAATAGAAGTCCATTTTCTCAATTTGGCAATAGCTGTTTTTATATGAGGAGTGTAAGATTGAGCCGCCATAAAAAACGTCCGACTCGCATGAACTGTGTCCTGTTAGCGCGATTCCTTTCTTATCTCTAGTCTCATTTGGAAATATTACAATAGAAACAGTTATTATTATATTATCATCAAGTGATTTAATGACAACACATACGTCAAAAAGGGCACCGTACCCTTACCTGGTAGGGTCGGTCAGCACCCACCATGCACTTCTAGAGAAGTGAAATACTTATTTCACAGTTCAATGCATTGAAAAATATCAAAACTTTTCACATTTTCTTGTGTCCTTCTACTATAATACTAATTCTACAAATAAATGAAACTTAAAACAAAATTATATATTATTTAAAATGCACATTTAATGACTTTTATCCAATTCCACCTTGGAAATCTTCCTGGAGAAAGATCTCTACCGCATTATCATCCAAAGGATCATCCCTAACCATGGCGTCATGGCCCTAACCATGACGCCCTTCTGTTCAACAGAGGCGTCATGGTTAGGGCCATGACGCCATGGTTAGGGATGATGGCTAGGGATGGTTAGGTATGGCTAGGTATGGCTAGGGATGGTTAGGGATGGTTAGGGATGGTTAGGGATGGTTAGGGATGGTTAGGGATGGTTAGGGATGGTGAGGGCCGTGTGCGGCCCATGGGATATGGGGGGGGTGTACCCCTCCCCCCCATATTTGGACTGCGTCAGTTTGACGCATGACGCAGAAATAGAAATAATTATTTCTATTTCGAACAAGTATTCAGTTCGAAAATTCTCCAGGGAATTGTTTTAATGAATAATAACAACACCTTATTGCAATACTATTTATTTAATATTTACAATGTTATTTACATGGTTTTATTTACAATAAAATTTACAATGTCATCGTTTTAATACAAATGATCAAGTTTATTTGCTGCTTTGATAACTGCTTCCTTTGGTTTTTCTCCTTCAATGCTAATGTCCACAGGTCTCCCATTAGGTTTAATAGGTCTATTTTGTACAGGATATTTCGTCGCTCCCCACGACTTGAGTATTCTGTGTCCCATCAGAGTACGACGATCTTTATCTGTATTCACTAAAGATTCATCAATTGATCCCATTTGTATATGTGGATACATATAGTTAGCTTCCGGCCATGTTTCATGACGGCCGTAATATCCGACTACTCCGTTTGTTACCTTAACTTGTAGATCAAAGTCTAATAGGAATTCCCAAGTAGCATTCAATAGTGTTTCATCTGTATTCCGTAAAGGTATCATTCCTATTATGAATCTAGGTTGTACACCCGGTGACGTCGGATTAGTTAGTGAATATTGGTAATTGTTTTCTAATGTCATTGATTCGTATGTGTGATTCCATGCTGGAATATAGCAGGAAATGCGTAATCCGGATTATCCCAGAGGATCCTAGTCCCTTTCAGGATCTTTTTTCTAGGACCAAGGAACTCTCTGCTTCTTGTAGAGAACCATAAGTTTGTAAAAACAACAGCAATGATATCTGCAAAACTAGCTGAGCAATCAATTAAACAATGTTTACCTATTTATATTTTATAGTGACCCAATCTTCTTCATTTCATTAGGTAAAAATTCAATATTTTCCAGGCGGAAGGTCAATAAAAGAGAATTAACAAAGTCAATTCGTTTATTTGTTCTTGCTCTACATGTTTCACACCTCAGGTGCCTCTTCAGGAGCCAAAAACTCAATAAACTAAAACTTACAGCCTAATTGTGTTAAGGCGAACCTTCCTGTACAATGGCCACGTCCAATATGGGGCTACTGTTACCTACTCATAGCGTCGATATTGGACCTCATATTGGACGTGGCCACTGTACAGGAAGGTTCGCCTTAATAAAATTAGGCTGTAAGTTTTAGTTTAGTGTGTTTTTGGCTCCTGAAGAGGCACCTGAGTTGTGAAACATGTAGATTAAGTACAAATAAATGAATTGACTGTGTTAATTCTCTTTTATTGACCTTCCGCCTGGAAAATATTGAATTTTTACCTAATGAAATGCAAATAGTTAGTCGTTCATAAGACAAATAATCAAGGAATATGTAAGTTGAACGCAAGTTTGGGGAAAGATCATTGCATTCTTTAAGTAACTAGCAGGAGTTGCTCCCCAAAATTTTTTAAAACACTAACTTACATTAGGGAAGTTTAGGGATCTACATAAAATAAAAGAAGGCAGTTTTACTGTTGAGGTTCACAATTTCGAACCCGTGACCTTCGAACCGTGAGACCTTTAGGAGTTTGACCTAGCCTATGACACTCCACGGATCAAGACCTACATGTGTGCCAACTTTGGTCAAAATCGGTAAACGGTACGGATTTGTATAAGGAACAAACAGACTGACAGGCAGACAAATAGCTCAATTATATATATATATATATATATATATATATATATATATATATATATATTGGGGTCTTAAAAGCAATAATCCTTCCTTCACACCACTTTATTTATTAGCCACGACATGATTCGTGTATATTTTCGCACCTCTTCGTATTCGAAGTACTCTCGTCACCATATACCATGTATATATAAATATATCTAAGCCATTAGTGCCATATAAATATATATACATATATATATATATATATATATATATATATATAAATTTGAAGTAGAAAATTAAATGAATCCAAGCCCATATCTATAACCTGCAGTGAGAAAAGTGCAAAGAACTAGAGAGTTCTTGAGATTTTCGTATATTTTCTAAAAATCCTCGAAATCGGTTGAAAAATTGTGGAAAGCGTAATGAGTCTGTTCGAATGCTTAACTGATTTGCCATTAAAAAGTTCTTATGCAAATTTTCATAAAGCGATCTCAGACAGAGGAATTGGTGGTTAAGGTTTCGTTCTTTTGAACAGTTTTTGTCAGTGTTTTGACTCATTTTGAATTGGTTATTTTTTTTTTTAATTACAATTGTTTTAGCCAAACGTGATAAGACCACAAGCCTATGAAAATTTAAAAGAACATCAGTTATCAGACCCTATTAACGAAATACTAGCCGATGACCCCAAACAAATAGCAAGACTTTTTGAAAGAGGCAGAATTAATCAGCAAAATTTAATCAGTCCGAAAATAACTAATATCAAATTAAAATCAACATCACCGCCAAAATTGAATGATATGCTGGTCATTGAAGAGAAAGGCGCCTGACAAGATTCATTTAAAAAGAATTATTGGCATTATCAGACTCTTGGAATATTATACTCCTTATTAATAGGAATTGGGGGCGAGGTTAGCTCAGTGGTAGAGCACTGGACTAATAAGCTGGAGGCCTGAGTTCAAATCCCGAGCAAGCACTAAAGATTTTTTCTTCTAGTGTCTTCGCTCATGGGTTGAATTTGGCCTCCCTGACCGTCCCTAGGCCAACCCAGCCTTTAATTAATTTAATAATGGGTACCTTGGTTGGTGCTAATGACTCTAGCAGTCGAAGCAGCCAAGAGGAAAATCAGGCGGCCGGAGCATATTACTGAACACACTATCTCCCTAGTGTGCCGTATGGTCATGAATCAGATACCTCTATGGTATCTGCCCCTCAGGGCCCTCGTGGCCTGTTACGGGACTGATTTTTTTTTTTTATTATTATTATTAATAGGAATGTGTAATATAATGCTTATATGACCTAAAAGGTTGGCAAGCCGTGAAACAAAAAAAAAAGTGATATGTATATAAGAACGTTTTTTATATTACTTGTCTTTAATAGACAGTGCTGTAATACAATGCTTACCGTTAAAAACATCCTTACAGATTGTAACTCAGGCAAAAATATAACATCCCACTAAACATCCTTACAGATTGTAACTCAGGCAAAACTACAACATCCCACTAAACATGTACGAATTACTTACAGATAACAAGTCACTATATCGACCAAATATTTGACTACCTCAAACATTTACATATCTAGGATAGAATCTAAATTCATACTAACCAACTTAAATGAAATATATAAAAATCACGAGTCTGTTTACTCCTTATACCAATCCACACCGGTAGACCGATTTTGATCAAACTTGGCACACTGTTAGGTCTTGATCCGTGAAGTCTTGTAGGCTAGGTCAAAAACGTCTACCTGCTGTCTGTCTGTATCTTTGTTTTTTATAAAAATCCACACCTTTGATTGATTTTGACAAAACTTGGCACGCAGGTAGATCTTGACACAGGGAGTGTCATAGGCTAGGTTAAAAATGTCTAGGACTAACATTTCAGAGGATTGATTTTAATGTTACTTATTTGGTTTCTAATTTATTTTGGCTTTTCTAGATGCAGAAAGTAGGTGTAGCATGACACGCCGGGTAACAGCTAGTATGAAATATAAATACAACTGATTGAGAAAATGAAGCCAACCTCTAAAAGCAAAAGACTAAGTCTTCTTCCTGTATTATATTATTATGTGTATTATTGTGTTTTTTTTTTTTTTTTTTTCTACAATTTGCCCAACCTTTTCGAAAAACTAAAATAAATAAATAATAGACTTGCCTAATGTCAGTTCATCGAGATTTTTTTGCTGTGGATGTTTGAAACAATGTATAAGAACAGAAACTTCCTAAGATCACAGAGTTCCTGCATCATGCATTTTGGATTGACGTCATAAATTTGTTTCTTCCCTATTGAGTGGGTTCAAACACGCTAAAATCATAAAAGATTGATAATATCAATTACTCAAAGTAAGAAAGAAGAATTTTTACCGTCATACGAATAATAATAGCTCTAAAAGAAATTGACGGTAAAAAAAATTCCGAGTACGTTCCCTTTGAAAAATGTTCGATTTTTCAATGGACACCGGATGGAGTGCTCGAGTTCATTTCATTTTCGAGTCAAGTGGTGTTTTTTTTTTTATTGGCGCGTCGGCCTTATTGCCGTTTTAGAGGGAATTTATTGGAAAAACGAATACCCATTTCAGGAAATGGAAGATATAGGTTGTGAAAATCACATCAGTTATTAGTTAACCCTGATTCTCATAAATTTATATATTTTTTTGTAAATAATCAAAATCACTTTTAGAAATGCACTTTGTTAAATCCTGAAGGTTGTAGAAGTCCAGCTTATAGATTACAGGATCCACAGTGTATCTGTATATATAATTGTAAGCTGCCAACAAAGAATAGCCTAATAATTAGAAGTTAATCCGCATTTCTAAACAAAAAAATCCAAAAACCGTAGTGTCATCCCAGAAGGACGTCAGGAGCATCTGGGTTAATTGCATACCTTAGTTTTTTTTTTTTTTTAATTTTTTATCGATCCTACCTATTAGACACCAAAAATGACCCCCGTTAAAATGAATTATATATATATAACCCCACCGGAAGGGGGGGGGGTTACCCAGGACACAAAACACTAAATTGACCATGCCAGCAGTAGTTTTGTAATATTTCAACGAAACTTGGTATTCGTAGTGGTAATCTACAATGGGTTGTATAAATAAACTAAATCGGTTTATTAGGAGGGGGGGGGGGGGGGTTACCCAGGACACAAAACACTAAATTGACCACGCCAGCAGTAGTTTTGTAATATTTTAACGAAACTTGGTATTCGTAGTGGTAATCTACAATGGGTATAAATAAACTAAATCGGTTTATTAGGAGGGGGGGGGGGTGGTTTACTCCGGACCCAAATATACTCAGACCGGTCGTATTTGCTGCTTTATTTTAACGAAACGCGGTATAAGGCGTGTGTATCTCATGAGAAAGAAGTGTTGCAAAAATAAACTAAATCGGACTATCGGAAAGGGGAGTTTACTTTGTACTATGTTTCAATAGAATTAGGCGGCCAGACGTAGTTTGGCAAACCAGCCGCTTGGAGCGCTTTCTACCACTAAGGGGACTGTATCCTCTTCCTGCGTCAGATCAAAAGACGAAAATATGAAATTTTAGACCATATAAAATCATAACTCAGGAAGTAAATTAATTACAAAATTAATAATTGAACAGTTCTTCATTATAAAAGTAAAACAGAAGAACTATTCATGTTTATATTTCATTTATATAGGTTATTTATAGCAAATTATTCAGAAATGTAGTCTACACTACCCAAATTCTGAGGAAAGTGCTTAGTTATGCACCTCCTGCGTGAAGGACCTTTTTACAAATATAAAAATGAGTTATATTTGCTAACATTTCTTTAGTTTTGGAGTTATATTAGATAAAATATTAACTATTAGATAAAATATTAATTTACATATTTTATCTTATTTTTAAAATATTAATTTACATATAACTGTAAAACACTTACTAACAGACTGCCTTAAAAGAGACAACTTACAGATTCCTCGAAGCCTCAGTGAACTGTTATCTGATAGGAGCCCCCACATTGATACCATACTGACATACTTAAGGACGACAAAGACATATAATAAAATATAATTATACCACACATAACTCCCAAGTCAAAGTTTCTTATTTCAGGATAATATTCCTCAGATATCAACTCCGCAAATATCATTATGATTACTATTTATTATTACCGTTAAAATTATAAGTTTAATTCTATATTTATTTATTTTATTAATTCCTTATATATTTCTTTATTATTTTTTATTATTATTCTTTTATTTATTATATTTTATATCAATTCTTTTAGGGCAGATCACCATTGCTGTGCAGCTCTTAAAGTAAAATAAATAAAAAAAATTACATATAAGAGCAGTTTTCGGATTTTAGTATATTTTCTTAATTATATCAAAATAAGGTTTTAAAACCAGGGTAAGTGATAGATAACCATTCGATGGCTTAGCAAATTCCCTACGAAAACCCTTCTCAAGAATATTTCGATGGAAAAATCTCGTTCAGAGGAAAAAGTGCTTAAAACTTAAAATGTGTTGGTATCGTTAAGAAGGATAAGAACGGAAACCCGCTAATATTTCACACCCTGTGATATGGACATTTTATTTATCGGCCTTCCGCCTAAATTGAAATCATCGGTAAAATTACTGGTTGTAGTCTTTCACGGTCCATTTTACTTCTATATACCCACTTTTAAGGTCTTCTATGTATTACCGTAAGGTAATAACCAGTGTTGGCAAATATTCATTCTGAATAATTACTGGTTGTAGTCTTTCACGGTCCATTTTACTTCTATATACCCACTTTTAAGGTCTTCTATGTATTACCGTAAGGTAATAACCAGTGTTGGCAAATATTCATTCTGAATAATTACTGGTTGTAGTCTTTCACGGTCCATTTTACTTCTATATACCCACTTTTAAGGTCTTCTATGTATTACCGTAAGGTAATAACCAGTGTTGGCAAATATTCATTCTGAATAATTACTGGTTGTTGTCTTTCACGGTCCATTTTACTTCTATATACCCACCTTTAAGGTCTTCTATGTATTACCGTAAGGTAATAACCAGTGTTGGCAAATATTCATTCTGAATAATTACTGGTTGTAGTCTTTCACGGTCCATTTTACTTCTATATACCCACTTTTAAGGTCTTCTATGTATTACCGTAAGGTAATAACCAGTGTTGGCAAATATTCATTCTGAATAATTACTAGTTGTAGTCTTTCACGGTCCATTTTAATTCTATATACCCACCTTTAAGGTCTTCTATGTATTACCGTAAGGTAATAACCAGTGTTGGCAAATATTCATTCTGAATAATTACTGGTTGTAGTCTTTCACGGTCCATTTTACTTTTATATACCCACTTTTAAGGTCTTCTATGTATTACCGTAAGGTAATAACCAGTGTTGGCAAATATTCATTCTGAATAATTACTGGTTGTTGTCTTTCACGGTCCATTTTACTTCTATATACCCACCTTTAAGGTCTTCTATGTATTACCGTAAGGTAATAACCAGTGTTGGCAAATATTCATTCTGAATAATTACTGGTTGTAGTCTTTCACGGTCCATTTTACTTCTATATACCCACTTTTAAGGTCTTCTATGTATTACCGTAAGGTAATAACCAGTGTTGGCAAATATTCATTCTGAATAATTACTAGTTGTAGTCTTTCACGGTCCATTTTAATTCTATATACCCACCTTTAAGGTCTTCTATGTATTACCGTAAGGTCATAACCAGTGTTGGCAAATATTCATTCTGAATAATTACTGGTTGTAGTCTTTCACGGTCCATTTTACTTCTATATACCCACTTTTAAGGTCTTCTATGTATTACCGTAAGGTAATAACCAGTGTTGGCAAATATTCATTCTGAATAATTACTAGTTGTAGTCTTTCACGGTCCATTTTAATTCTATATACCCACCTTTAAGGTCTTCTATGTATTACCGTAAGGTAATAACCAGTGTTGGCAAATATTCATTCTGAATAATTACTGGTTGTAGTCTTTCACGGTCCATTTTACTTCTATATACCCACTTTTAAGGTCTTCTATGTATTACCGTAAGGTAATAACCAATGTTGGCAAATATTCATTCTGAATAATTACTAGTTGTAGTCTTTCACGGTCCATTTTAATTCTATATACCCACCTTTAAGGTCTTCTATGTATTACCGTAAGGTAATAACCAGTGTTGGCAAATATTCATTCTGAATAATTACTGGTTGTAGTCTTTCACGGTCCATTTTACTTCTATATACCCACTTTTAAGGTCTTCTATGTATTACCGTAAGGTAATAACCAGTGTTGGCAAATATTCATTCTGAATAATTACTGGTTGTTGTCTTTCACGGTCCATTTTACTTCTATATACCCACCTTTAAGGTCTTCTATGTATTACCGTAAGGTAATAACCAGTGTTGGCCAATATTCATCCTGAATAATTACTGGTTGTTGTCTTTCACGGTCCATTTTACTTCTATCTACCCACCTTTAAGGTCTTCTATGTGTTACCGTAAGGTAATAACCAGTGTTGGCCAATATTCATTCTGAATAATTACTGGTTGTTGTCTTTCACGGTCCATTTTACTTCTATATACCCACTTTTAAGGTCTTCTATGTATTACCGTAAGGTAATAACCAGTGTTGGCCAATATTCATTCTGAATAATTACTGGTTGTTGTCTTTCACGGTCCATTTTACTTCTATATACCCACTTTTAAGGTCTTCTATGTATTACCGTAAGGTAATAACCAGTGTTGGCCAATATTCATTCTGAATAATGAATAAATTTTATATTTTATTGAGAACTAGCCGAATACCCGTGCTTCGTCACGGAAGATAAGTAGTTATTTTATTGCGTTAAATAATGCATCAGCAAAATTAACGGTACTGCATTATGTTTTGCAGTTTCTTATAGCATGGTCCCCGTCATACTATATGAAGAAACAGATAATCTAGAGATAACCCGTTATCTATAGGTTTCCTGCATGAGCTTATATAAGGCCCCCCCCCCGAAATTTTGATTTGATGGTAAAATGTGACTTAAAACCCTTAAAAATAAATTAAATTAGATCATTTCATTTCAGTTGTAGCGTTTTCCAAGTTCTAAATTGTTAGTATTCCATACACCGGATATGCTCCCAGCCCCCAAATTTATTTCTTATATACGCCCAAGGTTACCAGTAACAGCGGTACCAATACAGGTTAAATTTTGTTATCAATAATAAAGGTACGTTAAAGTTTATGTTTCACACATGTCATTTGGAAAAACCCATTATATTTGCGAGCATAGCCAAGAGGTTTTATGACTGGGGATGCTCATGGGTAAAGAGGCTGTACAAGGGTTCGGGATATTATTACCTCGGATGGACCATCACCAGGTATAGCGAAAACTCTCTAGCGAAATGAACCGCAATTAAAATGGTCATTTTGTCCCTCATAGCGTAAACTCAATGAGGGACAGTTTATTTCTAGTTTTAATTCAAGGTCTCCCATCATAGTTTAAATTAACCTCAATTAAAAATAATACTATGAAATAGGTAATGTACGGTAACAGCTGTTCTTTATCGTCCTAGCAACGCATGCTTCCTAGGCTTGCCAGCTCTAACCAACTCAAACTTTAAACCCCTCTAAAAATACTTAAAAATTCGAATATCAAAAAATCCTTTCTTAGCGAGTGCCTACGTTCTATAGGGAGTATCCATGCAAAATTTTCTGTCCAGTGGTTTGGGCTGGACGATGGTAGGTCAGTGAGTGAGTGAGTGAGTGAGTGAGTGGTATTTGACAAATATATAGTAGATAATGAATAATTTATCATTCATTATACAGTCAATTCAAATAATAACGTATTTTTTTATTCATTATTGAATAACAATGATTTATTAAGTGAATTATTTTATTGAATAAAAGTTATTTAACCGAATGATACAATCTTTTAAATGAAATTGATTTATTTGACTGAAATGTTTCGTTAAATACAAATGATTTATTTTAACAAACTTTTCTAATAAAAATGATTAAGTTCATTAACATTTTTCTTACTTTTAATGAAAATTATTTATTTAAGTGATATTTTTTACTGAACTTAAAGAATCTGCGTATGTTGTTCCATGTACCATAATGTATAAAAATAATGAATGAAGAATGAAAAATAATTAATTATTCATTAAATAAAAAAAATAGTCAATGAATAACTGAATAAATACTCATTCAATAAAAAGTTATTAAACAATGAGCCAACCCTGTTATTCAACAATCAATGAATAAATTCTTATTCAATAAACATTGATTTGAATGATTATTGAATAAAAAATGTATTTAATAATGCCCTGCTCTCGTAATAACCGACGTTTCTTCAGACATTCTGGCGGCTTCCTCAGGGTTCTTCTAAGAATTTTGATTGGTCGACTCTTCCATGCTGTTGATTTCCATTTAGCCAATCAAATCTTCCGTTTTCCCCGAGATGACAGAAAGCCATCAAACTGAATTTCTCGTCAAGGCAACTAGCAAACATGAAAGGATCGACTATATGTGAGGAGTCATTAATAAATCATATTTTTTAATCAGGTTTATTATTTTTTTACATTTTCCCGGATACAAAATAATTAACTTCTGGTTAAAATAGAATTCCAAATGTTGGATACGGAATCTTGACTTGAGCTAAGGTTGATAGTAAAGGGGAGAAGGAAGTGGAACTGCTTTATCCCCAATCAACTCGGCTTTGTTTATACAAACCTAAGGTCTTATTGTATACAACAAGAAATACCTCAAGTCTGGCTACTTTTCAGGCAATCCTCTACAAATCCACCAATCCACCTATTGTGGTTGTTTTTAACCTCAATCCATCCTATCCACAAGTTACTGGTACTTTGCGGGTAAAATCAGAGAGGATATGTATAAAGAAGGTCGATGAACGCCAATATGAAAATATCAGCATAGCAGAATCTGCGTCAGATTAGCGTAGTTTCATATAATCTATATTACTTGAGCTATTTGGAGAGTCTGGAATAATAACTCTTGATCATTCATGTTATGCCTTCACTTGTGGCACTAGTACCGTTTATGCCTGAGCATTACAAGCAAAAAATTTATATGATTTTGGAATAAGCACGCTAAGAAAATCATTCAAGCATGAAACATGCTTCAGCCGTCACCTAACTTACCCAAAACGTCACGAAGTGGAAAGAAAATGCTACCCCAAAGAAGCACGGTCACATCCTATGTAATATATATATATATATATATATAGTTATATTACATTCCATCAGTCATCAGTTATTGATTTCAAATTGTTAAAACTAATTTTGTGTTTTAAAATCAATTCTTGTATTTAAAAAATTGTAATCTACAACAAATGTTTTTAGTGAACTTTTATGAAAAAAGTTATTTGGATAGAATTTTTAAAATACCTAACTTTATCCAAACATTTTCCTAATGAAAAAGTTCATGTCCAATAAAAACTACAAGTAAAATTTAAAAAAATATAAGTTTTTAAAAAACAAAAGGTAATTTGAATTTTCTTGAACCCTGGTATAAATAATCTTAAGAAGATGTTTTATAATTTATTAACACAACTAAAAAAAATACGAATTGAATAGGGTATTTACTTTTGGGATATTCCGAGCCAAATCATCCAGCTAAAATGCATTTCGACACCCAAGGTTGTCAAATGTTGATGAAACTTGGTGAGTATATTGTAGTAATGGACACTTTTATGTCCAACTTTTATCGTGCTAATGCTCGTGTATGGCCGGCTGCCAGCTCAATCACCGAAAACCCACTTTTCACATATTCGTCACTTGCCAATCACGTCCAGATCACTGCCTCCTAACGTCTAGGTAACAACACTCGTACATCTCTAGTTAACACTTACAGACCACTTCCGGATCACTTCTCGTTCATTTCCATAAACACTTCCAGTCCATTTCCCGGTCACATCCTGCTCATTTCCAGCTGACACTTCCATTCCACTTCCGGGCTTATCCAACTAAATCTTCCATTCCATCCCGTTCTCATCCAGTTAACACTTCCAGTCCACTTCCAGGTCACATCCCATTCATCTCCAGTTAATACTTCCGAGTCACTTCCCATTCGTATTTAGTTAACACTTCCAGTCCACAGCTCGTTCAATTCCAGTTAACACATCCAGTCAACTTTCGGGTCTCTACCCGTTCATATCCAATTAATTATTCCATTACACTCCCTGGTTACATACAATATATCCCCAGTTAACACTTCCAACCCACTTCCGGGTCTTTTCACTCACACTTCCGGCTGACTTACTTTATAACCATCAGCCATATCGACCTCAAAAATGAGTTGCGAAAAAATGTCACCTTGTACACAGAAGCAGAACCCCAGCCAAAGTGGGTTCAAGGGCGAAGCCTTATTTTTTTTTAAGCCTTTTTTATTATTTAGGTATTTTAGCTTATATATATATATATATATATATATATCATAGCATAGCTTAGAATTGGAAAATCTAGTAAAAAAGAGAACTCAACTGAAGAAAAAGGAAAAAGAACAAAAGAGAAAGAAATCGCGCCAGAAATTGAAGGAATTCGATAAAAACACTCGGCCTTACTCAATAACCGTTTGTATCCTCTTCTGTCGGAAGAAAACAACCTTCAATGGCCTATAACTTAACACTAGCACACATATATATGATGTTTCAGGGCAAGGTAGGCAAACTAAAATCATGAACTAAGGACCCCAAAACAAGAAAAAAGTATCCTCTGAAGTTATGTCTGCAAAAGCTTTGTTTAAGAGAGACTCACACCTAAAGATTTTCATTGTTATGAATTATTTACGTTATATGAAATAAATAGATTTTATTTATTTCAGTAACTGCTTTATTATTTAAATGTAAACATTAAGATCCATATTAAATGTTCAAAAAGAAGGTATGTCCGCTAATATAAAAAACTTTTGGCAACATAAGGATTAATATTACTATGGAATTAGCTTTGGGAACTGTCAATAACATTTATCATTTTATAACAAGCTTTTGCAGAGTACTCATCATTATGCTTACAATTTACACTAATGGTGAATATGCCTGGCGATTTTCAAATAGACGATTACCAAACAAGTCTATTTTTTGCTCCACGTTTTAACGTCCTAGTCATTTTACACTAATGGTGAATATGCCGATATGGTGTTTGTGTACGATATTAGCAATGTTAATGTTAATACTCACCGTCGATATGGTGTTTGTGTACGGTTTTAGCAATGTTAATGTTAATACTCACCGTCGATATGGTGTTTGTGTACGGTTTTAGCAATGTTAATGTTAATACTCACCGTCGATATGGTGTTTGTGTACTATATTAGCAATGTTAATGTTAATACTCACCGTCGATATGGTGTTTGTGTACGGTTTTAGCAATGTTAATGTTAATACTCACCGTCGATATGTTGTTTGTTTACGATATTAGCAATGTTAATGTTAATACTCACCGTCGATATGGTGTTTGTGTACGGTTTTAGCAATGTTAATGTTAATACTCACCGTCGATATGGTGTTTGTTTACGATATTAGCAATGTTAATGTTAATACTCACCGTCGATATGGTGTTTGTGTACGATATTAGCAATGTTAATACTCACCGTCGATATGGTGTTTGTGTACGATATTAGCAATGTTAATGTTAATACTCACCGTCGATATGGTGTTTGTGTACGGTTTTAGCAATGTTAATGTTAATACTCACCTTCGATATGGTGTTTGTTTACGATATTAGCAATGTTAATGTTAATACTCACCGTCGATATGGTGTTTGTGTACGATATTAGCAATGTTAATGTTAATACTCACCGTCGATATGGTGTTTGTGTACGGTTTTAGCAATGTTAATGTTAATACTCACCGTCGATATGGTGTTTGTGTACGATATTAGCAATGTTAATGTTAATACTCACCGACGATATGGTGTTTGTGTACGGTTTTAGCAATGTTAATGTTAATACTCACCGTCGATATGGTGTTTGTGTACGGTTTTAGCAATGTTAATGTTAATACTCACCGTCGTCAATATGCCAGGCGATTTTCAAATAGACGATTACCAAACAAGTCTATTTTTTGCTCCACGTTTCAACGTCTTAGAGACACTTTAAACTTTGCCCCATTAAGTATTTTAATAGAAATTTCTTTAACACTTTTATTTTTTATGTTGAGAAATAACAGTAAAAAAAAAAAAAACTTTTTTAAAAAAAAGGTTACCTCAACCGAAAAAGTTATTTTCGAACTTTTGCTTTTTCAAAATGAAAATAAATGTGAAAGTTTAAAAAATTATTTTTTTAAAATAAAAGTTAACAATTATTTTTTACATGAATTGTAGTTTTCCTTCCTTTTCATTGAGGTAAAATTCTTAAAAGCTATTTTCCCCGAATTTAGGTGAAGCATACTAAATCCTTCCCGGTAATTAAGAATTCCTAATCAGATTTTTCTTCCACTACAAATCTTTCAGATAATATCTTCATTTTTTAGGTTCTTTCCCCAGAATTCTCTCTTTCAGACATTTATACTATACAAGAGTACCTATAATAAATCTATAAACATATATGAATGCATGTAATTTTTGATTAATATAATAGATCTAAAAAAAAAAAAAAATTACTTTGAGAGCACCAAAGGTAATCTGCTCAAAAAGATATAGTAGAAGAAAATGGTACTTACGTATTAGCGTCAAAGCAGGTTAAAGAGGCGGGTCTCGTTCAGAGAGCTGGATCGTAGATAACGCATTTCTATTGGTCAATCACTATCAGAGCAGCATAGGTTCATTGGCTATCGTGTTTATAGTAACCTTCTTGTTCCCTTTGTCTTTATAATGCCATTCATTTGTGTTTTATTTACCCACGGAATTGTTGTTTATTATTTAGATTCATATTTAGCAAAGTTTATATGGCGACAACAGAATATCAAGGATGAAAAGAGACTTTCGAAGCGATGCTAAATTGAATATCAGTCCATTATCCAGCGAAAAGCCATCCTTGATCTATATTATCAACGAGTTGGATTGACTAGATTAGAAGTGACTAGAAATAGATAGACTATTTGAAGTTGGACCTTTCAAGTTCCAGAGAGTGAGAAGTTTCATATACCTTGGATCTGAAGTGAACAGCAAGAATGAGGTAACTCAGGAGATACAGAGAAGGATCACTGCTGCCAATAGATGTGTATATGGACTTGGCCGACACCTTAGAAGTAGATTCCTCTCAAAGAAGACCAAGCTAAGTATATACAAGACCCTCGTAAGGCCAGTTATTTCATATGGCTCAGAGGCTTGGGCAATGACCAAAAGTGATGAGAGGATGCTAAGTGTGTTTGAGCGAGGAGTACTCAGGAGGATCTATGGCCCAGTAAAGATAGGTGAAGTGTGGAGAAGAAGGAAAAATAGGGAACTCAGCACTCTATTTGCCGACCTCGACATTGTTACCTTCATCAAGCTTGGAAGGCTAAGGTGGGCAGGGCATGTAGCCAGAATGGATGACACGGAAATACCTAAAAAAGTTATGACCGAGGACCTGCACTCCACAAGACGAGTAGGAAGGCCGAGGATCAGATGGCTGGACAGCGTATCCAACGATGCCAGAACTCTGCTTGGCGTTAGGAACTGGAGAGCTGCAGCAGAAGACAGAGCCGACTGGCGGAGGCTCTTGGAGGAGGCCCAGTCTCGGTGACGGGACGTCGTGCCACATATGATGATGATGATGGATTGACTAGAGTTTAGATATAACCTTGAGCGAGCGGAAACGCATGGCAATTATGCTATTAATATAAGTGCTACGCCTTTTCGCTCGATAAAGGTTACAAAAAAACTCTAGTTAACCCAAAACGTTGATAATCCCGTCGCCATATTGGCAAAAAGTGATTCGACTCCTTGATCCAGTTCTCTGAGACCTGACTCTTTAACCTGCTTTGACGCTAATACGTAAGTACCAAGAAAATAAATGATAATAAAAAAAAAATAATAAATTAAATAATATGTAGATAAAAATGTCTCCAATTTATAAATAACAAATATATCTATATTTTTCAATTCTTTATGTCATTAGGTTTAAATGGAATTTCAAAGATCCCAACGAAAATTAGTTTTAATTCTTCAAAAACAGAGCTTTATCTGACAAACAGAAACCCTCTTCATTCGCGGGCGTTAGTTCCATAGGCGGAAATTTTTAATATTCAAGAATAAAAAAACATTTTTTTTTTTTTAAAGAATTATTCATTTTTCCGAAAATAGTGTAAAAATTCTTCAGTTTCTACTAAAAAATCCCTCGAAACTCGGCCATAAAATCGTTATACTTGCATAAATTGAATAAAATATTTAATTTATTAGAAAATATCATTAGGGCGCTGAAGTTGAAATTTGAAAACGCCCGATTTGAGAAAAAGGACTTGAGTTTAATGTACTGAAAAATTTATTTCTTATAATAAATATTAAAAAAAAAAAGGAAAAAAAACAACTGGTTTATAATTTTGAAATGCATTGAAGGATGACCGATGGCAATGATTGTAAAGGCACATTTAAAAACTTTTCCATCACATAAACACTCTTGGATATCATTTTTGATAAGGACAGGAACCATTTGAACCCATAAAAAAATGGTAAAAAAGTTACAATTTAGTATTACCCCTTAAGTCAAAATTGCTTTAAAAAAAATGTACTCGCTCATCAAACGACGCCACCAGAAGATAAAATCGTTATAAGGCTTTCTTATAAATAAAGGCGTTTTTCTAATTCCCCCCCCCCCCTAAGGCCCTTTTTGGATTTGTCTTACTCAAAAACATAAAATTCACGGTCAAATGATACCTTGCAGATGTTCGGTTTGCAGTCTCTTCCTTTAATGTCTTGTTTATCCTAGGTTTGACCAAAGCCTTCAGGTAATCGCCGACAAAAAAATCCAATTTCGGGCTTTGACTAAAGTATTTTTAGTCAAATCTACAAGTTCCTAACTTTTCAGTCAAACGTCAAGGTTTGACTATAACAAATGTCGACGTTTGCCTGACCAAATTATTCTCTCCCATGTTTGACGAAAATTCTTTAGTCAAAGGTTGAAAACCTTCTACTTCTTTGAGCTTCAAGTCAGACATGAGTGTTGACCAAATCTAGGAGCTTCGAGACGACTTTAACATAAATTTAACCGATAAATTCTGAGTGAATTCTAAAATAGAGAAAAACATAGATCCGTAGATCTCTATGAAAATATAAAAGTCGGAGAGCTGGTAACGCACTTTTCATGAAGTGTTTTATGCACCTTGAAATTTTGCTACAATAACCTCTTGGGTAGACAAGAAGGTAAATATATGTTGGCTAGACTTATCGTGGAACACAAGGTACCCATTTTGCATTGGGGAAAGGTACAAAAAAATATTTAGTTTTATTCAGAAGCCAAGTATCTTGAATGTAAAATTAAGACAATTTTACAATGAATAATAAATAAAGCAGACACTTTTAAGGGGTATAACATAAAAAAAAAAAATTATTTTTTTCTTATGTCAAATGAGAGTTGTATTCACGTTGCCATTTAAACAGGGCCAGCTGTACAAGATCATGCGAGCAAGAACCAATGAGAGCGCAGAGAACAACCACAACTGCGCGGTGTCATACAATTTGTCGGAGAGCTGGTAACGCACTTTTCACGAAGTTTTTTATGCACCTTGAAATTCTGCTATAATATGCCTCTGGGGTAGATAAGAAGATGTGTGGCTAGACTTACCATGGAACACCATGTATATTGCGCATAGGGGAAAGGTGCAAAAACATATTGCCAAAAAACAGTGTTTTCTTCAGAACCTAACTATCATTAATGTAAACAAATTAAAAATTAAGGCAATTTTACAATGAATAATAAATAAGACAGACACCTTAAAGGGAGTTAAAATGTAAATAAAAAAAAAGAAGTATCTAGTTTCTTAAAAAAAATATTAAATGCTTTATTCACGCTGTGATTTAAAGAGCGTCTTAAATAAACGCCATTGAAATAATTACACAAGGGCAGACACGTATTATGGGGTTAATTATCAGGAAACATTAAAATAATGCGTGTAACCGTATGAGTGTATGAGAGCACCACGCACATGTAGTTGTTCTCTGCGCTCTCATTGGTTCTTGCTCACATGATCTTGTACAGCTGTCCCCGTTTTAAATGGCCGCGTGAATAAAACTCATTTAATATTAGCATAAAAACAACTTAGGTTTTTGTATTTTTTACATGTTACCCCCCCCCCCCCCCCGCCCTTAAAATTGTCTGTCTTATTTATTATTCATTGTAAAATTTTACATTAAGGATATTTTACTTCTGAATGCAACTCTATATTTTTTTTTGTACCTTTCCCCTATGCGCAGTACCTGGTGTTCCACAGTAAGTCTAGCCAACACATATATACCTTCTTATCTACCCAAGAGGTTTATTATAGCAAAATTTCAAAGTGCATAAAACACTTCATGAAAAGTGCGTTACCAGTTCTCCGACTACACAATAGTTTTTTTTTTTTTTTTTTTTTTTTTACGGCGCATCTACTTCTAGGTCATTAGCGCCGACATCCAGGGTGCAGCGAGGAATTTTCCCAACGAGCCCTAAGATGAGAAAATTCCTGCCGGAGGTGGGGATCGAACCCACCATCTCCCGCTTATGAATCCAATGCGCTAACCATTAGACCACGGGAGACCCCACTACACAATAGTATTACGAATTGTGAAAAGAGTCATTCATGAATTATTGATTCAATGTGAAAGAATGAGTGTCCATCTAAATCATTGGTTAGCAGGTGTGTATATCAGAAAGATTGATTGCTCAGCATTGGAATAATGTGTTTCAATCAGCGAATTTACAAAATACCTCGAGCATCGTCATTCATCAATCAGTTTTCGCATTCATTTCCAAACCTATATGCATCTAAAGAGGATTATTTTATGATCCGTTTTATGACTGTATTTTTATAACCCACAACAGTAACTACCTTCACAATCAAAAGGGTCAAAGATCTCCTCTTAAGGAGTAATACTACATTGTCTGGTCAAAATCAAAGTCATTTTATCAAATTTATGAATAACAAATAAATCGGCGCTAATAGCCAAATAGTTGATGCGCCGTAAAAAAAGAAATAAATAATAATAAACAAATAAATCAAATTTAAATTTTAACGTCCATTATGTTATTATTATTTTATTTTCAAGATACTCCACATCATTAGTGAGTAGCATCGAATCACCCTTTTGCACTTAAGTGCTGCTCATAGTGATATTTCCAATACCAAGTCAGTAAATCACCAATCTATATAAAATATTTAAAAATAATAAATAAAAAAATGAAATTAAAGAAAAAAAAAAAAGAATCTATAGAAAACACAACAAACAAATTAAACATTAAATAAACTAGCGAAAATTTCTTCAAATTTTGAAATAAAAACGTCTATTATAAACAAATAAATGAACATGTTTCAATTATTTATGTCATAAGTTGTAGAAAAAAAAAAAAAAAAAAAAAATCAGTCCCGTAACAGGCCACGAGGGCCATGAGGGGCAGATACTATAGAGGTATCTGATTCATGGCCATACGGTACGCCAGGGAGATAGTATGGTCAGTACTATGCTCCGGCCGCCTGATTTTCCCCTTGGCTGCTTCGACTGCTGAAGTCATTAGCACCCAAGGTACCCATTATTAAATTAATTAAAGGCTGGGTCGGCCTAGGGACGGTCAGGGAGGCCGAATTCAACCCATGAACGGAGACACTAGAAGAAAAAATCTTTAGTGCTTGCTCGGGATTTGAGCTAACCTCGCCCCCCATAAGTTGTAGAAAGGATGTTAAATTATCCAATAAAATTTTTTTTGTCTTGGTTGACAAAATGGCAGCGCTGTGTCTGACCAACGGAAACCCACCTTTTTCACGGGTCTTAAGGCGGAAATTTTTAATCTAGAACAAAATCTTATATTATTTAGAAAGAAGGTAAAATCTAGTGAAGTTCTTAGGATTTTTAAGAAATATTCTTTTGTTTAGAAAATGGTGAACTATTCTTCATTTTAAATTAAAAATCTGTCAAAAATCGGTCTCAAAATCGTTTCACCATTTTCAACAAAATTAATATTTCTTAATAATCCTACGTACTTTACTAGATTTAACCTTCTTCTTTCGAAATAATTTTAGTTTTAGCGCGGTTCCTCCCTCCCCCATAGGGAGGAACCCCGCTTATAGGGTTGATACAATGAAACAATCCGGAAGTCCCGACTAGAAAATTTCGCGTTTCAGAACCCCTAGAGACCGAAAATAACGGTGGTTCAAATTTGTATATATATATATATATATATTTGTCTGTTCGCTCTCTAAATAGAAGACGAATGGTCCGATTTTGATGAAATTTGGTACAAAAATCCTTCGTCCAATTTGAAAGGTCAAGTTCGTTAACCAGCAAAATCCGCCTACTGGAAGATGGCGTTTGTGGCGAAATTCGCGCAAAAAAAATCGTAACGCTTACGTTTTTGAGTTCATAAGCTTCTAAGTACTCGTTTTATATGACTCCTGGGCTAGGAAAACGAATGAAACCATTTTCAAGGCGATAGCTTTAATCGTTTTCGAGAAAATTGGAAAACTATTTTTTGAATACCGTTTTTGGTTTGGGTACTAAGAATCATGGGATTCAGTTGAAACATTTTCTGCATGTTTCGTTCTAGATTAAAAATTGCCGCCTGCAGACTATCGCCCGTGAAAAAGAGGGATTCCGTTCGTCAGACACAGTCCCGCCATTATTTTTTTTTTTTTAAGATTTGAAGCGTATTTTTTTGGATACCATAACATCCCATATAAAATGTTTGCTAAAAAAAACTGAAAAATATTGATTTATTTGTTATTTACAATTTCACATTGGAGTGAAAGGTGGAGAATAAAAATCAACGCAGAAAATGCAAACAAGTGACATTCACTCTCAACCGAAGATCATGCCCTCCTGTTTACTTCAGAAACACTCCTCTTCCGGAATCTAACGAGGTTCGATATCTAGGGTTATACCTTGACAGCCGACTGACATGGAACCCTCACACGAGACTGAAAAGACAAGAACTGAACAAACGATACGGACTACTTAGACGACTTCTTGGACCCTCATCTAAATTATCGATACAGAACAAACTAACGATATACAAAACAATCATTCGACCAATATGGACATACGGACTTGAACTCTGGGGATCTGCAAAACCATCTAACATCAACAGAGTACAGGCATTCCAGTCAAAAGTACTTCGTAAAATTGTAAATGCTCCTTTCTATGTTTCCAACAAAACCCTTCAAAATTACCTCAACATCCCTTTTGTCCTTGACCTTGCTAAAGCCCGACTCCAAATGTTCCACTCCAAATTGTCTTATCATCCTAATCCTGAAGGTCTATCCTTATCATCCGAATCCCATCCAGACAATCCTCCCAGGCGGCTCAAGAGACAGTGGCCTCGAGACAATTTAATCTTCTGATCTTATCGTGACATTTACCAAGACATCTCTGGAAGTGCCAACAGTGGTTGTCTTCTTCCATATTTTCTATGTCTTTATTATTTATCTTTTCTTTTATTTTACTTTTACCGTTTTGGTCAAATTGTACACAATATCTGCATGAACAGACTTGATTATTGTACAGCTAATAATTGTACAGATTTCAAATATAATAAATAAATAAAAAAAAAAATTTACAATTTCAAGAAAATGACTTTGCTTTTGATCGCATAAGGTATCTTTAATAGTCTTTAATTGTGCGTCGCGCGTTCTTAAAACGTCAATATTTATGTTCTCTGTAGGTAATTTTTCTGTACGACCAATTTATTAAATTCACAAAAAAAAAAAAAAAAAAAAAAAAAATGCAATGTTGCGAATATAACGAGAATGGCAGGACCAGAAGTATAGAATAATTTATAGGATGTGAGTTTCCTGTTGTAGTCCGTGCATGTGGTTAGCCTAAAGCTACCCTGCTTTAGGCTACATACAAAATACAACTACATGACGTCATTTCCACGCAGTTACAGTCATTTACAAGTAGAGTTAATCTATATCTCGTTCTCTGGCGTTAATTACCTCAATGGTTGGCATGCCTTAAAGCCAACCAAAAAAATATAAATAAAACTAAATCTCCAGATCAACTATAACTAGACTTGCCATACGTCCCGGTTTGACCGCGACAGTCCCGGTTTTTGCTCTTGTCCCGGTTTCTTGCCAGGCTTTATCAATGTTCCGGAAACGGCCTTAAGATGTAAAAAGTAATGAGTTTATGTTTTTAAGAATCTTTTATGAATCGGTTAATTTTGTACAATCAACTTTTTCGACTACCGCGCACAGTGTCAACGAAATCAGTACTAACACCAATACCGGTGGCGATGGTCTTCACCAACAGGTATGACAACAGTATATTTACTGGTGGACCTAACCCCTTATTTGCTGAAAATAATTATTTTAAAAATTATAATCTTTGCTACAACAGGCCTCCTTGCAGAACACGGAACTCTCACCTCTGGTCATATGTTTGATGGAGATTCGGGGGCTGAGAATGAAAGGCAGCTTGTAAGTAGTATCGTGTATTGGTAGGTCAACTGGCCTGGACGGGATGATAGAGAAGAGTGGAGAGTGTCGAGGTGTGAGGTCTGGTAGAGAGTGAGTGAGAGTGGAGAGTGAGAGTGAGCGGGAGCTAGGATTTAGCCCAGCCTAAATAGGCAGGTAGGATTGGGGAATCGTGGGAATTATAGAGAAATGCAGGTCTCTAGTTGCTGATGGTCAATATTGCTGACTGATGTCTGGGTTCCTTCCTTTCCCATGCTTTTCCTCACATATGTAATGTGTATTTCGGAACACATGGTTTTCTAGGTGCTTGAATTCAAATACTTTTTATCATCTTCAGAATTTCTAGAAATGTGGGATTTTTCAAAACAATGGCACTCGAAGAACTAGCGGTGGCTAAAATAACCAGTTTTATTTTATTTATTTGTTCAAGGTGAGTCTCCAACTAGAACATCAACACCGGGCTATCTATAGGTTTCCACCCTTGATAAAAATCCGTGGAGTACCGTAAAAGTGGGTTACTTTGGCCCTAGGGTGTAACTTTGTCCCAAAACAAAAAAGTGTTTGCATCATGTGTACCAGCAGCTGATATTGTCAGATTCACGTACTAACTCGGGATTCCGCTAGGCCTGAGTACCTGCTAGAAGGCCCAGCAGTTTAATAGTTCTAGTGATCTCCGCTAGGTCGTAGTAGACGTTGTTCACAGCTTATTGTAAAAGACGTGTTTCTGTTCTCCTCAAACTTCCGTCAGCACAAGGAGAACAATAGATGTTTTGGCTGAAGTAATTAATGAATATTGTAGCCAATATCATCCCTAACCAGGATATGTAGTGGAATTTTGCTTAATTATATTTCCAGTTTGTATATAGATCTATTTTAAATATGATACTGGTAACTATTAAATATCGGGTTACTTTGTCTCAAGAAAAAAGTGGCCCAAAGTAGCCCCTGGTACTAAAATTATGTTTGAATATTATGAAAAACGATATTAAATATTTTTATATAATATATACATACTTTTTCCTCCGTAATATATAAGGTACGTTCTATATTATTTTCATTCTAAATTTTAAAAAATTATGTAAAATTACATACGAAAACCAGAAAATATAAAATATCATTAGTATTATCGGAGGCTAAACTTAAACGACTGTTTGGAAGAATTAGGTCAGAAGAAACGACGAGAAAAAAAAAATAAAAAAAAAATAATAATAATTTGTCAAGTATGTACCATTTTTAAAATTAAAAAAAAAAAAGTCCGTCACGCAGGAGCTGCATAACTAAGCACTTTCCTCAGAATTTTTTTAGTGTAGACTACATTACTGAATAATTTGCTGTAAATAACCTATATAAATAAAATAAAAACGTGAATAGTTCTGCTCATTTACATTTCTTATGAGGCCTGTTCAATTATTAATTTTGTAAATAATTTGCTTCCAGAGTTATGTCAATACATGATACTGTACTACTTAATAAATACACAAAAACTTCACATTCCGTCTTTTGATCTGACGCAGGAACAGGATACAGTCCCCATAGTGGGAGATAGCGCTCCTTGTAGCGCCTTTGCGAACCTACGTCTGGCTGGCTAATTGTAATGAAACAGACTTTAAAGTAAACCCTCCTTTCCAATAGACCGATTTACTTCATTTTTACAACACTTCTTTCTCATGAGATACCCACGACGTATACCACGTTTCGTTACAATACAGCAGAAATTACGACCGTTATGAGTATATTAGTACTTTAGGTCCGGAGTAAACCCCCCCTCCATATAACCCGATTTAGTTTATTTTTACAACCCATTTTTCTCTGTTGATTACCACCACGAATACCAAGTTTCATTGAAATGTAACAAAAATTACGGCTGGCAGTGGCAAATTGGTATTGTGGGTCCGGTGTAAACCCCCCCTTCTAATGAACCGATTTAGTTTATTTTTACAACGGAATTCTCTCTTTAGATCAAAATAACGAATACCGAGTTTTGTTGAAATATAACAAAAACTACGGCTGGTATGGTCAAATTAGTGTTTTGGGTCCGGGGTAAACCCCCCCTCCCGGTGGACCGATTTTGGTGGTAAACGAACTCGTTCAATCGTTTGCTATTTGAACGCTATATACCACGTTTCATGAAGAAAAAACAAAAACTCTGGCCGCTATCGTGTTAACAGACATATATATATATATATATATATATATATATATATATATATATATATATATATATATATGCATATATATATATATATAGATATATATATAGATATATATAGATATGCATATATATATATATATATATATATATATATATATATATATATGCATATATATATATGTATATATATAGATATATATAAATTTTAACGGGGGTCATTTTCGGTGTCTACTAGGTAGGATCGATAAAGATTCGAAGAAATTTTTCAAAAATTCCGTCATGAGTCCAACCTCAATAGCTACTTTCCTTCGGAGGAAAGTGCTAATAAAGTGCATATGTATATATGTTTGTGAGTTGTTTCCCTTCAAAACAAGCGGGTTAATTAAATCCAAGAGTGAAATACAGTGCTTTTTTATAGGAATATTTGGTTTGGGACAAAGTTACCCAAGCTTAAGGGCTACTTTAGCCCAAATTTTAAAATAATAATAAAATCAAAAAAAAGTGTAAAGAATATAATTTTAAAAATATAGTCTTATAAAGAAAGATTACAACTACCTAAAATTGACCTTTTAATGTTTATTTTATGATATTAAAATATTCTTACCGAAACATGAAACAAAAAATATCATAAAACTGGGACAAAGTAACCCACTTTTACGGTAGCAGGAAACTCTTTCAACGGCCCCATAGTAAAAGAACTCACTTCCAGTAGGTGGGACTCGAACCCACAAATCCCGCATTAAAATCAAATATTTCTTTACGTCACATTTATTTATATATTTTAATTTATATTAACTACTAATTGTAGGACGGATTATCTACAGGTTATCAACCTTTTCTAGCCAGGATAGGGCTGATGCCTTTTATTTTTTCTAACGAAAAGCCACCTCCCCTAGTGGGAATCGAACCCACGACCCTTTGGCACAGAGTGTTAAGAGAGTGCTCACGCCTTAACCCTCACGGCCATCGGTCCTCCACGTCACGTTTAGCATTAGTCCGTATTATTAAGTTGCTGTAGTTATTATTTTATTAGAGTAACCTAAAACTCAATAATAATTGCTATTTTCAAACTAACATCTCCAGGCACGAGGCAATACACTCAAAGTACAATGGATGATGAAAATTGTCCAAACATCACAGACAACCTTTGGTTTTACTAACATGTAACCCCTAGATAGAAAGAGCTTTTCAACTTTTTTTTTTTTGGTTTCCTTGCATTGTGATATTCTACGAAATCGAACCACTACAATTATTTAGTAGACTTTGAACTATTCTCCTACAATGGATTTTCTTGTTTCAATCACTTATCTTCCTATCCACCAATCCATGAAATCCACCCTTCTCTTTGTTGTAATCCTACTGTTTGGCGAAGGTATGGAAGGATAAGTACGCTGTTTGATCAAATCCTCTTTTAGCAGAATGCATTTTAATCATTATCTACAGGAAATATGTCTTGTATTTTTTATAAAATACTAGCTGAATTCCCGTGCTTCGTCACGACAGATATAGTAATTTTATTGCGTTAAATAATGTATCATGAAAATTAAAGGTACTACATAATTTTGTGCAATTTATTATAGCAAGGTTCCCGACATACTATAAGTTATTCATCAATTGATAAGTAATCAATGTATAATCTTTCTTGACATTGGGGCGCTCCGGAACAGTGTCAAGAAACAGATAACGTAGAGATAACCCGTTATCTATACAGGTAGGTTAGCAGTAACAGGAGTTTAACCAGTACAGATTAAAATTCTTTGTCAATAATAAATGTACGTTCAAATTTAAAAATTGATGTTTCCAAAATGCAATTTGGAAACTCCCATTATATTTGCAAGCATTACCAAGAAGTGTTCTGACTGGGCATGCTGATGGGTGAGGAGGCTGTGCAAGGGTTCGGGATATTATTAACTCGGATGGACTATCACCAGATAAAGTGTAAAGTCTATAAGGGATAAAATAACAGTTTATTTCTAGTAATTCAAGGTCTGCCATCATTGTTGAAATGAAACGCAAATAATAATAATATTATGAAATAGATATAGTACGCTAACAGCTGACCTGTTATCGTCCTAGCAACGCATGCTGCCTAGGCTTGCCTGCTCTAACCAACTAAAAATTTAGATCCCAACTCTAAAAATACTTAAAAATTTGAATATCAAAAAGAGAGTGCCCATGCAAAATTTCAAAATTTTCTGTCAAGAGGTTTGGGCTGGGCATGATAGGTCAGTGAGTGAGTGAGTGGTATATGACAAATATATAGATGCGGAAGGACAAATGATAAAATAAAAACACTTTTAGCCGGTATACACACAGAGCTTCAAGTTGGTTCCTCACCCAGTTGGTACCTCGGGTTACTAACCAGTTGCAGACCGATTGGTGACTTGGCTCTACACACGAGGCTACTCATTAAAAACAAAAATCCCTCATGTTCAGTCTTATGATGGATGTCGTTGGTGAAATTTCGGAAGATTCAAGTGACGAAGAAACCATAATATTGTAGAATTACCTCAGGTTTCGGAAAAGAATAATATCCCTTAGTTTTTGGATACACCTATAATTTGAAAAATGTTTTCATAATAGGTAAATAGATCATTTTGACGACGTGTCCAACCTCCACTGTCCACGCTTTCTCCGTTTCGTGTTTCCTTGAATGGCCAGGAAGGTGGTAATTATTTTTTTTTTTGTTTACCGCTTACAACTAACATTATTATTACTAGGGTCATGCATTAATTTAATTTTTATTTATATGCAACAATATCTTATTAATATTTATAACTATTTGCTTTTATTTAAATAAATATTGTTTGTGACAATCTTAATACCTAAAAAATATTGTATGTAGCCTAGTTATTTTTATTTATATACTATATAAAATATTTAAAAGTAGATAAGCATTCTTATAAACGTAGAGGAAAAATACAAATATTAAAACAATAACAAAATACAAAGGAAAGTAGAACTATTCTCGGAACAATGAAGCCCTCAGCTTTAACATGTTCTTAAGGTATTTGTATATTTTGAAATAATCCTCTTTTGAGGCTGTATTTAGGATCTCATGCAATTGAGCGTTATCTGCTGGGTATTTCAATGGTAGATATTGCTCTCCGATAGGCGAGTAAATTGGGCAGTCCAACATAATATGATACAAATCTTCATAGGCATTCGATCTACAAAGGATACACATTTCTTCAGGATTAATCCTATAATAGACGCTTTTAATACAAAATTTAATATTAAAGTTGCTAGTAGTCCTGAGTTGTGCAAAAATTTTGAGAACTGCAAAAGGTAATCATAGCGTCAAAAATTCACGATTGAGTCCCGTAGTCTTCGAAATAAATTTATATATATTGCACTATATACTGAAATTCTCATGGAAGGTGTTTATTATATAAAATAGGGTGTTACTTCAACTTCTTCCACCAGCAATATATTGATTTATTGATCAGCCATCAAACTCAAGTTAGTAACTGAACTCCTAGTGACTGGACATGCGAGTACCCAGGTAACCAGTTACTAACTGCTATCCGTGAATCACAGTGTAGTTACCAACCAGTAGCATCGAGATTCCGCGAAGATAACTAGTTCGGTGTCTGAGAGATATTGTTGTAGAAAGCTAGCGATTTGCCAGCAAAAAAGGAGAAAACCCGCTAAAAATTGAAAATGTAAAGTATTGTATTGCCGATGAAATCCTGTTTTAGGAATGCATTTATATCCCACATTTCCATTTCCGACCCATTGATTGCAAGATTAGATTATATGATTAATAGGTTACATCCCCCGCCCTAATGGACAGTAGAAATCCTATCGAATTTTAAAACACACACCAATAAATTCAATAAGAAAATAATATATGATTTTTATTGGTTCCACTTCAGAGGTTGAGTTCTTCTTGAAAGGAAGTCCAATTGTTATTGGATAAAATTTCCATATTGGATAGTGGTAGTCCTTACCAAATCCTGGGATTAGGTGCAACATAAATAAACGAACAGGGATCAGGCAAGGTAATTATGAATAATGTTTGGTGGCTAAGGATTTTCTATGATTTACACGCCTTTATGTAGTGGCGAATACTAATACATACACATGTATATGTATTAGTATTAGTTCCCGACAATGTTTGTAGTTGTGTAGGCTTCAGAGGCGATAACTACTAGCGGCAACCAAGATATTCCCGCCCAAATGGTATTTCCTACAAATAAAGGTAATTCACCCGAGCACCAACTCGGAGCGATCAGTTGGTCGGTCGGAATGTCAGTCGGTTGCTTACTCAGAATGTTGGCAGATCGTTCTCTTGGTCAGTCTTAAAGCCAGTCGGTTTGTCATTCGTTCGGTTAGCAGACCGATCAGTTGTTCGATCGGAATGTCAGTCAGTTGGTCGTTCTGTCGGTTAGTAGATCGGTCGGAAAGTCAGTCGGTTGGTCATTCGGTCTGTTGGCAGATCGATCGCTTCGTCGGTCTATAATCCAGTCGGTTGGTCTTTCGTAAGGTTAGAAAATCGATCAGTAGTGCGGTCGGAAAGTCAGTCGGTTGGCCGATCGGCCAGTTAGCAGATCGATCCCTTTGTCGGGCTGAAAGCCAGTCGATTGCTTACTCAGTTTGTTGGCAGATCGTTCTCTTGGTCAGTCTTAAAGCCAGTCGGTTGGTCATTCGTTCGATTAGCAGATCGATCAGTTGGTCGGTCGGAAAGTCAATCGGTTGGTCATTTGGTCTGTTACCAGATCGATCGCTTTGTCGGCCTGAAAGCCCGGCGATTCCTCGCTCAATTTGTTGGCAGATCGTTCTCTTGGTCAGTCTTAAAGCTTGATCATTCTTTTGGTAAGCAGAACGATCACTTGGTCATTCGGATAGTCATGCGGTTAGTCGTTCGGTCGATTAACAGCACTATTAGTTCGTCGGTCGGAAATTCAGTCAGTTAGCAGATCGATGCGTTGTTTGGTGGGAATATTAGTTGGTTTTTCGTTCGGTCGGTTAGTTCAGTGGTTTGGCAGAAAAGCATAATTTTGAGATAATGTGCTGCTGTCATAGGAACTATTCATATTGGCAGGGAAAACGTAGGAATAATTTGTATGGGTCATGTCAGAATATTTCAGTAAAGGTAACTGATTCTCGACCATACAGCACACTAGGGAGATATCTTGGTCAGTAATAAGTTCCGGCCACCTGAATTTTTCCTTTGCGGGAACCTGTTAAATTAATTCCTGGGAAAGCCTAGGGCCGATCTGAGGGCCCTCCAAACCTCGGACAACAGCAGTAGTAGATACAAATTTTAGTGGGAGTACGAGAATTGGACTGATGTCCTCTAGAACATTAGTTGAGTGCTGTACCACCGTGCAAACCCCGCCTCCATGAATATTATTATTTTTACAAAAATATGTGTTTTATCATATTTATATTTTACTAGGTGCTCCCCGGCGTGGCATGCTACACCTACTTTCTGCTTATGACACTCCTCGTATCAAGATCTACCTATATACCCAGTTAAGTCAAAATCGGTCAAACGGTGTGAATTTGTATATATCTGTCATGTAATTCAGAAAGCAGCCGGCAGAGGCCAGCACCACAGCAATTCATAAAACAGCCGACAGAGGCCAGCACCACAGCCTGCGAGTAGATAGCTCTTATCAAAGAAAGGCCAGCGCTCCTTAGTTAGACAGTGTCTGTTGATATAAAATTGTCTAAAGTGCATTACCTGATTATATAATGATGTAAAGTCATCAATGAATTCGAGTTATTCTAATTATCAAGCACATCTAAAAATAAATTTTTAGGCATTATTCAAAATGACTGTCAGAATGTGAGTGGTTCAGTGTAGCCAATTTTTCTTCAAAAAAACTTTTGACCAAATTTTTAAATTTGACTATTTTTTACCTAGCCTAGGAGATTTCCCGTATCAAGACCTACCTGTGTGCCAAGTTTGGTCAAAATCGGTCAAACAGTGTGGATTTGTACAAGGAACAAATAGACAAACAAATGGACAAACAGTCAGGTGATTTATATATATATATATATATATATATATATATATATATATATATATATATATATGTATATATTTCAAACGGTTCTAGGATAGGATTAATGGTTGTACGCCCTGACCGATATCCATAAGACATTTACCTAACTAATGTTATCATTATTTTTGGTTTAGATAAAAAAAATAAACAACAGTACTATTAAAGAGGTAGGAGTAATGACTTCCCATGACATTGACAAGTTGCCCAGAGGGCTGCTTGCTATTGGCCGATTGAAGAATGGATCCGGAGGACGTGAACGGAAGGGAAAATATGAGAAGTATTGATAGACTATCAGGAGGGGAGCTAGAGGGTAAACAGAAATTTAGCATTTGGGGACAGTATGTCTATGTCAGGGATAGACTGGTCAGTAGATTAAATATAGATCAGGCAGTATGCAAGGATTCAACAATCCAATCTATGTATTTCTAATATAAATCACAGAAATTAAAGTTATATTAATCATTCAAATTTTATGAAATTACTTAACTAATTCATTGATGGATGTATTATACATTTGTATGTTTTACGGGTTTTATTAGAATAGAAAAATGTTAAGGTGGCCATGCACGTTAAGTTTTAAACTCAAGACCGGGACTGCACAGTTTGGCCTCAAGGTTTGGACTGGGTGGGTCAAGCACACACTCAATAAGTTAGTAAACCTCAAGGCAGGGAATGCACAGTCCAGTTATAGTAGACCCACTGTATGTGAACCAAATATCCTCTTGTCCATAAACAGTAGGCCTGGCCTGTACAGACCCGGCCTCATTGGTCTGTACAGTTAATCTGTTGGTTTTATCATTCTACTTCGATGGACTGTACAGTTCAACTCTGGCCTCAAGGATGTTCCATTCACAGTGATGAATGTCTTAAGGATTCGACTGTGCGGTCCAAATCTTGAGATTTCCTTCTGCTTTTATGGGCATCCTTAAAGTTACAATTTTATGGATCAAAGGACATTCTGGACTATTAGGAAAAGAAGAAGTTGATTTATTAGGAAAATCAGCTTCAAATGGTACGATAATGCCCTTGTCTTACTGCACACTTAATCAATAACTTTAAATACAATACAAAAATACGAAGCAATTCAAATTTTCTGCCTGTTAATAAATTTGTTCGCGCCCCCCCAATACTTTCTTAACTCCAAACACACTAAAAACGGCCAGATTCCTACAAGCCGAGAAAAATGTCTACAAAAAGATATCAGAAGAAGTAATAAAATGTAAAAGCATTAGAGCAGTATTCTACGAGTAATTAGGGATTAAAAACATGTTCTTGAAACAGGATCAAACATTTTCCTATTAGGAGGTTTTTCTTATCTGCACTAATGTGTACCGCTATCAGTCATTGCCATGGTTTGATCCGCTGATCATCGGGGCTTCGCTGTAGGTTTTTCAAAAATTGCCGTTCATTCGTCTTAATGTATGTGTAAAATCACAAACTTTTCGCTATTAAGTGAAAGATAAACGTTATTTTACCATGTTAAATTTTCTCTTATATCTCTGTAGGAAAAAACTACTGGAGGAAAGATAATTCGGTGAAATCTTGTTCCAACAAGACAGGACTGTGGCCATTTCTTCTAGCGTTTCTATGACAAAGCGTCCACATTTGTTGTGAAATGAAATGAAAAAAAAAAACTTTATTCTGGGACTTCGTCCCATAAGAATAAAAATAAATACAAAATAAACAAAAAAGAAATTTAACCTAAAAATATAAATATTAATAAAGAAAAACAAAAGTATAAAAGAACAAAACAAACAAAGCAACTAATACAAATATTATATGTGAAGCCTTAAATAATAAAATGAAATATAAGTAAATATGTACATTCATTGGAATGGGGCAATGATGATACAATGTTCAGAGGGGGATGGGGATAAAATTAAAGAGTTTAAATAAACAAATAAATATTAAAAAGTTGAATAAATATTAAAGGAATGGGGGCCATAAAAAGATATAAACTAGGAAAAATGCATAAACACGAGAAAAAAACAGCAATATAATTTACAAAGGTAATCAGGTCTTTCTGGTGGTGAAATTTTAAGAAGCGTCTTCCTGGGAGGATAGGAGAAAAGCAAAGAGGCGGGATTTAAAGACAGGTAAGGAAGGAGAGTGTCGAATGGAAAGAGGGATAGAGTTCCAGAAGGAGGAGGCTCGGGAGATGAAGGAACGGTCGAAGAAGGCTGTTTTATGAGTGGGAGGATAGAGATCGGAGGGACGGGAGCGGGTACCACGGGAATGGACAGCAGATTTAAACTGCAGGAGGTTGTAAATATAGGAAGGAGATTTGGAAGAAATGGTTTGGTAAAGGAAGGAACCTAGGAAATATTGTCGTCGAATTGATGGAAATAGCCACTTCAACTCGGAATACCGGTGTGAAATATGGGCATCCCTGGGGGTATCGAGGATAAATCTGAGAAAACTGTTCATTAATCGCTTAAGACGAACCTCAAGCTCCCCAGTGAGCCCTCCATACACCAGGCAACCGTAGTCGAAGTGGGGGAACACTAGAGAAGATACAAGAAGCTGACGTGTAGGAGTAGGGAGGAGGTGACGGGAACGGTTAAATAGTTTAAGGGTGGCTATGGAGCGACGAGTGATTAGGGATAAGTGATTTTTCCAGGATAGGTTTTGATCGAAAACAAGGCCCAGGTTCTTGGCAGTGGAAACATATTGAATAGGACTGGAGTCAATGGTGAAGGAAGGGAGGATAGGAGGGAGAGGTGTGTTGTGTGCACCGCGCTACCCGGTAGCCCGCGCGCTCAGTGAATAAAATTTAGATTTCGGCTTCTTGTGGAACAAAACGTTTTTATAAATCGGCCATACACCTTGGGAGAGCTCAAAAACTAATTCGATCGAAAATCTGCACTATGCCAGTTGAAATGTATGAAAATTCGGGCAAAAACTTCAAAAATCGCCTTCATAAATTTACCTCTACTGGCAGTCATCATTCTGCGGATACAATTTTTAAAACTTCATCAACCCCACTTCAAAGACTCTAAATAGAAATTGATAAGAACAAGAAGAACAGCTTCTCCATTGATTTCATACAATTTTGAATGTGAAAATATGTAGCAGACTATCCCCTAGGATAATTGATTGATGTGAGGAAGTTTGTGCAGACAACTTATACAAACAGATCATTGTATGATGAAGTTACCATGAAGTTTACTCGCTCAACTGTTGATATCCCACTCGATTACAACTTTATAAGCAAATAGTTTATATTTACACTTAAGATACAATAACTACAAACATTATTAGTTGGTTTATAATCTATACTTAATAATATATATATATATATATATATATATATATATATATATATATATATATATATGATTACTTTATTTTTTTATGTTTACCGGCAATTCAACCACCATTGGGTCATTTATGCCTTTTGGTCGGTCCTTTTGTAGCATCGAAGGCAAAGACAAAACCCGAATTTATTCACGATTAAAGTTTTACTGGACATGATTATGAACAATATTATGAAGATTTTAGACAAATATATTCTCACTAAATCCTTGATAATTATACTAATCTGCAGTAATAAACGTTTTATTGGCTGCCGATCTTGGAGTTTTATCGGGTCATAAAAAGTAATCGAGTACTAACGTAACTCCATCTACCTGATTACTTGAAATTTCTCTCGGAAAATCTTGAAAATTTTACAAACTATCGGATGTCTAACAGGACATTAAGTTGAACCATGGAATGATAATATTTCTCTAATTCAAGAAAATCCAGGTCCATGTAAATTTTAAATCTTAGGTTTTTTTGTTTCGCGCTTATGAGATTTGATAAATTTGCTTATGAGATTGACCTCAATGAATATATATAGTCGATCTGGAAGTATCGACTATATATATTCATATAAGTATATATATATATATATATATATATATATATGTGTGTGTGTGTGTGTGTGTGTGTGTGTGTGTGTGTGTGTGTGTGTGTGTGTAGATCCTAAGTTGAAAACTAAGATGTTCTAGGTAGTTGGTATCAGCTTATTAAGTCTTCAATATTTTGTATTTTATATTAAATTTTTGTTGTGGAAACGTTTCGGCTATAAGCCATTTTCATTCCTTCTTTTGATTTATTATCTGTATGATTTTGCATTATTTTTTTATAAATTATAATCTTCTGATTATGTGCTTGTAAATTTGATATTATTTAGTTTGAGGAGGAAATTTCATTTTTTTAAATTGTATGGTTCGTGTTTCAATTATCACATATTATTTTATATATTTGAGTCTGCTTCTGTAAAGGAGGACTAGATGTGCAAGACTTGTATGTTGAGACACGAACCGTACAATTTAAAAAAAATGAAATTTTCTCCTCAAACTAAATAATATCAAATTTACTGAAGATTATAATTTATAAAACAATAATGCAAAATCATACAGATAATGAATCAAAAGAAGGATTGATAATGGCCGAAACGTTTCCACAAAAAAAATGTAATATAAAATACAAAATATTGAAGACTGAATAAGCTGTTACCAACTACATATATATATATATATATATATATATATATATATATATATATATATATCATATAAATCAGTCCCTAAACATGCCAGAAAGGGGCTGATACTGTAGAGGTATCTGATTGTTCACCATACGGTACACTAGGGAGATAGTGTAGTCAGTACTAAATCTCCGGCCGCATGATTTTCCCCCTTGCAGGTATCCATGAATAAATATCTTTATCTTAGAAGATATAAATATTAAGTTAGCACCCGAGTTTTGCCCCTAAAATTGTAGCATGAAGATTTTAAAAATCTTGCAAATGGAACAAAAATGACAATGTAACTCGTAGGCTTCCACTGTCCGAGTCATTACAAATATTATAGTCTTCAGGTATTGACCGTGTCACAAACTTCTTTGACGACGTTTCGCTAGTCATTATGCCAGCTTCCTCAGGGCTTAGTCTGAGAATCCTCTCAATCTGAATGTTAGTTTCTCAGACTGAGCCCTGAGGAAGCTGGCAGTATGACTAGCGAAACGTCGGCAAAGAAGTTCGTGACGCGGTCAATACTAGACCGCTTTATAATATTTGTAAAAATGACAAATTATTCAGTTAAAAATTAAAGGTTTTATGCTAATTCTGCCGTTTTGGCAAAATTCGCTGTAAAAAAGGCCTATAAAAACGGGGGGGGGGGAAATGAAAAGTTTACTAGGTGTCACAGGACCTAAACTCACCATTTTACACTAAAATATTTAACATTTTCCCAGACCCCCTCTATCTTCCTATCCATACCCGTTTGCTATTTTAGATGTCATACTCTTCTTATGGTAATTTATTCTTGAGTAAACTGTTGTTGACTATTTTCCCTCCAAGAAATGATAAAGCGAACTGGAGTCCTTGTCGACTATAAAGACCTCCCGTTCCTTCGACAACCGCAATGCTTAATGAATTGGTCTCGGGTTTTTGCCTATTTCTTGGATTAAGCAGGCGTCGGGAGGATGTTTTGCCCGCGAGACAATTAGCCAGGATCAGCTGTTGTTGTCCAAGTTTATTTCAATATACAACACAACAGCTGATTAGATACAGCTAGGCCGCAAGTGAAGTTTGCTCAAACTTGAGCGGTCGATGCTTGTTGGAGTTTCTAGAATACAGTTCAGATTTATTGCTCATACTGAGCATGTAGATCATGCCTTAAGTAGATCTTGCGGCTTAGCGCGTTTCCAACCTCCCTATAGATAACATGGAACGTTAGCCTGAGAACGCAAGATTACAATTTCGGACATTTTGACACTCCAAGTAGGAAAAAAAAACGCCGCTGCTCAATAACCACTTTCCGAAAGGTTTTCGGATCTTCATATATTTCCGTAAATATCTCGAAAACGGTTGGGAAATCGTGGTAAGTGGAAGGTGACCATTCGAGTGCTTACTAAATTCTCTCCAAAAAACGTTTCCGAGTGAAGCCCCAATGCCGAGTGAACGCCATGCTGATTTGAGGATAATTTTTTGAGCGAGCTTCGATTGGTTTCTTTTTAATTGTTCAGTTTTCTTATCCTCCTTTAATGCATTTCAAAACTGAAACCCTTTGTTTTTTAATCGTTATTAAAAGAATGTATGAAACAAAATAAAATAGGAAAAAATTAACATTTCGATTTTCGACGGTTTTTTTTTTTTTTTTTTTTTTTTTTTTTTTTTTTTTTTTTTTTTTTTTTTAATAGAAAATGAATAATTGTTTATCCTTTTTTAAAAAAAATAATATTTCTTAAAAATACTACGTACTTTACTGGATTTAACCTTCTTCTTTCGAAATAATTTTAGTTTTTCGTCCTAGATTAAAAATTACCGCCTGCAGACTATCGCCCGTGAAGAAAAGAGGGTTTCCGTTCGTCAGACACAGAGCCGCCATTTTTTTTTGGAAGAATTGAAGCTTATTTTTTAGATACTTTAACATCTCAGATAAAACGTTTCACATAAAGAATTATTGATTTGTGTTTTATTTATAAATTCAAGAAAAAGCCTTTGATTTTGATCGCACAAGGTAGCATTACTCCTTAAATGGAGAAAATCTCTCTCTCTCTCTCTCTCTATATATATATATATATATATATATATATATATATATATATGTGTGTGTGTGTGTGTGTGTGTATATATATATATATATATAAATCACGTGTCTGTTTGTCCATCAGTCAGTCTGTTTGTTCCTTATACAAATCTACACCGTTCGACCGATTTTGACCGAACTTGGCACAAAGGTAGGTCTTGGTACGGAGAGTTTTATAGTTCTAGGTCAAAATAGTTCGGACGTCACGGGCTCGAAACTATGGACGCAAATAGTTACAGATTTACATTATTAGATTTTAATATTACTTATTTAGCTTCTAATTTATTTTTGCTTTTTTTGATGCAGAAAGTTGGTGTAGCATGGCACGCCGGGTAACAGCTAGTAATTAAATAAAGCTTAGATTGATGAATTAACACAGCTCAAGACTAGGCCCATAAAAGAGAGAAACATTGCAAATGAGGCATAAATTTTAAAGAGGCCCTACCTTAGCTTGATTTTATTCGGAGAATTTTCAGTTTGGTCTTGTCAGGATTGAGAGGGAGAAGGGGAGACTTAAATAGACGCCTAACCTCTCCCCCCCCCCCCGCGTTTTCAGGAGGAAATTAAGGAAATAAGGTTTAAGGCAACAAAAGACTTTTCCTTAAGTCTTTAACCTTACTGCATTCATCATTTCAGCAGGGGCGAGGAAAGCTCTTGTCTTCCGCGTGGGCGGAGAAAACCGCGGGGCTTAGTCTATTAGTCGAGATTGTCGCGAAATATGCAGAGAAAATTACTCCAGAGCCGATCCCTGAAGGAAATACAGGCCGAGCGCCTTCTTGTAATGCGGGAAAACCCCTGTTTTCCGAAACTGCGTCTTCTTAGGCTACATTGAACCCGTATTTCTCCCGATCCGATTCAACCCGATTTCGTTTGAAGGACAACGGCCGACGTGAGTGTCTACATTGGTCCCGACCCGATTTAGTCACAGGTCATCAGGAATGACCTCGCAGTGAAGTGAAAATGAGTGATTAATTTAAGAAATACCACCTAATAAGCATAGAAACCTTCGATTTGGTGGATTGTTAAAGGTATGAAGGAGGAGTTGAGAGACCAATCAATTTTCATATTCCAAAATTATTAATAAGAAAGGTAACCGGGGTCTCCCGTGGTCTAGTGGCTAGCGCGCTGGATTCATAAGCGGGAGATGGTGGGTTCAATCCCCACCGGCGACAGGAAGTTTCTCATCCCACGGCTCGCTGAGAAAATTCCTGGCTGCACCCTGGACGTCGGCGCTAATGGCCAATATTTGTCGATGCGCCGTAAAAAAAAAAAGAAAAAAAAAGAGAAAGGTAACTAGAAGGTTATAATCATTGGGAGGTTATAAACATGGGAAGGTTATAGACATTGAATAGTTATAAGCACCTTTCGACGAAATATAATAAACAAGGGAAACAAAAAACAAAAATGTGAATTCACAAAGTTGTTCTCTTCATTTTGCGTCGTCGCACAGTGGGCAAAAATCCACTTTTAGGTCGACAAAATTATTTTTTTGTGTTTTTCAATATTTTTGAGGTCACTGAGATAGGTAAAAATATTTTAAAAAATCGTTGACCCATAGTTTTTAGTATATCCAACAAACAAATGTTGTAGACACACAAATATTTGGACATAATAGATAAAAATTGGGAAAACATTTTTTAAATCTTTGGAACACTTAAGTAGTAACTTTTTGCATCTATTATTTACATAAACCTAATACATATATTCATAAAAAATAATACATAGGCTATAATCCGAAAATAAATAACAAAAATAGACTAGCAACTTAAAGAAAAAAGTAATTGTACTGACTTTTTTTTTTTATAATAACAAATATATACAATTATATTATGCACTAAAAACGAATTATCCATCAATCATCGTCTGATTCAATACTGCTACATCCTTGAGCATTTTCATCTGACGAGTCAGTATCGTCTGTCTCATTTTCTAATGAATGAATGAGTTCTTGAAGTGGATCATATGGTAAACTACACTTCAATAGGCTAATTACATATACATCGGTAACATGAAATTTAAATAATCACGTATAGTTTCTGTTCAAAAAATGGAAAAGTAATTACAAGAACCAAACTGCTATAAACACTGGGAAAAATGTTCCCTTTCTTGGAGTCCGATTAATAATCCCTCCCGTTGATGATCCAAGAAAGTAAATATTTACATTTTACCTTAATCCTACTAATACTAGACAGTATTTAGTAAGTGATTAGTAAAATATTTTTTTGAATTTTGTCCACCTAAAAGGTGATTTTCGCCCACTGTGCGCCGCGGATTCTTCAGCTTCTATCTGACTGCCTAAACTAAATTTAAATTTGCATTAAAAGGGGGAAGAAGGGGGAGCTGAATATCTCAAGACAGTAAAGTAAACAATTTTTCATCTCCTCCAGATAGAAAGGTCCATTTCGAAGCTCTCCGTACTTGTCATTTTCCACAGATATAACGCTTTGGGTATTTTAAATTATTTCCGTGCCCACCGCCCTGGACCCTATTGGTGATTCGTTTGTTCTCCGTTGGGCATTCGCTATCTCTTGTTTTTCCGGCCTTGTTGATAGGCCTTTCCACTTCCTCTTCATGGTCTCCAAAAGCTCTCATAGGCATGTGTCGTAGGTCCTTTTGGTTTCGGAACATTGAAGACTATAAAGAAGCCACCTCCTGCCTCCTATTTGCACCCGTTACCGCTTAAGTTCCGAATGTGTTTTTTTTTTTTTCACCAGGGTTCAGCACCGCCGTTCTCTGCACAAGCTCCAATTGTACATCACAACATAGGAAATGCGCCATAATCCTTCAAGTCCTGACAAGCTTATTGGGTTCAGCTGTCCTGAGTTTGAAGTTCCCAGATCTGACTTACCCCAAATCGAACTAATCTGTCCAACCCCAGCGTAACTGCGTGAAATTACAACCCCCCCCCCCCCTCCTCCCCAAATCCGAGACCAAGATCCCTGCATGGCCCAATCCAACGTAATTTTTCCACGAACTCCCCAATATGCATAGCACTTAGAGGGATGTTATCATAGTTCAAAGGAACCACCGCTACTTTCCGTTCTGCATTAGCCGCAGAAAAATAAGTTTCGCAGGCACGTCCAGTATCTTTCCTACATTTGGAAAAAGTGTTTCAGGGTCAGTCGCGTGCTCCTTTACGATATTCACCCGGCCGAGTAGGCTTAAGTTTTTGTTTCGTACGACATCTAAAATACTTAAATCTTAAAGTATTAGCAAAGTTATTTCGATAATTTGTGCAGAATATAATGGTTAAATACCATTGAACTAAAATAATATAATCTCTAGAAAAGTAATTCAAATGAAATAATCCTCAAAGAAGTTTCGAGGTTTCCATGATTTGCCCGTTCCGTTTCTGAAGAGTATTAGACCGGATTTTATTTATGATTCTCTCTACCGTATTTCATCTACTTTGGAATTCCTAAATTCCTCTGTCCGGGTTTTATAGTCGAGAGCTTTGTTTTTGGTGCCTGATATTTTAAATAAATTCATAAATATTCGACAATGTTTAAATTCGTCGAATGGGACTAATTGTTTGCCTTTGAGTGATTGGCTGAAATCAGCTAATGATATGCGCACTAAACCCAGATTAATGGCTAGGCCCTTGGAGATGAGTCAGCTCCCAGAGTGAAAAAGTTCCGATAGTTGTCATGGAGTTGCGGCTTCTTCAGGTTCCATCCTTTGGGAAAGAACCGGTCCTTCCCGCTGAAAATCAACGTTTACTTATTATACTGCAGTATAGTCATAAATTAAATGTTAAAACTTAAAAATCCCCAGTTGTTCGACCTATTTCCTAATTGTTCCTGTAAGGTGAGGCAGGTAAGCCTTTTCTTTTGTAACGCCACAAACATAACCCGAACTGACAACCGCCGGGAAGGTTACACCTGCCAGTGTCGCCAATGTGCCCGAATAATTTAGTAATTAATATTTATAATTTTTGTTGAGGCAACGTTGCGGTAACCCGACAATTACCTATCCCGGTTTAATTTAGGTTTTTTAGAGTGAAAACATGGAGCTAAAAAAAAATTATTTTTTTTTTTTTATCTCAGGCAGTGGACTGTTAATTTATTTATCGTCAACGACTTTTTTTCTTCCTTACAACGTGATTAATGTTTTATTATAGGTACATTACATTTTTTTTATTTTTTGCCCAACAATCCTTCAAACTATATTCTCTCTGGATTCAATGTGGGGAATATTTCAATGGTTCTTTTATTCATATATATAAATACCCCTTATATATATATATATATATATATATATATATATATATAAAGATAAATATATATATATATATACACACATGAGATGTCAGCTTAGGTGATTAAGACATCTATCTAACTCACAAATTGCATTGTCTATAGTCGGTGACAATAAAGCTTCGAATCTAGCCTACCTCCTTCTGACTCATAGATTTTTCTTCACAAGTGCGTTCCCTACAGCGAAAATGGACGCCAAAGTCTATGATGACGGTATTTGCTTTATTTCGCGACACGAAGACCTTGTTCTGACAAAAGACTTTAGGAAAATATCTTCTATCTTTGTTGAGCGGGCATGGCTCTTCAGCTCTTCTGGGTCCGATTGAGCACGGACGTTTAATACCGTGTGTTTTCCAATATACAAAGATAATAGATGGTCCTGAATGGCTAGGCGTGAGCATGCCGTTCCTCTGGTTGACTGTTCGATTTCTACTAGGGCGGGTGTATTTTTTTAGGGGGATAAAATTCCGCCACACCTATTCTGGCACTAAACGTGTTCCGCCCTACAAATCTTTGACATTAACGAATGGACGGGAGAATTTGCATTTAACCCGCAGAATCTGCACAATGTAAGAGTCTCAGCCTTGAATGCGTTTGCGAGGTGCACTTGAAATTCCAGCAAACGTACACTTGTTTTAGTTACATTGACGAGGGTTATTAAGGTCATATCGTCCCTAACATGTCAAACTATCGAATATGCAAAAACTCGTTTTTCAGATTCCAGACTTTACTCTCAGATTGTGGACGATACGACCCGTCGTAAATTGTCGCAACTCTAACCCCTTTAGAATAGCCTTTAATGCCTTAAATAAAGAATGGAATAAGACAATTTTTCAATATATTACTCCGTCAATGGATAGTATCAATAATATAACAGTGGTTCAAATTTATATATATATATATATATATATATATATATATATATATATATATATATATATATATATATATAATCAGTCCCGTAACCGGCCTGGAATCTGGGAATTCACCGGTTTGAACTTCTTGAAAATAAATAAACAGTCCTCCGCCAGAAATGAAAAAAAAATTTAATGAAAGTCCATAAATAAGTCCACACTGAAATAGGCACCACGTTGTCGCACTACTGAAAACAAAACTTAAACTGGCTAGATAATTTTCTGGTTACCTCAAAGTCGCGGGAACAGAAATTTAAATATTAATTAATAAATGATTGTGGCACCGGCAACACTGGCAAACCACGCGTACCCTTCCCGATGTTGGCAGTCAGGTTACGTTTGTGGTGCTACATCCTTTTCGCCTGATTTTAAAAATTATCATCCCCGTAAATAAGAAAAATCAAAAACAATTATCTGTCCAGCCAGCCCCAATTTCCCCCGCTTTGCGTGGTTCATCACCAACATACGAGAATAATAATAATAAAACAAGTTATATCAAGAAGAAGTATTATAGTCATCCTACTAACAATACATATTTACTCGATAATGTAATTCTGGCGAGTAATTAAATTATATTTTCCTGTGAAAGGCTGCACGTAGGGAAAGGTGACATGTTGTGTTGAATTCACAATTACCTCTGGAATATTATCTCTACAGGACATAATATCCTTTGAAAGCTTTACCCAAAAACCTCCAAGGGGTCTACGTGGTTTTTCATCATGGCGACTGAATATTAACCATCTTGTGTCGTCTCTAGGAACAGTTTCTGACAAAACATTACAAGTCTAAAAATTTGAGTAATTTATAATTCATACAAATTATCAAACAAGAGAAAATTAATAATTTGGTGCCGGTGTAAGCCTTTATTCCTAATGGACCGATTTAGTTGATTCCTACAATTATTATATATATATATATATATATATATATATATATATATATATCAGCTGAATTTCGTAACCTATAGGGTCTGAAACGCGGGCTTTTCTTATCTGTACTCCGCCTTGTGTCATTGGGTCGACGAGGATTTTCTTCATATCGATTGGGGGATCAGTTTTTTTGGTGACATGTTTGTCAAGAATCGTCGGGATCATTGGACTGCATTATAAGGCAGAAGTCTGAACTAAAAATAAAACGTTTATTACCTATTTGCTTAAAACTGAGAGATATGGAAATGATGGGATTTATTCTTCGTTAAAAATCTTTACCTAACATTCCCTTAGGTATATAATGCAGTAGAGAATGAAGTTGTGGTTGTGATTTTCGCTATTCCAACCACGCAGTATCCATTACTTCCGGCTGGATCTGCTATTAGTCCCTTGGGTCCTGTGAACATCCTACACACAGTCTGAGAAGCAATGTACGCTTTGACTTACCATGTACTTTCGTTTGTATAACAAATAAAACCTTTATTTTTAACTTCAATATAAATACATAATGTGAAATAAATAATAATAATGCAATAATAGTAACAACAAAACGAAAGAATTGTACGGGCGAAATTGAAATGGTTTATTTGATCCGGATGTGCAGACGTCGTTGTCGATAGCATGGTTGACTTCTGGCAGGCTATTTTCGGAATCTGAGGATGATAGCCAACCAGGACCAAATAATTTCATCACGATCCTACAGACAGCACGTTTTAAAAGATATTAGTATTTCGGACAAGCGCAGATTATGTGACAAGGCGTCCGAGTACATTCAAAATGTGATAACGGGCTGCGAAATTCTTGTGGAATCTGATTGCCTTCAGAGGCACCACAATGTTTCCAAGATATACCATCAAGAACTAGCAGAAAGGTTCGGCATTAAGGAAAGTACTGTACCATATTATCGCTAAGTCCCACAAAGACATCTAGAAAATGATAGAATTAAAACCTACTTGGACGAAGCTATGTTTACGGACCCAACTGTTTACCATAATGAACGTGATATTCTCATCATCGACAAGCATAATAGTTGACTGCTGATATAAGTGATATTATATTTCAGTGTCGAATGATGAGAATATCAGGAGCATATTCCAAGCATATGCCGAAATGCTGCGAAAATATCAAGACCTGGCCATTGAGTTGAAGAATTTCTATAAATTAGATTCCGCTAGAGTTACTGCAGTTATTATCTCGGCCAGTGGATTAATTCCGACCACAACAGTCAGTGCCACCAAGTATCTGAAATTTTCAGACAAACTAATAATATTATCTCAGCAAGCAGTACTACTCGACATTGCTAGAATTTTTAGAAAGTTTTTAAAAGCTTTAAATTAATAAATATATCAATATTTTTTTAATAAATAAAAATACTAACACAGAAGCAAAGAAGGCAGGGACTCCGAAAGGAAATCCAAAAGATTAAAAGGTGGAGATTGCCGAGGGATTAAGAAGGAAAGGATAAAACACTCCGAAAACTGGAAGAACTCAGGCAAGAATCAAGCAATAAAGTGGAAGAACGAAAAATAAATAATAATAATAATTTTTACTGGTTGAAAGTATCCCCCATTAAAAATCTCCTCCAGTAACCTCAGACATCCCACTCTTACGGAATAATTCATTGTAAATAATAGTAACTAATTAATAATAATTATCTCTCATAATAATAAGTTTTAATGAGTTGTCAGTCGGAACATGTGTATTTCTGAAAATAGGCCCCTTCCAGTTTCTTCCATGCGGTCCCCTATTTAGTGAAGTCTTGTTCAATAATCCTCTACTGTTTCTTCAACATCGTCTTCCAATCTCTTCTTTTGGCACTCTATTCTACTTGTTATATAGTGTGACAACCATTCAGGTAGAGTTTTGCTTCAACGCCCATCATACATCCTGACCATGTTTCTTATCTAACTCCATTTAGTGTAGTTCTGTTTTAATAATCCTCCTCCTACTCTTCTTGTTTTATAATGTGAAAACCCTTCAGTTAGAGTTCTGTTTGTATGTCACATATAGTCCAGTGTGAGCCGATATTGTAAAGATGTTCGATTCTTAATAATACAGCACTCTAGGGAGATAGTGTGGATAGTGCTGGCCTGAATTCCCCTTTGCTGGAACGCATTAATAAATTAATTAAAGCTGGGTTGGCCTATGTACATTCTATGACCCCAAATCCAACTCACGAATGAAGGCACTAGAAGATAAAATCTTTGGTGTGCTCGAGGTTTCAACTCAGGTCCTCCAGCAGTCCAGTGCTCTACCACTAAGCTATCCTCGCCCCCTACATAAAATACTAGTAATACTCATTGAGTTTCGGAAGATGGCACTTCAAACAAGCATGCCTCCGGTCGATCACATTGAGACAATTAAAGGAAATACATAAGCCACCCTGGGAATAAAGGAGTGTTAAGGCGTCAAAGTCATTTCGTTTAAGCAGGACAACACAAAGTCTAACCACCTGTGTAATTTTTATGCATTGCCACTGTTCTATGATTTTTATTGATTGCAGGGTCTCCCTGTAGTCTAGTGGCTAACGCCTTAGATTCTCATGCGGGAGATGGGGATTTGAGTCCCTCCGGTGGCAGGAATTTTTCTCATCTCAGGCCGGTTGAGAAGGTTCCTTGTTGCACCATAATGGCCCAGTTGTCGGTTCGCCGTAAAAACAAATTATTGCTGGCAAGAAATTCCAAGAAAATATTACCTGAGATCCTAGATTAAACATTAACGATGGATAACAAAAAATATTGAAACATCCACAAAAAGCGTAAAATTAAGCATTTCAAAATTATGTTCTTTCTCTTTTCTTTGTATTCAATTTAACCAGACTGAAATGCAGCAACATGTGACTGTATGCAGGTAGATAAAAAATAAAACATATTTACTTTTAAATAAAATTTATTTTCTAGTCTTATGGATTACATAAAACATTACATTCAAGCACATTAACAGTCTCAAAAGTAATAATAAATAAAAAGAACATTGACAAAATGTACATTATGATATTTCAAGCTAACAAAATAATAGACACAGATCTGAACCCTCGTAATATAAATGCCATACAGCCTCTTCTTGCTGCGAGAGATCCATTGTGATAACATATTAAGAATTGTGTGCATGTAATATTAGAACTATAACACCAATAATTTTCAAAGATATAATAATGAGTTACACACTATAAAATGTTCATCTATATACAATTGAATATATGGACGATTTTATTTTTATTTTTTAATATTCATCAATTTAGACAGAGAGGAATCGAAACCATGCATTTCCTTTTGTCGATAAACTACGACAAATTGCCTAAAAAAAATAAATCTTAAGGATAAATATAAAAAATAGTTTCCTAAAGGTAATATAATTTAGCTAAGAACTAGCTTTACAATAGAAATAATAATAATTAAGGTAAAATGAGATCTTATAAATACACATATAATACAAATTAAGCAGCAAATATATTATTCTTAAAATATACCTTTTAAAATTATTTCAAAATATTCGTAAGTAGTCTCACTCAATAAATAAATAATACAATATGTTACTTTTCTTATAACAAAATACAAACTATTTGTACAAAAAACTTATTAACATAAAAGAAAAAGGATATTTTTAATTCTCAATGTACAATAACACACACCTAACAACATTCAACTGACTCATCTAATTTTTTAATTTGTAGAAAATTACAAAACGTTTTGTAACAAAGGTAGAAAAATATCACCTTTTTTTAAGTCTTAATGTAAATTTTTGGTTGCAATTATCGATTAAGTCTCCATTTAGAAAAAAAAAAACTTTTAAGGTTTTTTTTATGGACCTTATGACATCAGAAAGTCAGTCTCCCTTAATTTATTTTTAATCGTTACAAATGTAAATAATTAAGAGAATATCACATTGACTACGCTACAAATTTATATTACAAATGGAAAGAAGCACAACTTTTGTACAAGTTAAAATAATACATAAGTAATACAGATTATTTAAATAATTGTTAGGTATAATTACTGTTAGTTTCAGTACACGTAAAGCTCATAATCCAATGCATTTTTTTTTATGTCAAAGAATATTATACAATATAAACGATACAACATGGCGATTACAATAACATTAAGCATTGACTTAATGAACTAGTCACACATTGTATAATACAATCATTACAGAATAGGATTACAATATAAATGCAAAAAGAGGACCATTTTGACCCAAATTATGGATAACGGTGCAAGAAATTATGGTATGCGTAAGGTCAGAAGAAAGGTTATTCAAAAGACTATTCATACACTTGATTTATTAGTCAATAATATTTTTTTTAACTCAAAATAAATGCGAAGTAAGGTAGAAAAAAACAATCCACATTAATTTGACACAAGAGCAAAAATCAGAAACACAAAAAAATAATTCTAGCACTAAAAATAGATGAAATAATAACTGATTGTAAAAATTGTCAATTTTCAATGGTGCTAATGACCCTAGCAGTCGAAGCACATTAAGGAAAAAAAAAATAATAACTGAAAATGTAATTATTCTTGTAGACTTCAACGGTTCTTTCTATTGAATGTTTTAAGATAGTCTGGGTGTGGTGTAGTCAATGTGGTGAGTCGAGGTTGTGCAAGTCATTTTACCTTTCCAAGTTCGATGGATCAACCTCACAGAAGACAAGAACGGCTGAATCCGTCCAGGTATAAATACGACCCGGACTGAAAGTAATCTTCATTCACAGAAGAAAACCTGAGAAAGCCAGCAGAATGTCTGGTGAAGCGTCGATTATCGCCACATTGACAAGGCGTATCCAGAAGGACTTAAAATATTCAACTGTAAATTTGTTTCACAGATAGTTAATCGTATCACGAATGCTGAGAAGTATGAGAATGTGTTATGAGGTAATTTGATTAATAAAGTGTGCGAAAGTGATGAACGGAGAGGTCATATTTGTTTAAACGGTTATTATTTAGTGTTCATCAAATGCTGCAAACCCCTAAAAATCAGCAAATGTTAATACCATCAATAATTTATGGGCTTTATTGAAGTTTAAATTATTCTTTTTCTTCAGGGAAAAACTTAATTTACAATCGGGAGATAAAGCTATTCATAAAAAATGGAACAGAGGTACAGAAGCTCTGCAAGAGAAAAAGTAGTCATTAGAAGACTTTGAATTGGACAAACACAACTTATCCACTCCTGCTTAGTGACAAAACACGACCTTCCACAGTGTACACAATACTGTCAGACACTACGCTGTAAGCACTTACTTAAGGACTGCAAGAACGAGAGAACATGAACACACCACATGACATGTATGAGCTGCTGACAGATGGTGAGATGGTACTATCTTACATTTTTATGAAAATGAACTTATATATAAAATACAACATATTATCTTTATAAAAAATTTATTTTTACAAAACTGAATGAAAAAGCAACAACATTTTTACATAATTTAAATGCAGCCCATTTTTATTTTTAATTGTACGGTTGCTCTTCTATGTTTTTTCTTATTTTTTCAAGTTATAAAAGTATGAATGTTTTAACTGTTAAAGACTTTTATGTCTTTATAGGTATTTTACTTTCTTTTCATCCTAGAGCAAATCGCCCAGTTACAGATTTTGTGTATAAAATGTTCACATTTTTTTGTTAAATCAATTACATGGGTTTCTAACTTTCTCTTCTGTATACACATAATGTGAATTTTGTTACAATTATCTGATGTTATTTTGCATTAAAAATATTAAAATCATGTTTTTGATCAATAAAGTAAGTGTATGAATATATTTTTAACCCACTGCACATGAATTTAAAAAAAAAATAGAAACTTGTGAGCACATACAAGAAAAAGTATTAACAAAAATCTTAAGCAAGAAGACTTAGGCCTTCCACGTATGGGGTGAGAAAGACTCGAATCATGCGAGTTGAGAACATGAAAAATCTAACATGGCAATTGAAACGAGGAAATCGGGTTCATAGCCATTCATTATTTCTTGTTTCCTATTTCAGTTATAAGATATGTTTAATGCTTATTTTTTTTATTTTTGGTAACAAAAGAAGATTTGATAAACTATATTAACTGTTCATTTTATGCACTTTTGAAAATTAACCTGTACTTTCTTAGATGAAGATGGCTTGTTGAATGTGAGATAAACCGCCCCTTGAGCAAAAGACGTATCTTCTATGTTTGAGTACCAAGCTTAACACGTTCAGTGCCTACGACACACCAGGGGTGTTCGTTATTGATTCCCCAGGCCCTGGCGTGTTTAAGCCCCTGTTGCCTAAAGCATTAGTGGGCAAAGGGATCAGATTTTGTAGTTCGTGTGGGCAGTGAATGTGTTAAAACGCTTCGAATTTGAGTCTCACTCGTCCCGAATGCAAAGTGCCTAAAAGTTTAAATTATATTCGTTATCATGAAATTGTATTCATTTCAAATACCAATAGAAGCATTAAATTCTGGTCTTTATTAAATTTAAGCGTGGAAACTGTAATAAGAGAAGTAACGGTTAAGTTATTTAGTATATCTTAACCAAAGCCAGGAATGGAAATGAAGTTTATTTTCTTCAATACTAATACTTAAAACACAGTGGCTGCTACAAGCCACAATCTTATTGTCATTCTCACAATATCAAGTTCTTTTACTTTTTGGATAGGATCGTTTTAATACAATTTACTTTAAAAGTAAATTATTTTTATAGTCAAAATACACAAAACATATTTTATGTCAACAAGTGAAAAAAAGAGAAACAAACAGAACATTCTCCAAAAGTCACAAAGGAAACAATTGTGTGATACAAATGATATGTCCAATGGTAGTTTTAAAGAACAACATATTCTGGCCCTCGATACATGAAAATTTCATTGGTTAATAACATGATCTTTACATAATAATTACAATGGAGGCCCGAAGCAAGGCTGCAAAAATATACAAGTCATATTTTTCATATTTGATATTTTAATCGACCCAAGCATATTGAGAGAATCCAGCTTGCTTCCAGAACTGGCACCTCGGTAGGCCTTCCCTCAACGACGAAGGATCTTGTTGAATTAGAGTCGCCTTGTATTCGGGAAGTTCGCCCAATGCGGAGTACTTGTGGAAGATCTGAAGTAGTGCACCACCGGCACGACGGGCTTGTGGTCGTACTGTATGCACCCAGCCAAATATCGCTTCGATATCTTTTCCTCCGTAAACAAGTGTGTCATCGTCGTACTGGAAAATGGAAGAAATTAATTAGATAAGAGGTTTAAGAGGGCGAGGTTAGCTCAGTGGTAGGGCACTGGACTCATATGCTGGAGGCCTGAGTTCAAATCCCGAGCAAGCACTTAAGTTTTTTTCTTCAAATGTCTTCACTCATGGGTTGAATTCGGGCTCCCTGACCATCCCTAGGCCAACCCAGCCTTTAATTAATTTATTAATGGGTACCTTGGTGCTAATGACTCTAGCAGTCGAAGCAGCAAGGGGAAAATCAGGCGGCCGGAGCATAGTACTGACCATACTATGTCCCTAGTGTGCCGTACAGTATCTGCCCGTTACGGGCCTTTTTTTTTTTTTTTTTTAAGAGGTTTAATCCTTTCCATGCTATGCACGAATATATTCGTTCTCTAAAAAAAATGCTCTGAGTGCGAAGCACGAATATATTCGTGCAGCCGGGACATTCCTCAGAGTGCGACGCACGAATATATTCGTTTTCATATTCTTTGTATAATCTTTGCTTCCAGAACCAGAGATCTCTTGTATCACACTGTACAACTAGTCTAGTTAGTTAGCTATCCGTTAGATAGCAGGAGAATGTCTTTACGTGTGTTTTTCCCGGTTTTATTGTGAGTGGAAGCTAACTTTACCTCGAGCGGAGTGTCCTATACCACCTAAACAGTCCATTACTACCAATTCAGACTGTACCAAGGCGGCTATCTGCAGAGGTTGGGTTGTTATTTCTATTGTTTGCAGACACTTTACTAAAATTTGCCAAACCTTTTCCCACCTTTAGGCTAAATTAGGGGTGGGGAAATATGACCCTAACAAATATTTCTCAGAACTAGTTTTGGTTTATTATTTATTTTTATATTTATAAGTTTATTATTAATATATTTGCTATATACCTACTATTTCTTTCTAATTCATTACTTTATTATTATATTACTATTTACTAATATACTACTTATTATAAATAAATTTGTTTTAAAATAAATACAAAACACAAATTTTAAAAAAGTGTTGTTTTTTTTCTCCAGCAAGTAATTATTGGACATAACCAGTTTTATGAGTTGCATATAAAAATAAAATGATCAGTTTTTAGTAAAAAGAAAGACCCAGTTATTTACTAAATAATTACTTATTGTACATAACTGTACAGATTGTAAATTATCAATAAAGATCAATCAATATTTAAAAAAAAAAATACTAAATAAATTGAAGGTTCATAACAATGAAATAAATCATAAAATGGGTAAAATGAAGAGAAGAGAAAGTGTTTTCATGAATATTTTGATAAAAGGGTGCATTCATACTAACAGGGCTAATGGTGCTAAATTTAAAACTAAAATACTTCGGTAACTATTGAAATATTATTTTAGAAACTGTTTATATATTAATTTTCTTCGCAACTTGGAGGATAAGAATAATAAGAAACTTGTTATAATAATTGAAAAGGTCACACTAAAGTACACACAATAATGAAATTAGCATCTTAAATTACAACAAAACAAGCAATTTTGCATGTCCCCTGTTATGTATCTACGTAATAAGAGCAACACAAGGCGGGAGCTCTGTCTGAGTATAGTCTTGTTCGAAACCACAGTCGCAGGTGGGAAATAGGCTAGCACTGGGGGTAGCATCAGCTCTCAGAGCTCCTAGCACCCGGCGGTCGGTCCCTCTCAGATTGGCTAGCATTCTAAGGGTTAAGATGGAGCAATCAATGTTTTTCTTCTAATTTCCATAATTCAGTTACATGTTACTTTTCTATTTGTCACATCTTTCAATAACATATCGAATTTAACTTTGTTAAAAGAAATTATATTTAATGCTGGTTAAAAAAAAAAGAAAAAAAAAAAAGAAAAAAAAAGAAAGAAAAGTATTTATGTTAACCATATGTTATGAATAATAAACAAGTCACATATATACTCAAAGACTCAGTAAACATGCTTTTTGGGATGGACGGAGGTAAAAGAACTTACAATAATTTGAGAGAGTAATGAGTTGTATACATCTGAATAGCTCACAAGGCCACAAACTTGATTAAATTACCCTCTAGTGACAGGCAGGAATACTAGATGTACTCTACGATAACACTAGGTAGCTCTAGAGTCCAAAAATGAGAAGAGAAAGACAGTAAGAGATACGAGGAGCTCTTGACAGCTGGAGCAGTCAACGGTACACAGGGCCCAGGCCACTCTCGACTGCAGGACAAGTCAACGGTACACAAGGCCCAGCCGCTCTCGACTGCTGGAGCAAGCAACGGTAGAGAAAGGGTTACATAAAAACTACAATAATATACTTACATAGCTCATGAGATAGAACCTTGCTCCTGGTATTTGCTGAGAAAGGAAGTAGAGCGGGCAGACTGTAGCGATGTCAGAAACGATCTCGGCAAGACCGAACAATGTATCGTTGTACAAACCCAGAACTTTATCAGTCAAATTCATCTTCCCAATCATTGAAGAATCTATTTCCTTTCTGACGTCTTCTGCGGTGTAGCTCGAGCGAGCTTCTTTCCAAGATTCGTTTATTTCTGAATGGGCAGTCGTGCCTGAAATCATGAGTACATTTGAATTTTTCATATTTTTCATATTTTTTATTTATTTAAAGTGTTCATATCCATTTATAAATAACACAGATTTTAGCGTGTCCCTTTGCTTGCCATACTAGAGCTGATGCCTTTTGTTTTTTCCAAAAGAAAAGCCACCATCCCGAGTGGATATCAAACTCACAACCCCATGCTCAGAGAGTTAACGCCTTGGCACTCACGGCTATCAGGCTCCCAAGGTAATTTAATTGCAATTCCTATTAATTTCTAGATTGAATAATTTGATCGTTGAATAAACTGAGATAATAACAGTTTAATAAACTTTGGCTGTAGCAAGAATTGTTCAGGTGAGGGGAGAGTAGATGCTCCTTGACAAGGAGAACAATAGCAAAGGAGGGTCCCCTCGATTGACGATTGATAACGGAAACCATTGATATTCGAAAGAGTCCAAATAATTTCAACAACGATGATAGATGAAAATTATCTAGGGAATGGAGACTGGCCTAAGCTAAAGCAGGTAGAGGTGGTCAGGACTTTGAACCCCTAAAGGGGCACCTATATTGGACTCGTTCTGATACAATAGCCATCGACTGACAGAAGAAAAAAAAAAACACATGCATCTCAATGGACATTGGTCCCGACCCGATCCGATCTGATGGCCACCGATTCTCGGCTGTTCAAACTTGTTTATTTCCAGACCGATTTCAGAACGACAACTGAAAATGGTGCCAAACAACATATTGTGTTTAAAAAAAGGTCTACAGCCTCTTCATCTTAACCAATTTAAATGCATTTTTTTAAAATGAAAGCTAATAAAATTTAGAACAACTTTGTCAATTCACTAATTTGGTTTTTGTTTCCCTTGTTTATTAAATTACGTGGAAAGACGTTTATAACATAAAGTGAACAAATCCAGCATGGAGATTTGAAAATTAGTTCTATGATTTGACATAGGGCAACATTGAACACCACATATTCTGTAAATTTCACAGCATTAAATGAATAGCATATCTCGTTGTACAGAACTGTTCTCAAGTATTAAAGGTCATCAGATCAGGCTGAATTGATATGATTAAACTTCAAAGGTTAAATGTTTAATTCTAAACATCACACAATGTAAAATACATTCAAATTCCTAGTCGATAATTACCAATGACAACATCAATTTTAGGCTTCTCGCCAGCATCCATTGCTTCTTTCCAGTCAGCGTAAGGACTTTCTCTGATGAGGATTCCGTCTCGAACCAACCATTGGTGTCGTTTCTCCTCTCCGGAAGGAAGATTGCCTCGAGCTACTGGCCTCCAAGAGTCTGGTAATACATCGAGCAATTCTTCAACATCCTTTAAAAAAAAATCAAATCTTCAAAAATATAACTCGACTAATATATTAGACTACAAGGAAAGAGACTGTATATATTCAGGGTGTCTACTACTTTTGTGAAAGCCAATTTCAGGACTTTTTCATTACTTGAAATGCAAATTTCATGACCACTAAAAAGAAAATAATTTCACTTAAAAAGAAAAAGCCTTAACTATTAGCTTAAAATTAGTCGTAAGCTTACATAGATTACCGTGATATCTAGAAACTTACAGTTTTACATATATTTAAAAACAATGTTAAAGAGGATAGTTATATTATTTTAGAATGACTATGGAATTAGCTGCCTCAAAAATATTGAACAATTATATCAGAATTAAAAATTTCTAAAAATATTGCTAACTAAATATTTATTGTCAATTTATAATTTAGTAAATTAAAGTGTACAGAATTTCAATATTCAAGCCCGCATATATGTAAATAATGGTTAACTAATGTGTAAATGCTACAAAAAAGAAATCTAACAAAGGAAGGGGGAGAGGGAGGAAGATAGAATTGCGTGAAACTGAAATTTCGTGACATGGTTTCAAAATTCATGACTTTTTTGTGATTTCCGTGTCTTATTTTCAATTTAGTGACATTTTTGTGACTTTTTCGTGCAGTAGACACTCTGAAATTGCAAAGATGATAAATGTCAGAGCCATGTGTATGTGTATATATATATATTGTAATGATATTTTACATTACATATTTAAAAGTTTTAAAATTAACACAGAAAATTCGGAAAATCAAAAAGCTCATTGATATGTTAAATTCATTGAGATAAACAAATATTATTGGTTATATTTGTCTAGCAGTCGATACAGGTAGCATTGGATACCGGTAGAGCGCTCCCGCCATGAAAGTTGAATTCAGTCTGTGAAAAGGTGGCTCCAGTCTTATATGGCAGTGTGTTGAGTTGTAATGGAAGAAACAGTCACATACATGTCAGTCTGTTAAAAGCAGTTCAGTTTACAAGAATATACAATCTCATAAGTGCAGTTCAGTTAAAAAAAAGATACAGTCACATATAGTGCAGTTTAAAAGAAACAACACCATTCCTAATGCAGCTCTAGTTCAGTGTACAGCTAGTCTCAGATGGTCATCAGTTTTCATAAAGCCTAGGCTCAATCTGTTAATGAAGATACAGTTGTAACGAAGATCCTGTCCTATGCAGTTAATACCGAGCTGGCTTTATATCAGGCAATGCTTGTTTATCCTATGCCTGAATATAACTTATCTATGAGTTTTTTTTTCTTTTGTTTTGGTTTCTTATTATTTAAAATTATCTTTGTTTTACTTTACTGGACTCGAACCCGACCCCTGAGATAAAGAGTTTTTAAAATTAAATATTATCAAATTTTTATTATATTGGCTCCCAACGTAGAGGCGTAACATAACGTAAATAACTTATTAAAAATAAAAAATTTTATTTTAATTATAACAATATATAGTGTTTTTCTTCTTACAATAATGAAAAGGAAGACTCACCGATTTCCTCAGGCAGTCTGCAGATGGTGCCGGACGACAAGTTGTAATTGCATCAATATATCCCTCAGATTCTTTTTCTGATTCAACTAAAGTTTTGTTTGGAAATACTGCTGAACCACTCGAAAGCCACAGTCTCCTGAATAGTAGCTGCAAAAAGTAGAAACCAAAAGCCATTAGAAATCAATTATAAAATATTTATCAATCATACTTAATGTTACTTAAAACCTTTTTTTAAGGCGAGTTTGGATAAGTAGTTGAAAACTGGAAACAAGTTCTAGAGGACTCAAGTTCAAAACTCGGGCATGCACTAAAATATTTTATATTCTAGTGTCGTCATTTGAGGGCTCCAGACATTACTTATGTCCGCACATCCTTCAAAGGGTACCAGCAAAGAGGAAAATCAGGCAATCAAAGCATATTACTGACCAAAGTATCTCCCTAGTGGTGTAGAATCAGATATCTCTATGGTATTTGCCCTGTTCCGGGACTGATTAATTTTTTCAGAACGACATGATACGTGAAACACTATAAAAACTGATCATGTCTCGTATAAGATAAGGGAAGGCTTTTAGAGGTCAGTCAAGCACTTTTTTACACGAAGAATATAGGCCACCCCCTTTTCCCTCCAAATAAGCCATCTATTTGAACAGGCAACGTTGTAGGTTAAATTCTTTTCAGCCTTAGCTTTGGCTAAGTATTGATAAATATTAAACACTATCTCCCTTGCCTGACCTCTCATAGCCTTCCCCTAGTCCTAAACGAGACACATTCAGTTTTTATTGAGTTTCACGTAGCATGTTCTTCATTGAAATGGTAATGAAAATGGTGGAACCATCGAGAATATTTCCCTCAGAATTTTGTTCATGCAGAGATTTAAACTTTTCCATCTAATTGAACGAGCTATAACTCCAAACACACTGGAGGGAACACAGAAAGTATAATAAATGCAAGCAAAATGTATCATTCCAGAAATAGAAGTGTAATTAGAGCTAGCAAGACATGAAGAAATTTGTTCAATCACAAATGAAAAGTAATCAGAAATCTATTGCCAATTCTAGCAAAAAAAATAAACATAACAGACTTCTTTTTATTAAAAAAAGGATAGTTTAAATAAGTAAGGGGTAAGTTTTGTGTTGAATTTTTGGATAAAATTTGTCTTGTAGTGAACATTATTTCACTACCAATGACCTTCAATGGAAAGTATAATGAAGCTATTGTTTCTAATAGCTCTTCTTTTTTTTTTTTTTTGTTTCTATGCCAACTTAAACTTCACAGACAATGAAGTATAACGGACATTGAGGCGAGAATACCTGCAGGAAACAGAAGCCTCTTTGGAATTCAGAGAGCAATAATTATTAATTAAGACTCTAATAGACTGTCTGTCATATAAGGAAGTGAAGCCTGGACATTAACAGAGAAAAGTAAAAACTATCTGAGAGTCTTGGAAAGAAAATACTTTGGTGGATATTCGGCCAAGTGTTATATTCGGAAGTATGGAAATTACGAAAGACATCTAGGGCAAAGCCGACATTATGGAATATATAAAACTTGGCTGATTATGGTTGTTAGGGCACGTCAAGAGGATGGGCCAAGAGATGACAAACCACGTGGCACCAGGAAAACAAAGAGACCTCGACTCCAATGCCAATATGACGTCTAAATAGATTTAAAGGGAATGGGTACCCATCGTTGGAGAAGGTATGTGGCCGATCGTAGAGAAAGATGTTGACGAAGGCCCAGGCTGTTCTCGGGCTGTAGCACACATCTGTTAGTAAAGGAGGCTACATACGGTCAAGCAGGCCTGTCAGTTTGGCCAGAACAGTCCGCCGGAAAGCCGGTCGCCTGAACATGTATATATTCCGGCCGCCTGAATAGTCTTAACTGAAAGACCAGCTAGAATATATACAGGTTGAGTCGATCGGCTTTCAGGCGGACTGTTCACGTCTAACTGACAGGCCTGGTACAGCCTGCTTTTGTATGTAAAGCTAGATAGGGTTTCAAAGGGGATAGAGCAATCCATAAGCCCAACAACTTTTCTGATACCTTCTCCTACTCTCAAGACTCAAAAAAACATCCCTTATTTACCTCAGGTTTCTGTATGACAGTAAGAGCTGTAGCGAGCGTGGCTCCTTGCCTCCAGCCGAGTACAGTCACTTCCTTCTTGTCTCCTCCGAAGTGCTCTATGTTCAGCTGGACCCACTTGAGAGCTGCTACAAGGTCAGCTAGTCCATAATTCCCTGATGAGTAAGGATACGTTGCAACCGACAAGTGACGTGTCGCAGTAAAACCCAATGGGCCTAGTCGCACTCTTGGTATGACAAGTACTGTATCTTTGGTTTTCACAATGCTTGGTTCAATGCCTAGTTCTGAAACACCCAACGCCACAACAACCTGGGGAAGAAATATTCACATATCAGATAAAAATTTGGAATTTATAATTTAATTAGTTTAAGATAATCCAAGACCTGATGGCTGTGAGTTATAAGGCTTGTTGAGGTTATAAGGCACACCATGGCTACAACACCCACTAACAGGGTGGTGCCTTTCATTGGAAAGAAAAAAGGCATCAGCCCTTTCTTGGCTAGAAAACATGCAAAATCATTCTTCATAATCACTAAATCCAAAAACTTCAGGTTTTAACCAGTTTTAATATTTCAGGAATGATCCAAAACTATTTTATTAATTTTTTTTATATATAGGCGCAGGTAAAAAAAAATAGTTCTCCCTCGTCAATGTTCACATTCAGAATCTCAAACTAGAGTTATTCGTCCCTCCTTATATTCGCCTTACAGTTGTTCATATTCTATTCCATGTATTTCTAACCATTAATTACGTATATTTATTTTTTTGGATATGTAGGCGCAGGTAAAAAAAAATAGTTCTCCCTCGGCAATGTTCATATTCAGAATCTCTAAAGTAGAGTTCTTCGTCCCTCCTTATATTCGGCATATATATCCAAAAAAATAAATATACATAATTAATGGTCAAAAATACGTGGAATAGAATATGAACAACTCCAAGGCGAATATACTTTGAGATTCTGAATATGAACATTGATGAAAGGAGAAATATTTTTTTTTTTTGCCTGCGCATACATACATACATACATACATACATAATTAATGGTCAAAAATACATGGAATAGAAAATGTACAACTCCAAGGCTAATATACTTTGAGATTCTGAATATGAACATTGCTGAAAGGAGTTCTATTTTTTTTTACCTGTGCCATATATATATATATATATATATATATATATATATATATATAAAAATAAATATACATAATTAATGGTCAAAAATAGGTGGAATAGAATATGAACAACTCCAAGGCGAATATACTTTGAGATTCTGAATATGAACATTGATGAAAGGAGTTCTATTTTTTTTTACCTGTGCCATATATATAAAAAAAATAAATATACATAATTAATGGTCAAACATACGTGGAATAGAATATTTTATTTATCTATGTATTTCTATTTGGTTATTTTCAGTACAAACGTTTGTTCAGTTTAGTGATTGGAAGGGCATGTATTTAATTCTGTTAGTTTACTTGGCTGTGACCTCCCAGCCTTAAGGCATTTTCATGTCAAAATTCATGACATTTCTTTACTTATAATGAAACAAACTTACTGGTAGAGGTGAGTCGTAGCGAACTTGTGGAGTATAAATATCGATGGTAAGGCAATCTTCGGTTCCGTCTATCGAGCCGTCTGGGAACATCTGCCAACATGACAGTGTCGTATTGTGAGCATTGAATGTTGAGTTCCAGCAGTCGTTCAAAGTCAATGCTTGAGGAGGAGCAAAACGCAACTGTCCAACAGGAGGTTTTGCATAAGGAATCCCTCGAAATATGAAAATATGTCCTTCTAAAACCCTAAAATCGAAAACAATTTATAATTTAGAAACAAATATTTATAAAATTTGATGTAACTATTGCAATGCGTGCTACATTATGGAATCGGCACAGCTATTACAGAAAATTAATTTTACAACATGCTAAAATCATAGACACAAATGAGAAAATATACATAATTAAAATGAGAAAGGACATGCAATAACTAACAAACATAATTTTAACTTTAGGGACGTTCATATTTTAAATAAAGAAAGAAATACATTAAAAAGAAAGATCAAATAAAATATGTATATAATTAAAACAAAAAACATAAATAAAAAAACAGATTTAAAAAATGTCCATCAAATTTGCCATAAATTAAACCTCATGAAAAAGCTTACCAGTAATCAATAACATTAAAGCAGCTGAAAGAATAAAATACAGCCATAATCATTACCACAGATGACTTGTCAGTAATACCCCAGACTCAAGCTAGTGAAAATGACAAGAGGACTTCCTCATAAGGTAGGATTAAGATTTAAAATAAATATTAATAAAATATTACATGTTCATATTTACTACTACTATAAACTTATAGTGTCTCAAAAAACTAATAAGAACTCAGAAGGCTATGGAAAGGATCATAAAAGGAGTTAGACGACACCAAAAACTAAGAAGTGCACTTATTAGGGAAGTGACAGATTGCACAAATATAGCAAGAAGGATCAAATCACAGAAATGGAAATGGGCTGGACACCTCATCAGGACATCAGATAATAGATGGACGAAGATGGTGACTCTTTGGAAACCCCTTCATGGAATTAGGAAGAGAGGAAGACCAATCACAAGATGGGAAGACAACATTAAAAAACTTGCTGGTCCCTGTTGGTACAAGCTGGCTAAGGATAGATCCAAATGGATGGAATTGGGAAAGGCCGAGGGTCAAAAATGGAACCATGGTTCCTTAAAAAGAAACTACCTTTATTCATTTATACTTTTATTCATTTATTTCCTCATGAATTAATATGGAAGTATCTTTTGTATAGTATTATTATATTGTTTTGTTTGTTTTTTATTCTTCTATTTTTGTGTTAATGGAACAAATGAAGGCTTTATTATTATTATGTTCAAATTTGAATTTATTTAGGGAATAGATAAATGTATATTTTTGTAAAAATATGAATTTGGAGATTTCCAAAAAATACTTATGCATAGGAAAGCCCCTGAAGATTTGGGACACAAGGATGGGGGAAAGATATCAAGTGAACGAATGGTGTACTACTTTATTGACTCCCTGCCATAGAAAAAATAAGAAAAAGTGGAAAATATATACTGGGTCATCTTTTAGAAGAATTAATTTATATAATAATAATTTATTTTTTGTACCCTTCAACATGGCCACATGACGTTACTGCTTTGATGAATCTTCCTTGTTCTATTGGAGCATGAACTGGTGCTTTTGGGCTTACTAATACGTATATCACAAGAATGAGAAGTAGAATAATGAAAACACAAATTCCTCCTAAAACAAACAAAAATAATTTTTGAACCTTTAGGAAAACAGAAACATTAAAAAAAAGTAGGTGCTATCAACGATATCTTAAACTTTAAAGTCTATTTATAAATAACAACAGCTTTTAGCTTGTCTGCAGGCTACCACTCTTTTCTAGCCAGGATAGGGGTGGTGGCTTTTATTTATTTTAAAGAAAAGCCACCACTCTGAAGTGGCTCAGAGTAATCACAATGTAACAATTACAGCCATCAAACCTCTATCATATACATAACAGAGTGTCTATTACAATTGTGAAAGCCAATTTCATGACATTTTCAAGACTTAAAATGCAAATTTCAAGCCCATTAAAAAGAAAATAATTTCACTTAAAAAGGAAAAACCTTAACTTTTAGCTTAAAATTATTCGTAACCTCGCACGGATTACCGTGATATCTATAAACTTACAATTTTACATACATTTAAAACATTTATTAAAACTCATATGTTAAAACGGATAGTTACATTAGTTTATAAGTGAATAATCAATGATACTAAAAATTTTAGAATTACTATAGAATTAGCAACCTCAAAAATATTGACCTATGGTAGAAAAATTCAAAATTTATAAAAATATTACTAACTAAATATATTTAGTTAATAGAAAGAGTACAGGGTGTCACAAAAATAATGGTCATCCGTTGGCCAGATGATTCTCCAATGCGAGAGCGGTAATAATATCCCCCATATTGACCTCCACAAAATTGACCTTGAAATGTTATTCAAGGTCAAATTTTTGAATTGCATATTTCGGATCTACGAGTCATGATGAAGAAAAAAAGTCAACGGCACCATAGGTCAGAAATGATTCTTTATGGTCAAAATGAACATTAACAACATACATTTAGGCCATTCCCTTGCGCAAAAATACCTCGCTTAAATTTCCATATATCAACACATAAATACATGTGCCTTTGCTATTCTGAAGCACTTCTAGAACTTTGACTTCGATTTCCCAACATCTGGAATTCGTGATAAGCCCTTTCTCTTCCAAGGTCCTGATATGTCTCTCTTGTATTGAGTCAATCAGGAGAATTTTCCTTGGCACAGATCTACCACCGCCTCCTATTTCAACTGCATGTTTTATGATCTCATTAAGAGTAGAGTCTGAGCACTCATAAGTTTATACCGCTGTCTTTTCCTACGTGCCGAGGGTCCTACAAGTATATCTTTAATCCCTGGTGCATACAAGTTATGCTTGACAAAGTTTTGGCTTGAGTTCCAAAGGATCATCAGGGCCTTGAGTGGAAGTCGCTAAATCTCTCATAGCCTTAACATTTTCAGGACCGATAGCTTCGAACAAAATTTCCATCAGGGCCCAAGTCTCCCATTTGTATAGTTATTTCGGCAAACATATAAATAAAATAAAAAGCGGAAAGCGTTAAAAATTAGTGAAGAAATTTTTAAAATTATGTACTTTTAGTGGATCAACTACAATTTAGTAAAATGTCAAATACGCCATGACAGCGGGCCCGCTAAAGGCATTTTTCGGGCTGATTCAGTATCATATGATACCAGACCCACAAACTTAACCGGGAATACGTAATGAGGTCCCAAATCAAATACGAAGCGTATAGGACAAGGCCCGGAGTAGCAGCATAGAAAGAAAACCAAGCTATCTGCTGACGCATATGCCATGACGCTGGGCCTGCAGAACACATATCTTGGACGCTTATGCCACGACGCCTGGCCCGCAGAACACATCTCTCGGACCCATATGCCATGACACTGGGCCCGAACGTGTTAAGGCTTGAAACTCAAGCCAAAACAATTGAAAATAAAACTCATATTTATATATTTTTAAATATATAAAAAAATAAATAAAACCAAACTTCACAGTTCAAACTTAACAAATATACAAGTCGGTATTAAAATTCAGCTTTTTTTACTTACCAACTGCAATTTTATACTCTTTAATGAGTTGTACATATTGCATCCAAGTGTTCTTGGCCCAACGCGAATCTGATTCGTTCTCGAGAGCTGCCTTTTCAGGATCGAGCTGAAAATTAATTTATTATTATTTATTTATTTATTTCGAATTTACAACAATGTATAATGTAAATTTCTAGTAAATTATTGCAAGATTATATGACATGGATGTACATGAGGTGGGAAGCTGCACAGTTGTAGTACCCACAAGACAGAATTTATTTTTTCACAGATCTACACTTTCTAGAGTTGATCTCTTGGCCACTTTCGTTTCAGTCGGCGAATGGGGTTGTAAGGAATGTGCTGGGAGGATAGAGAGTTTATTAAGGAGTTAGGATGGCCGTGTAGGTTCGAATGGAATTTGCCGTAGAGGGATTTGGCTAGAGGATGGATAAAAGGGATATTAAGGTCATTATGGAGGGTCAAATTAGAGACATAAAACGGAGCATCCGTTATTTTCCGGAGAATTTTAGACTGCATGGATTGGATTTTGTAGGAGAAAATTAATTTAATTTCATACTTACAAGACTTGAATGAAGATAAGCTAATATTTGAATCAAAAAGTCTTTTAACTTACGTCAACATTGTCTAACTTTACAGTCTCCATTTTGTCGTCAGGCTTGGAGCCATTAGAGTCATCTAACGTTTCCATTGATGCAAGGCCTGCTTGTGTCCCCAACTCGTCACCGTCCTGAAAACATTAATTATATTAAAAAAATATTCTTTATAAACAAATTCAAACGACTTTTCAATACATTCAACATGTTTTTATTACATCTTAAGATTATTGAATGGTTGCATAAAATGTAGAATCCCTTCTGTTAATATTTAGGAAAAATATATATACACAGCCTTTTTAGGACTTTCTGAAGTGAGCTATTGCAATCATCACGGAATTTTTGAAAAATGTCTTCAAATCGTCATCGATCATATATATTAAGCACCAAAAGCAGTCTCTGTTAAAATTTATCTTTATAAATAAAATTTTTCTGTACGTGTGTGTGTAATAGAACTCAACCTAAACGGCTGGACCGATTTTGATGAAATTTTGAGTATGTAATTAACCCTGGATCAGGCACAATTTCCGGAGGTCCTAAATTGGGCACAACCATCCTAATAGGGCAACCGCCATTTTTTAAGAAATTCTTATATGCATTTTAAGGTGTAAAAAAATTGAGATATTCATAGATATCTAAGAAATTAAAATGTTGCAATTAGATAAATCAGCTCAATGCCAAAAAATAAATAGTAAAAACACTGATTTTGTGGTATCGAAAAGGACATTATTTTAGTTTCAGACCCCACCTCTCGCACAGAGCTCTATCACCCAAACCGGTACATATTTACTCTCTATGGATGTATAGTTAACACCCACAGTCAAAATCATGAAAATAAAAAAAAGGTTTGTGAACTTTTCCATGCCCTTCTTAAATATTGAGTAAAAGCGTGCCGATTACCATTATAAATAAACATGTTTTCTGTCAATGAGCTCTATTAGTCCTCAAAAATACACTAGAATAACCAACAACTCAACGTCCCATTACTCTGATGGTAAGATCAAATGTTTTCTTGGCATTTTGGCAAAATTAGATTTACAATTTGATCCGATAAATAATGTTGTTTTTTTTTTTATTAATTTATATATTGTTAATGTTCAGATGGATTAAGTTCACATTTGATCCAGTAGATCGCTTATTAGAAGTGTTTTTTTTTTTACTTTTTTTTCATGACCCGTAGGTGGTGCTACGTTTGGATTTAAATAATTTTTATTTTGTTGCTTGGTCAAACATGAGTTTCTTGCGCTTAACATTATTGCATTAAAAATCTAGAATTGGGAGCCTGTTTCGTTCTCAGTCCTTCCTCGTCCGAGGTCTAACACGACCCAGAGCCTAATCCAGTGCCACCCACGGCAGAAAAAATAACTTTTATAATGCAAGCTTATGACATCATCTAAGCCACAATTTCGAAAAGGAAGTACAAAGGCGTAGGCGTTTTGATTTCACGGATTCCTTTGATATCACGAACAAAATATCATTAGGCTTTAAACACAATTTCCAGTGTGACTAGCATTTGCAATGTTGATTAACAAATCACAAGGGCAGTCGCTATTTATCTGTGTAAGATAAATTATTAGAATATTAAAAACTATTTTTTTCAATATTTTTTTTCTATTAATTATACCAAAGTGAATTGAATATTCATAGTTAAGACAGGAAAACGTCTGTTGGGTCAGCTAGTAACAATATAAAAATAAATGACATTGGATCTATTCATATCCAGACTCCTGACTACTACCCAAGAAACTGGGGCCTCCTAGTTTAGGTTTCTTCCATACATCCCCAATCTCTTCAAAAAATCCAAAAATCCCATATTATTATAACCTAAAACAAGGACATTCTGCAAGCAACACAATAAAAGTCCGACTCGCAGGAACTGCAGCATCTTAGCGCGGTTCCGTTCATGTCCCTAGTGCCATTTGATAAGCTTAGAAAAGAAATAAACTTATTTTTTTTTTATATATCTCGTGAAAGTAAAAGTGATATTAAGGTGTCAGGGACACCGACAGTAGCTAACTTTTACACAGAAGCGGAAATTACAGAATCTGGCTCTCATTCTAAAGCAAAGCTCTATAAATCAATACAAAATATGCCTAATAAAGCCTTTCTAGAGGATACAGAAGCATGGGCGTATATGAGGGGGGGCTGAGGGGGCTGCAGCCCCTCCCGAAATTTTGAATTGATGATAAAAACTTCTCGTAAAACCCTTAAAAATAAATTAAATAAGATCACTTAGTTCATAAAACATATTTTATTTTACGTTTAATAGCGTTTTAGTTGCCTAAAACTATTCCAAGCTCTAAATATTTAGTATTCCGTACCCTGGAAATGGTCTCAGCCCCCCCCCCCCCCAAAATTGTTTTTATATACGCCCATGTACAGAAGGATCAAGAAGAAGTACACAAGATTGAGTAGAATACCCTGCCTAATATAGCCTATATAGAATAACATGCCGAATAAAACCTATCTAGTAAATACACAAGGACAAATAAAAGTCTTGACGAATAACAAGTCAAGAAAAAAACCTTTATTTAACAAAATAAAACAAAGTTTAGTTGCCCAACTACAATAGAATAATATACCTAATTAAGTCTATGGAGTAGACACAAATGGACCAAAAACAAGTCTTGTGGAATATTGTTTTTTTTTTCTAATTAAATACTTTTTATCAATATTTAGTATATAACCTTTGTTGAAAACTATTGATTGCTAATTGATGAATCGGTTTACAACTAAGTAGTCTTTATGAATATTTAGTACATAACCTATGTTTGGATCTGAGTTTTTGGGGTGCTCTCCGCCTAGGCTTTGTATTTGTGTCGGCAGATACCTGGGGTATATTTACAGCTCTTGAGGATTAACTCTTAGCAGGTAAATTTCCTGCGGCCCCCTTGTTTCTACGGGCATTGAACCGCCATATTCGCTCATAGTATCTAACCGTTGTGAAGTTTATTTTTTGGATTTAGGACTTAATATACATATGTAGACTAGATAAAAAAACAAAAAACAGAATCAATATACAAAAAAAAAAAAAAAAAAAACAACAACTAAATAACACAGAAATAAAAACCGCCCTTTCTAGACACACCATCAAAGATGTAAATAATTTTATTTTGACAATTTTTCTGTCCTCTCAACCAAAAGAAACGGCTCCTTTCCAAATCCATATATCAGGTCATTCCGGAAGTTATGTTGGTTTATGCCAGCGAACTGTACGAGGCTCGCCTTCAAGCTATCGTTTTCCCGCTCGAAATCGTTCAAACCACTGCTACTCTTGTCGCTCACTAATGACATTTTCGCCATAAATTTTTCTACAAGTTTTCGATAAGTTGAAGAAACATTTTCTCCTTTATCAAATTCCCAAAGCATGAAATGGCGTAAGTGGTGTCTTGGGAGGTCCATTTCAAATGAAATTTCAGCACAGAATAAATAACTTTCACCAACCAAAACATATAAGTGTACTTAATGCTATAATAAACAGAGAAATGTAAACATAAATAAATAGGAAAGGAGGGATTAGTAATATAAACATAAACAGACAGAATATTAAAAACCAACATTACTTATGGGATGACATATATATACCTTGAAAAGAGTTTTGATGAAATCCTTTATATTTGATATATATTTTGAAATTCTTGTAGCTTTAAAGAGGCCTTATTGTTGTTCGGTTATTTATCATCTGTCCTACATAGTGTCCCGAGAAATTTTCTTGCTGTTAATTTAGTTATAAAGACTGAAGAACAATAGCATGTTCAGTTAGATGGAAAAGTTCAATTCCGCGAGGGCGAAATTCTGAGCGCCATTTGCAAACTTCCATTTCAACACAATACGTGAAACATTATAAAAACTGATTATGTTTCGTTCAAGATTAGGGAAGGCTTTGGGAGGTCAGACAAAGGAAATAGTGTCTTATATTTATCAATACTTAGCCAAAGCCAAGACTAAAAACATTTTAAACCTCCTAGTGATAAGTTACAACAAAGATAATTTTTACCGCCAATTTCTTGCATGGGGAATAAAGGCCACGCCCTTTTCCCTCCAACTAAACCATCTATTTGAACAGGCTATAGCTTAAATTATTTTTAGTCTTAGCTTTGTCTAAGTATTTATAAACACTCTCCCTTAACTGACTTCTCAAAGCCTTCCCTGTAAACGTGACATCAGTTTTTATCAATTTTAGAGTAGTGTGTTGTTCATTTTAATGGAAATGCAAATGGTGGGGCCGTCAGGAATATTTCCCCCAGAATTTCACCCATGCGGGATTTGAACTATTCCATCTAAAGCAAGCTACACATGGTCAGGCAGGCCTGTCAGTTAGACCTGAACAGTCCACTGGAAAGCCGGTCGCCTGAACGTGTATATATTCCGGCCGCCTGAACTGTCTTAACTGGCAGAGCGGCCAGAATATAAACACATTCAGGCGACCGTCCTTCAGGCAAACTGTTCAGGTCTAACTGACAGGCCTGCCTGACCGTGTGTAGCCTTATTTACAGAACGAGCTATAAGAAGGCAGGTTTGTGCTTAAGACATAATACAATTTACCTAATAATATATATAAATTTAAAATTATACATTACCTTTGCTTTAAGTTTGTTAGGAATGAAAGCAAGCGGGAGTTTAATAGCATTGATTAATTGCTTTGGCTTCTTGGGCTGGTTTTCCTCGGTCTGGTCTTCAGCAGCGGGTTGCTTATCGTCTTCGTGATCATCAGCATTCTGCAGGCAGACGGCGAACAAATTGTTATCAATAAAACACAATGCTATTTAATGTTAATCGGAAAATGTTTAAACCATGCAGACATTATACAACCAAACTTAAAGGAAAAGAAAATCTTTCTTTACTTGCAGACTATTGTTATTTTTTCTTGTTGTAAAAGGCAGAGATCGTAAAAAGGTAAAAAGTTTCTCAATTTCCTTCTTCCTACTTTATTTTTAAAATTAATATTGCTCACCGTGTTTTGTAGCTTGGCTGCTACATCTTCAGAGAATCTTCCTTCCACAAAGTCATAAATTTCTATAAAAAAATTAAAAAGTCTGGATAATGGTCAGTTTCCGCATACCAAAATTTCTCATTTGTTTTCGAAGATTTTAATAAATTATATGATAAGTCAAAAACTATTCATATGAAGTCTGGGAATAGTTGGGTTTTGGCTAAGAAAAACATATTTTAGTAAAAATCTATATCTTAGACGTTTTGGCATGCTCTCTGGCGGCTTTCTTCAGCAATGAAAGTCTAGGGTGCGGAGGAAGAAGAAAGATACTACAGAAAAACCTCGCTTACCCAGATCAACTGGGACCAGTGCCAATCCGAGTTACTGAAAATCCGGGTTATCAGGGGAATGATGGAAAAACAAAAAAAAAAAAAAAAAGAAACCATATAAAACACCAAAATATTTTTAATAGAGCTTAGAAATTATTATGGACACACTTTTACCTAAATCACGTACACTGTATGCACTTTAATAGCCTATGTACAACCATACTCAATCTACAAACTATGGTCTGTGAGCTTCTGCTGTCCAATTTAGGGTATCGCTTACGAGTAGCATGATCTCGTATCTGATTTATCATTAGGAGTTCATTTGGGAATGCTTCGGCTTGACTCTCGAAATACACCATCAATTTCTCAATGTTTGCTACTGCTTTTGTGTGGGCCATAACAACTATAAGCTGTCCTTAGAAATCATCTTGAAACAAAAGGCTTCAATGCATTTTCTGTTTTTTTTTCTTGTTTTTTTTTTCAATCAGATACGGTCGATGGTTCCCACTCCAAACATAGCAGCAATAATCATTAATGATATTCCCTAATCAGTTCTTGTCATTACTTCCATCATTTTTTCCATAGTCACAACAAAATGAAGAATATTAGATTTTTTATTATTATTTATTTTATTAAAAAAATGAATGACCCCGTGCAGAAAGAAGAGCTCCGATGAGTTAGCAGCCAAGCTACTAAACTTGTGGGGCAATGTAATTTTCCATGAACAGTAGTGATAAAGAAATTGGAAGACTATAGTGGGAGAAATATAACTTGTACTTGGAAAAAGCATAGTGGGGGCTCAACGTAGACAGTTCTACAACCCTCCCAGCCCCCGCTCTGCCTAGGCACGGGATTAGGAGAGGGAGGAGTGGCAATCCATCAAGGCCGTCATTGGCTAGAGGTGTCTCCACCTTCCCTTACCAGTCCACACCCAAGTGACAAGTTATATCTTTCCAACTATAGTGAAATGCCTTTCCATTCTTGTTATATTTATTAAATTGTGGTAATTACGTATTAGTTCTACCACATTTAGGTCATAGATCTGGATCATCAGTACAGGCGCAGAAGTAAATTGAATTTTTGCCAATATGGCCACGAAAAGATCATTTATGTATATTATCAACAAGTTTTGTTGACTAGAGTTTCGATATACCCTTGAGCGAGCGGAAACGCGTAGCATTTTTGTTAATGGTGTAATTACTATGCGCTTCCACTCGCTCAAGGTTATAACGAAATTCTAGTAAATCCAACTCGTTAATAATACAGATTACTGGTTTTTCGTTGGTATCAGACATAACGGTCATGCTGTCCGAAAATCTAATGTTTTATGCGCCTGCACTGATAACCCAGATCATTGACCTAGATGTGGTGGAGCTAATACATAAGTACCTAAATTTCTTTCACTTTTATATTTTATTAGTCCAAAACAATGGATAAAAATAAAACAGCAATCAAACAAAATATGAAAATTAAAACTCGTTTTGCACTCGCCTTTTTCTTCTTCATAAAAGGAACAGACTTTATTTTTGACAATAAAGGATTGTTGTTCAGTCCTGCCTGCTGACCCTGATGATCGTTTAGTTCTTCGGGGCTCTTGTTATCGTTGCTTGGAGATTCTAGAAGATCGGAAGCTTCTTCACCATCACCTTCTCCTTCCTGGAAGTAATAATCAGAAATCATAAAATATGAAGTATTCACGTAAAGATAATTAAGCCATAATTTTGAAAGCCATAAGAAGACTATTTTCTCCAGCTTAGAAAATTCACAAGTAGATTTATTTCTGCTACTTGGCAGTACTTATAAATGCGAACAGTTCTTTCAATGATGGAAGTTAATAAAACAAAACATCTTACAAGACTGACTGACAATAATTTGGAAAATTCTTTAGGTCTTTGAATAAGTGGGATTAAACCAAACATCTATGGATTATTCTATTCCATGTATTTCTGACCTTTATTTACGTATATTTATTTATTTTTTATAAATATAATGTATGTAAGGTTAACTGTAAAAATTGTAACCAATGCTACATAGGCGAATCATCACAAATACTAAAAAATAGAATTAAGCAACATGCCAAAAATATTGACAAGAAATCAAATAAAACAGCTCAAACGGACCAAGCATTTAAGAACAGACATACATTTGACTTGGACGACATAGCAATAGTTGACAAGGACAGAAACAACATTAAGCGAAAAATAAAGGAAAATATCCACATTATAAAAGACAGGAACTCTGTAAATAAGCAGACAGAAATTAAATTTTTGAATAAGATATTTTACTATAACATTAGAAGATAGGGTAAACCTGAAGGAGATTGTCCTCAACACCGATTTTCTTCAAACTTTGCATTATAACGTATTTTGATGCACTAAACACGAATCCGTTGAAAAAAATTGTTGTTCTCAATCAGGAAAGAAGTTATTTAAAAAATATTCCCTAACCTTCATCAGTGAACTTTTTTTTTAAATAACTTCTTTCCTGGTTGAGAACAACAATTTTTTTCAACGGATTCGTGTTTAGTGCATCAAAATACGTTATAGTGCAAAGTTTGGAGAAAATCGGTGTTGAGGACAATCTCCTTCAGGTTTACCGAAGATAGGAAACAACCAATGGAAAAAACGGTAAACCTGAAGGAGATTGTCCTCAACACCGATTTTCTCCAAACTTTGCACTAACTTGCACTTTGCAAGCTGTTTACCCCGTCTTTTATAACCTCCATAACAGTGAACTTTAGTGCTTAATAACTTCTTTCCTAGTTGCGAGCAACTTTTTTTTTCAATGGATTCGTGTTTAGTGCATCAAAATAAGTTATAATGCAAATTTTGAAGAAAATTTGGTCGTTTGTAACCCGCTAACAGCACCTTTGGTCTTCCCTAACCTTCATCAGTGAACTTTTTTTTTAAATAACTTCTTTCCTGGTTGAGAACAACAATTTTTTTCAACGGATTCGTGTTTAGTGCATCAAAATACGTTATAGTGCAAAGTTTGGAGAAAATCGGTGTTGAGGACAATCTCCTTCAGGTTTACCAAGAAAACATCAAAACCCCTAGTCAATCCAACTCGCAGAAATGAAAAGAATTCTATGGCCCAAAAGTCGTCCAAGGCAGTCTTCCCTAACCTTCATAACAGTGAACTTTTTTTTTAAATAACTTCTTTCCTGATTGAGAACAACAATTTTTTTCAACGGATTCGTGTTTAGTGCATCAAAATACGTTATAGTGCAAAGTTTGAAGAAAATCGGTGTTGAGGACAATCTCCTTCAGGTTTACCGAAAAAACAATAGTACAGACCTTTATAGAACTTATCGGAAGCAGTGTAGGTTTGGAAATAGGTCCAAACCTACACTGCTTATATATATTTCAGAGTGAACAGACAAATATATAGGTATATATTTGTCTGTTTGCACTAATTGAGAAAAGTTTGACCCTTTGGTGTCAGTTAAATGAAAATACCTTAGGTATAGGTTTGTAGCAATTTCACCACACTGTACTGATGAGACCCCCAATTGTTAATAATAAATAGTTATCTTAATAAAATAACCTAAATTAATGGTCATCTTTAAAGCGAACAAATAAAAAATGTTTGTTTTTACCAGGTAAATAATGCAATTAATAAAGTTTAGCAGTATTGTTAATAGTCTCATACAACCTTTTCAACACAGCCAAGAAATGGAAGGATATAAACAGAAGGTTATCTATTTAACTAATGCAATACATGACAGGAAATATCCAAAGAGCTAAGAGCCTATCATGATTTACTCCTAATCAACTTCTATTCCTCACATCAAGTTAAAATGACAACATAACCACACTTGAACAAATTCCAAACAAACAAACAATATACCACAGTCTCAAAAATGGTCCGATTTTGATGAAATATAGTAAAAAATGTTTTCTCTAATTTGAAAGGCCGAGTTTATTAACCAGCAGAATCTGTCCACCAAAACATGGTTTTGGGAGCGAAATCAGCGAGAAAAAATCGTAACGCTTAGGTTTTCGAGTTAATATGCTTGAAAATACTCGTTTTATAGGTTCCATAGCGTAGGAAAACGAATGAAACCACTTTTTAAGCGACATCTGCGACCGTTTATGGGGAAAATTGATAGAACTACATGTCCAAAGTAATTTCCAGTTGGGGTATTCAGAAACCATTGATTCAGATGAAACGTATTAGATATTCATCTAATCTGAGGCATTTAAATTTTGGTTGCGTTTGGAGGTAAGAGAGATTAGAAAAAAAATGTATTAATAGTCATGAAAATTTTTCGAATCTTTGTATATTTTCTAAAATATCTCGAAAACTGTTGGGAAATTGTAATAAGTGGAAAGTGGCCATTCGAAAGCATACTAAATTCTCTTCAAAAAATGTTCTTATGTAACTTTCGATGGGTGATTTCAATCAGATAAATAAGTGCATAAAACGTCGAAACATCCGAATTTCGTCATGAGGTCAACCTCTTAAGCGGGTTTCCTCCCAATTGAGGGATGGAGGAACCGCGGTAAAATACTTTGTAAGCAACAACAACAAAAAAATTTACGAATTTATAGTCAAACAATGTAGCTCCAGACTACGTCAATTTTTAATAAAGCATGAAAAAATTCCTCATTGATGTATTAAGCCAAGGGAAATTAGATCATAAAAAACCCGCCCTAAAAAAAACCATAAACGCCCCTAAAAATGGAGCGAAGGGAAACGAGAGAATCCTCTGGAGTTTATTGATGTTTTGTTGTTGTTTTAGTGCCCTTGAACTCATAAATTCTTTATGGTATTCAACAACTCAGTCGGGAAAAGGGCGCATTTTTAGCACTTCCCTCCGAAGGAACGTAGCTATTGAGGTTGCACTCATGACGGAATTTTTGAAAAATTTCTTGAAATCTCCATCGATCCTACCTAGTAGACACCGAAAATGACCCCCGTTAAAATTTATATATATATATATATATATATATATATATATATATATATATGTGTGTGTGTGTGTGTGTGTGTGTGTGTGTGTGTGTGTGTGTGTCTGTTAAGACGATAGCGGCCAGAGTTTTTGTTTTTTCTTCACGAAACGTGGTATATAGCGTTCAATTAGCAAACGATTGAACGAGTTCGTTAACCACCAAAATCGGTCCACCGGGAGGGGGGGTTTACCCCGGACCCAAAACACTAATTTGACCATGCCAGCCGTAGTTTTTGTTATATTTCAACGAAACTCGGTATTCGTTATGTTGATCTAAAGAGAGACATACGTTGTAAAACTAAACTAATTCAGTTTATTAGGAGGGGGGGGGGGTTTACTCCGGACCCACATTACCAATTTGCCACTACCAGCCGTAATTTTTGTTACATTTCAACCAAACTGGGTATTCGTGGTGGTAATCAACAGAGAAAAATGGGTTGTAAAAATAAACTAAATCGGGTTATTTGTTGGGGGGGGGGGGGGGGGGGGGTTACTCCGGACCTAAAGTGCTAATATACTCATACTGGTCGTAATTTCTGCTGCATTGTAACGAAACTCGGTATACGTCATGGGCATCTCATGAGAAAGAAGTGTTGTAAAAATGAAGTAAATCGGTCTACTGGAAAGGAGGGTTTGCTTTAAACTCTGTTTCATTAGAATTTGCCGGCCAGACGTAGGTTCCCAAAGGCGCTGCGAGGAGCGCTATCTCCCACTAGAGGGACTGTATCCTGTTCCTGCGTCAGATCAAAAGACGGAAAATGAAGTTTTTGTGTATTTATTAAGTAGTACAGTATCATGTATTAACGTAACTCTTGAAGCAAATTATTTACAAATTTAATAATTGAACTGTTCTGTAAATGAGCAGAACTATTCACGTTTTTATTTTATTTATATAGGTTATTTACAGCAAATTATTCAGTAATGTAGTCTACACTACAAAAATTATGAGGAAAGTGCTTAGTTATGCAGCTCCTGCGTGACGGACTTTACCTTATCAGTATAGTACAGCAGAGTTATCAGTACAAGTTTTTATAATCAACTCGAGGAATATGGCAATATAATGAAACATTGGCAAACTCTTGTAATAGATGGTCCAAAATAATTATTCTATGGAATTGGTAGTGGTTTCATTCGACTCAGCACTAAAAAATACCTTAAAAGTGATACCAAAATCATAAAGATTTAAATACCTACAGGTTTTTCCCGGCGGAAAAATCGGGCGTTTGTCACCACAGTGCGACGCCCCTTGGTTCGTTCGAAACACCTTGCTCCATCGAGGACTGGGATTTGATCCAATCGCATTTCATATCGAAGAATTGGCCCGCGGATACCACGAGAAGCTGCATCTCTCTTCAGCTGCCACGAATTACCACCTTGGAGGACCTACAGCCCGACGCCTCGAGCCGAGGCTGTACCAAGAAAATTTATTTGATTTATTTCCTTTGTTTTTCTTCTTCGATTTGTGTGAAAAACTATTTTTTTTGGTCCAAAATAAAAATGATTTTTGTTCCTAATACACTAAACTAATCAGCTGATGTTCCTAATACACTAAACTAATCAGCCGATATTCCTAATAAACTAAACTAATCAGCTGATGTTCCTAATACAGTAAACTAATCAGCTGATATTCCTAATACACTAAACAAATCAGCTGATGTTCTTAATACAATAAACTAATCAGCTGATGTTCCTAATACACGTGTCACAGACATCTGGATTCACTTGTAGCCCTGGTCTATTTCTAAACCATCCATATGGACCTTCCTCTTCACTCCAATCTGTCTACAGATGAATGGCTTCTCAGTAACACTTTTGTGCTTCGTTTATCAGTTCTATCATCTCTAGTTTACTATCACAGCTTTCTCGCTTCCTGTCCATTTAATATGTTTTGTATATCTGTTAGTATGTAATTTCATGACTATACAAATTCATATATTATAGGTATTAGTTGTTAGTGTTTCCCGTGATAAATTGTTCGACTTACAGGACATCAAGGTTACGCTTCTAGTTATCAACATCTGAATGGGAATTATACACAATAAATAGGATTTAAAATCATCTACGTTAAGTTTACTCAAATACATGTTGTTTATACGTTTTACCTATAAACCCAATCGGCAAGAAACGGATAATTGAAATCGTATTGAGTTAGTACATACATATGAGCACCTCACTATAAAATAATCTCCTATCATTTATTGAACATAGTTCTCCCTTTTTTTCAAAATAACTTTTAAAATGTTACTTTGATGTAGGCACCTCCATTGAGACTCATCTGTTTGTTATTCTTCCGACAGTCGGTGGCTATTTGATCGGATCGGACCGGGACCAATGTAGGTGCCCCCTAAGTCGAATTGTAATTAGGAATTCGCGTGTTCCAATCCTAAGTCGTGTCAAACTATTTCTTCAATGGTTTTAGACCATCGTGCGATACACGATAGTATTAAACCACTGATACGTCTTTACTCACTAGAAGATACGGATAATTGGTACATTCAGTCGATCGTGCGACGCAAAGCTAATTCTGCGAACAACCATTGATATTTTCACACCGTCTGGGAATACGTTTAACAGATATTCTTGTCATTCGGCACTGAGATATCAATTATATCAGCAGACAAGTTTCCCTTGTCGATGATGAGAATGGCTGGTTTATTATGGTGAACAATTCAATACGGAATCATAGTTTTGATCCAATACATTTTCAGCCTATCATTCTGTACCAGTCTCCGATCTCGAAAGTCTGTATAATACGGCTCCGCATTCGCCACAAGTGCTTCCTACCTTGTTCCTGTCCCGTGACCTGGATACCCTCAGGAATCCTGGTACCCTAATCCCTCCTGTTGGTGCCCTCCTTCTCGCTGCACCTTCTACCGCTTGTTCCATCTAACTGAACGGACGATAGTTATAATTATACGGTTCCGCATTGGCCACAAGTGCCTCCTACCTTGTTCCTGTCCCGTGACCTGGATATCCTAGGAATCCTGGTACCCTAATCCCTCCTGTTGGTGCCCTCCTTCTCGCTGCACCTTATACCGCTTGTTCCATCTAACTGAACGGACTATAGTTATAATACGGTTCCGCATTGGCCACAAGTGCTTCCTACCTTGTTCCTGTCCCGTGATCTCGATACCCTCAGGAATCCTGGTACCCGAATCCCTCCTATTGGAGCCCTCCTTCTTGCTGCTCCTTCTACAGCTTGTTCCAGCACCTTCTTCTTCTTCTCCACTTCCGTCCTGGAGATCTCTTCTCCTCCGATCATCTTCTTACGTTCTTCCTCCTCGATGGCCTTCTTGTCGTCGGACTTCTCTATCCTATCAGAATCGTCGTTCTTGTTTTCTTCCAGCATCCTGAAAAAACAAAACAAATAAAGTTATTACTGTGCTGTTTATGTCACTATTCGTCAAATAATGTTAAGAATGTATAAATTCTTATAATGAAAGGTCGACGATTAACAACCCATAGGTAACAAAAAACGGACATGTAAATTTGTATATACAATCCAGACAACGAACCCTCAAAAACAGGTATAGAGGTAAGTACTGTATTAAGCCAGACTCCAGCGAGAGTACATGGTACCGAGAGGACTTCCTAGCAAGAAGTGCCCCTGAAGGGATGCAAAAATATGCACAAAACATGTCGGGCCTATTAAATAAAGTAGTATGAACACAGGAAGACTGCTTTAACGACCCCATGCCTCCTAAGATCAAAAAGAATTTATATATATGTATATGTATATATGTATATATATATATATATATATATATATATATATATATATATATATATATATATATATATATATATATATAAATTCCACTTTTTCTTGTTTGTTTTTCTGGCAGGGGGTCGATAAAGCAGTACACTCTTTGTTCACATTGACTGCTTTATTTGTTATGTTTCGCCCGACATGTTTCGTGCCATTTCGCACCTCTTCAGGGGCTTTCCTTATCAACAAGTCCTTTCGTCATCAACTACGCCGATCAAACAGTTTGACAGCCGTACACTAATTCTACTAAAGTGGTACTACGCCTGACTCAAGCTAGACAACATGACGAGAGGACTTCTTAATAAGGAAAGCCCCTGAAGAGGTGCGAAAAGGCACGAAACATGTCGGGCGAAACATAACAAATAAAGCAGTTAATGTGAACAAAGAGTGTATTGCTTTATCGACCCCCTGCCAGAAAAACAAACAAGAAAAAAGTGGAAAATATATATCGGGTCATCTTTCACAAGAATTAATATATATATATATATATATATATATATATATATATATATATATATATATCCTAGTTTATATAGTATATTGTTGACAATAGGTTAGCTGTGAGAAATCTAGGTGGGATGATCCGTGTTCCCATCGGTCACGAAGCTGTTCTGAAGGAGGCGTCGATCAAACCGTTTGACAGCCGTACACTAATTCTAACTTTTTTTTCCTTTGGCTCTCTATGAAAATATCCATCCTATTCAGGTAGATTTTAAATAACGCTTCACTATAGCTGTTATTTAGTAGCATCTGTGATAATAATGAAAGGGAATAAAACATTTTTCGGTGACTATGTCCTCTTTGAATAAAAATAAGATTATAACACATTCAAGCAGTTGATTTCATTCAATTAGAATAAACAAAATATTTATACCAATTAATTTATAACGAAAATTAACACAGTTTTGCTAAAAATAATGTGCTAGTTAGTTTACGACTGCTTCTTATAGATTTTTTTAATACCTATCTTATATAACCTGTATTGTAATTCAGCATTGAACTTCAAGTCCGGTATTTCTTGCCAGGTTGGCAATCTTATGAATTGCATAAGTTGTTTCATATTCCTATTAAGTCATATCGCTTCCTGGAATGATAGAAAATGAAAAAGGGTGGGATAGGATTGAAGAAGGAGAGGGGTAAGGAAGTCCAAAGCATAAGGAATGAATTCTGTAACACATTTTGTATTGAATTGAAAGGAAAGACATTTTTCTTTTGTACAGAATAAAAATGATGTTTTTTTCTTGTACATTTTTGTACAAATGATGTGCCAAACCCTTACATTGTGCTTAATGGAACTGTTCCTGATGGACAAAAGTGGCAGTAAGTTTTGTTGACAGCACATAAAAAATAGAAAATTCAGCTAAAAGATTCTATTTCTTTTTCAGACCTCTGATGTGTAACAATAGTTTGTTAATAATTTTACACAAAATGTATAAGAAACATATGGAAGTCCGATGGCCAATCTTTCTAAGGAATATGCTTTGTTGTGTAGCTCCTGCGTGACGGGCATTTGTTTATATTTAAACTATTATGTCGGCAATAAATATTCCTTGGGTTCTGGAACGAATCATATAAATAAACAATGAAAGATATAAACAAATCCTGGTACTGAAATAGAGAACATCCAACAAAACTGCCAAAATACTCAAACAAAAAATTTCCCCCGTAGGATGTAACAAAATTTATAGAAGTTTTTTTTTTTTTCTTTTGCTATTTTAACTCATTTTATTGACATTTTAATCAATTATAACTAATCTTAGACAATCTCTTTTTTTCCTGTAAAATACCTTATATATAAACAATTGTTTTTATTTAAACAACATTTCTTTTGATCTACAACCCCAACTAACTTTTATTTTTTGGGATTCTTTTGGGCTAAAACAAAAACAAAAAGTCCGTCTCGCAGGACTGCATCATCTTAGCGCGGTTCCGTTCATATCCCTAGTCTAATTTGGAAATATTAAAATAGAAGCAGTTATTATTTTGGTTCCACCAGTCTTTTTTTTTTAAATTAATTATTATAATGGCGTGCCAACCCTTAAGGTCACTAACGCCATTCCTGTGAGTAGTAAAGTCTTGAAAGGTCATGATTTACAATCTTACCTGGAAGGGTCCGCTACACTAGAAACAGACCCGCTAGTGACAAGGTCTTGGAATCTTGGAAATCTATATTTCTAACATTAAATTGTTTTTCTTATTTTTCTTAACCTGTTTTATTTTCAAATAAATAATCCAACAATAAGCAATTAAAAAATAACAAGGAATAAAAAACAGACAAAAAGAACAGTTCGAATAAGCGAAATCAATTACTTTAAAGTTTTAAGCTCTTATTTCTCCGATTGACATCGCCTAATCAAAACTTTCATTAGAATCTTTTTTTTAGAGCATTTAATAAGCTTTCTAATGGTATTCTTCCGTTTACCAAGATTCTCAACCTTTTTCGAGATATTAAGGAAAGTAAACAAAGTTACTAAAACTTTTTATGTCTGTTAATAAAATATTTTATTCTAACTCTTCCTTAACTCCAAACGTAACCAAAATTTCAACATATTAGTTTTGATGAAAGTAGAACATGCAGAAAATGTTTCAACTGAATCCCATGATTCTAAGTACCCAAACCAAAAACGGTATTCAAAAAATATTTTTCCAATTTTCTCGAAAACGGTTAAAGCTATCGCCTTGAAAATTGTTCCATTCGTTTTCCTAGCCCAGGAGTCATATAAAACGAGTACTTAGAAGCTTATGAACTCAAAAACGTAAGCGTTACGATTTTTTTTGCGCGAATTTCGCCCCAAACGCCATCTTCCAGTAGGCGGATTTTGCTGGTTAACGGACTTGACCTTTCAAATCGGACGAAGGATTTTTGTACCAAATTTCAACAAAATCGGACCATTCGTCTTCTATCTAGAGAGCGAACAGACAAATATATATATATATATATATATATATATATATATATACAAATTTGAACCACCGTTATTTTCGGTCTCTAGGGGTTCTGAAACGCGAAATTTTCTAGTCGGCACTTCTGTATTGTTTCATTGTATCAACCCTATAAGCGGGGTTCCTCACTATGGGGGAGGGAGGAACCGCGCTAAAAACAAAACTGGGGGCTTGAATACCTATTGCTTGTGTAGATTTCAGCGCTAAACCTCAAATTCGGTAGTTGCTGCCAGGGTTTATGAATTTCATACATTTTAGCGCGGTTCCTCCCTCCCCCATAGGGAGGAACCCCGCTTATAGGGTTGATACAATGAAACAATCCGGAAGTGCCGACTAGAAAATTTCGCGTTTCAGAACCGTAGAGACCGAAAATAACGGTGGTTCAAATTTGTATATATATATATATATATATATATATATATATATATATATATATGTATATATTTATTTATATATATATATTTGTCTGTTCGCTCTCTAGCTAGAAGACGAATGGTCCGATTTTGATGAAATTTAGTACAAAAATCCTTCGTCCAATTTGAAAGGTCAAGTTCGTTAACCAGCAAAATCCGCCTACTGGAAGATGGCGTTTGGGGCGAAATTCGCGCAAAAAAATCGTAACGCTTACGTTTTTGAGTTCATTAGCTTCTAAGTACTCGTTTTATATGATTCCTGGGCTAGGAAAACGAATGAAACCATTTTCAAGGCGATAGCTTTAACCGTTTTCGAGAAAATTGGAAAAATATTTTTTGAATACCGTTTTTGGTTTGGGTACTTAGAATCATGGGATTCAGTTGAAAAATTTTCTGCATGTTCTACTTTCATCAAAACTAATATGTTGAAATTTTGGTTACGTTTGGAGTTAAGGAAGGGTTAGAATAAAATATTTTATTAACAGACTTAAAAAGTTTTGGTAACTTTGTATATTTTCCTTAATATCTCGAAAAAGGTTGAGAATCTTGGTAAACGAAAGAATACCATTAGAAAGCTTACTAAATGCTCTACAAAAAAGGTTCTGATGAAAGTTTTGATTAGGCGATGTCAATCGGAGAAATAAGTGCTTAAAACATTAAAGTAATTGATTTTGCTGATTCGAACTGTTCTTTTTGTCTGTTTTTATTCCTTGTTATTTTTTAATTGCTTATAGTTGGATAATGTATTTTACAATAAAACAGATTAGGCAAAATAAGAAAAACAATTCATTGTTAGAAATATAGCTTGCCAAGAGAAAAAGATTCGTTGACGTCTTTTGAATATTTTCAATTGCCTTTATGCTGTTGGTTTTTTTATTTTATTTTTTAATTGATTTTATCTGTAGAATTATTACTATAGTAAAAGAACACAGGAATGTGTGAAAATATTTGATATTTTCCAATTCATTGAAACGTATGAAATGAAGTATCGGTAGAAGAGGATTCTAGGGTCTTGCGGACCTGACCCCAGGTATAGCCATAAAACCCTTTGAACAAAGGCCGAGGAAAATATTATCTGTTTCTATTCTATGCTTTTCAAATGAGAATAGGGATATGAACAGGAACCGGGGTCTCCCGTGGTCTAATGGCTAGCGCCTTACAGTCTGATTGGGATAATGTACACATTGAAATGGTATGGCTACCTGGACACACAAACTTCCCTGGAAACACTGACGCGGACAAAGATGCAAAACTTGCAGCAAAAAGGTTAGGAACTGACGAAGACCGAATGACGTTACAAGACACTTACCTGCGGATCACAACACATATTATAAACAAATGGCAAAATACATGGACGTACACTACAGATAATAAATTACGTGAGATAAAAGAGTGCGTAAGTGCCTGGCCGTCAAGAAATCGATACACAAGAAGAGAAGAAGTTGTAGTTATCAGGCTCAGAATAGGCCATTCACACTTGACTCATTCTCATCTAATGACTCGACAAGACGAACCATTCTGCAGAATCTGTAATGTGAGACTGACAGTAAAACACATACTGACAGACTGCAGAGAACGGGACTCGACAAGGCGAACCACTCTGCCGAATCTGTAATGTGAGACTGACAGTAAAACACATACTGACAGACTGCAGAGAACGGGACTCGAGAAGACGAACCACTCTGCAGAATCTGTAATGTGAGACTGACAGTAAAACACATACTGACAGACTGCAGAGAACGGGACTCGACAAGGCGAACCACTCTGCCGAATCTGTAATGTGAGACTGACAGTAAAACACATACTGACAGACTGCAGAGAACGGGACTCGAGAAGACGAACCACTCTGCAGAATCTGTAATGTGAGACTGACAGTAAAACACATACTGACAGACTGCAGAGAACGGGACTCGACAAGGCGAACCACTCTGCCGAATCTGTAATGTGAGACTGACAGTAAAACACATACTGACAGACTGCAGAGAACGGGACTACTTAGACTTACCACACGACATGCGAGAGATATTAACTGAAGGTAGCCCACATATAGACACCATTATCTAACATTTAAAAACCAAAGACATTTATTATAAAATATAAAGATGAAGTATTATTGAATACATTTATTCATTATCATTGCAAGGTATCATAAACCACTATTAGCCAGATGAACTAAAAGTGCACTCATAAATTAAACCTCAATGTGAAATATAAGTATGTTTAAGCTAAAATAATTTTAGTAGTATTATTAGTAACAGTATTATTAGTTATTAATATTTTAGTGTTAATATTTTAATTATTAAGATTATAAGTTATTAGTATCATTACCATATTATGTAGTATTTATCCAAATTGTAATTAATATCATGTGGTATTGTAAGTAATTATTATAGTGTACTTAAGAATAGTTTCATTAGAAATTAGAATTTATTTAGGCCAAAGTGCCTCTAATAAAATGTAACAATATAACGAGCAAGTCGCTACTTTGCGGGCTCGTAAATACAATGAACAAATAAATAAATATGATTAGAGAATTCAGTTCGAAGCGGTCACTTATGTTTTTGAAAAACCTTATTATTTGTGGATATAATAACATGTACCATTTTTAATATTGAATATTTAAAATGGTACACATTATTAAAATTACTCTTAAAACTTGCACACAGCTCGCGATGAATGTTCGAACTTGACTGGCTAAAATCAGGCGTTCCAGTCGCAGGTGCCTTAGAAGAAACATTTATTTTCTGAGTAGAAACACAAGTGCCTGTCTCTAAAACGAGACATATATGGCTTCTTTGACTTCCATTCAATGAAATACCACACAACAAGTGTTTGGCTAGCTAGGAAGGGAAGGTTTTCTAGGAACCCTAGAGCCTCGAGCAGGTTTAGCTCCGGTGAGTTCCGAGATCCGTCAATCATTCCGGAGAGAGAACACCGGATAAGAAAGAGTCCACTGTATATACCTTTTCCCAGAACCAGTAGAAAATCCAGCCATTAAAACATTGAGAATTCCACTGAACTTTGTTATCAGACCAGTTAGTTTAGCTTGGAGACACGAAACTAGATGCTTCAGACAATCTGAGTCCACTATTTCGCCCAAATAGCCTAAGGGAAGCCTAAAGTAACCCGAAGTAAGATTCTTCCAAGAGATACTTTGCCTTGAATAGAGTTGTTGCTATTCACACAGCAGACCCCAGAACCAAGGAGGGGTTGAGTGCTTTAGCCGCAAGGGTCGGCAAGTGAATGGCCTTGAATAGAGACTTGTTCTTGTGGAGTTCACTTATGCATGACTTGATGGGACTTCAACCCTTAGGATGAATGCCTGGGTTTGGACATTGCGATGGACGCAGAGGAGGGTCTTGGTTCGGTAACCGCAATAAGGAAACGTCCGACTCGCAGGAACTGCAGCATCCTTGCGCATTTCCGTTCTTATCCCTAGTGTCATTTGGGTACTTACGTATTAGCTTCAACGCAGGTTAAAGAACCGGCTCTCAGAGATCTGGATCATCACCGGGTCAGAGAATTGGTTCAAAGCGTCAATTGAGTTTTTGCCAATATGGCGAAGGGATTATCAACGATTTGGGCGGAGTAGAGTCTCCATATTACCTTGAGCGAGCGAAAATGCGTAGCACTTATGTTACTGGCACAATTGCTATGGGTTTCCACCCCGTAAATGGTTATATCGAAACTAGTCAATACAACTCGTTGATAATATAGGTCAAGAATGGGTTTTCGGTGAATAATGGACCGATATGCAATTTAACAATGCTTCCAACAAACAACAACAAACTAGGAAATCGGGTAAGAACAAACAAAGAAACACCAATCGCGTAAAAAAAAAACACCGTAGAAATGAATTTCTCATAGGAATAGACCAATAGAAATGCGTTATCCATGATCCAGATCTCCAGGCGGCTCTAGACAAACATTTCTGGGGGGGGGGGGACTAGACAAACATTTCTGGGGGGGGGGGGGCTAATTTAGTATGGGCTTACTGCCGTGCCTGGGAGTCAAGGAATGGTTGGGATTTCGCTTAGAAAAAGAGTCATATTTTCTGAAAATCTAAATTTTGGACCTTTCGGTATGCAATTTGACAGCCTTGTTCAGCAATAAATCCCGAAGGAATGAAGAACGATTAAGGATACCTCCTGACGCCACTGCGTGTCAAATTGACGCCTACATCAAAACGTCACTTCTTCCCTAGAAATCATTGTGTATGGAAGCGGGCTTCTCGCTGACGTCACTCTTTCCCTAGCAACCAGAAAGTCCAAAAGAGGGCTTTACACGTTGACTTCACTGCGTCCCTAGCAACCAAAAGAGGGTGAAGATGTAGCAGGTGTCATTAATAATGATAATAAAAGGTTGAGACTCTTTGCCGCCCTCACATGCACCGAGGCCTAAAAAAGCCCATTGTGCCGAGTCCTAGAATCCTATAATTAATTTTAGGTAATCTTTAAACTTCAGTTTCTGAAATTCTCGTCACCACGAAGGCTGAATTCCAGACACCTCCTCCTGCCAAGAGCATTGCAGTCGAAAAGGACAAACCAGAGAGTTTCAGCCTCAATGAACACTATCTATAGCGGGGTGAGTGTACTAAAGTCCGCTCGCAATGAAAAGAAACAAAAGGGGCGTGGCTGGAAGGGAGCTACGCCATACCACACATGGATGCAGCGCGAGCGCACTGCCTGATTCTTTTTTTACGGTAGGGCTATAGTCCAAGGCAGTGTAGGTGCTTTCAGAGATGGCAATGCCAAGTTACAATTTACTGGCAACCATGCCCTTCAGATCAGTCCTCGAAATCCTAGCACCTTTCTTCCTAATCCTATCCGCGAAATAATCATCTTACCCTAGTCTTGTCCTAATTTGATCTTGCACATCCCTTGTTCCTTGACGTATCATCGCAAAAGAAAGGGAAATGCCAGCAGACCTATTTCGTTTAATGCCCCTTCTTGGGAATAAAACTAAGGATCTCTTATCAGGTAGAAACATGATAAAAAAAAAAAATACATAACCCGAGATAAGTAGATTGGAAGAAATGAGAGTGTGTGAGTGACCAGATGACGGTCAGGCCATTGAAGTCATTCTTCCGGAACAGAACGGAAATTGCTCTCCATTTGGAATGTGTGCTGGATTGGAAAGCTACATGTACCAACAACTTCGGAGGTTCAATCCTGCAGAAGGTGGCGAGGAAAATCAATGATATGGATTACATAGAAAGGATTGGTTTCTCCGTGGGACAGAAATAAGAAAAAGGTGTTAGTAACTACATCGAAATACATACATATACGTTTAGGAGCGTGGGGGTCTGATTTTTGTACTTCCAAATTGCATTTCGGCATACAAGGTATGATTGACAAACTATTGGACGAGTGTGTTAACAAGCAAAATAGGTTCGTCAAGAGCGAGTGTATAGTCCGAAATCGGCTTTGAATCCGGCCTTATCTGCTGTGATTTTTGTCTTATCGAACAATTTGTGTAATTACATGATATTAGCAACAGCGAAAATAATTATATAAGTGTACAGTGGAACATAGATAATTCGAATGTTTCTCTCGGTCCCCAGAATTTAGGACATTAACAATGTAAACAAATCGAGATAATTTCGCATAAAATTTTGGATAATTCGAATTTTTCATCACCTGTATACTGATTAAAAAAACTCATAACCTGAACATAATCCGCCCCCAAAATTCTTTGATATGCATGGTATTATAGGCACTTCATAGTTAAGGAATGCAGCTCATAGTTCGATTACGCAGCTCAAGGGGTTCAAATCCCGCAAAGAGTGGTGGCTATTATTACGGGAAATATAAATCGCTGGTTAGAAACTACACCCACAAAGATCAACCTGGACGTTAAAATTTAAATAAATACGATAATATGGTATTTATACATATATTCATTCAAGTATTTGGATAGGAATTCATAAAAACACAAGCAGGACTATCTGGTATACGTCACCGGACGTCTGGCTGTCCTATGACGTCATTGAAACTTTTTGTGCCTTTTGAAACCTTCCTCATTTGGTTCAATTGTTCTCATCAAGTTATCAGCATTGATAACGCGTCCCTGCAACGATATGCCAGACGAACAGGCCGGCAGGTTGTAAGGCACACAGGAAACTGAAAGATCCGCGAAACCTCAGAACTGAGGGATATGTAGGAAACCATAGAAGGAATGGAATTTATCTGATTCCAATGTTTGAAACGAAGGGTTCCAATGGGATTATTACTTATCGGATTAATTGAAACGTTATCTTCCGAAATTTTGCAATATGAAGCTCCTTTTTAGCGCGGTTCCTCTCCCCTTCCCCCTCATAAAGAGGAGGACCTCTTATGACGTAAACCTCATGCGATATCCGGAAAGGTCCATGTTTCAGACCCATTCGTATATGACGAAAATACCGGTGGTTCAAATTTGTAAATTTTCCGATTTTGATGAACTTCAAGTTCGTTTTCCAGTAGAATCCACCCATTGCTACTAGTCGAGAGTATTAAATATCAGCAAACGCCCCTAGCATCGTTTGTCGATTCACAGTAAATATATTGTTGCCTTTCCATTTGGTGGAGACCGTTGTAATTTGCTTTGGTTGGGGACGCTTTTTACGTCCTTGTCGAGTCACAGTTAAGCCAGTAGTGAGTCCGGTTAGTGGTGTCAACATTTTCTATACTGTGTTTAAGTAAGTTGTTTACGTAAGGTTGTTCTAGGATATTTGTTACCTATGTAAACAATTTATTTAACAACGGTAAAAACGTTGTGGATCCACTATCTAGATTCAGTTCTATCTTAACAGTGACTTGATAATGACGCACCGACGCCGAATGCGCTCGCCCACAGTGCTCCATAAAATGCCGGTGAGTATCACCAAAAAATGTCACAGTGCTTGTAGCCAAACATCTCCGAAACAGCTTTACCGAGTTTTATGATATTTTGTGTGTGTATATTCAGTAGTACTGAGAATAGGTTGTTAAACGGCGCTAATGGCCAAGAATTATGTCGATGCGCCGTAAAAAAAAAAAAAAAAAAAAAAAAAAAAAAATAGGTTGTTAAATATGTTTCCCCCTACGTTATAAGGGTGGTTCACAAAAAAAAAAAAGATTTTTTATTCTTTGGACAAATTGTTTTATTCTTATGATTTGGCATTTAAAAATACATAAACCCCTAAATTTTCACCCTTCTACCACCATTCCCCATTTTTTAATAACGATATTAGTTCTTTAATGATTTTCAACCCTTAGTGATCGATTATCACTCGATCAGTTAGCCCTCCAGGTGTCTTACCGGTGTCACTTCGCGCCCAGTAAACAGGAGAACGAAGCCGGTCTCCTATCTTTCTCACACAATAAGCTTTCTCTCTTACCCTTAGAGAATAGAAATAATTTATATGGCAAAACGACGTTTGCCGGGCCAGCTAGTGTATATATATATATATATATATATATATATATATATATATATATAGAGAGAGAGAGAGAGAGAGAGAGAGATGGAGGAGAGCGACGAGAGAGTGTTAAAAACTAGCGTAGCAGTCCATATTAGGTGATAATTGCTCTACCCACACAGCAGGAATTCCTTGAAAGAAGAAGCGATGCCGACAGCAATCACCAAGGAAGACTAGAATTATGATGGATGACTGTACCCGCATCAACAGCTAGATCCACACTTATCGGCATGCCTCATGTTGCTTGCCGTGGCGTAGTGCAAGCAACATGAGGCATGCCTTATCGCTTGCCTTCAGGCAGTTGAAGGCTACGGATTTTCTTGCCTCACGTCCTTGGCTAGTTAAATTTTCACACTCAAACAGGCGTGTATAGACATACTATATACAATAGTGGGCTCTATCAACGCTAAGTTGGGATACTTTATTTGAACATCATACGGAGTAAACGCCAACTTATAATGAACCAGTTTTTATCCACATTATTGGAAGGGGTCGATGCAAGAACGTCAAAAAAACGGCCAATATTGGAAAATAAATATTTGGTTGGTGCTAAAATAATTCGGATTTTATATAACCAATACGTTCAAGATGGCAAACAATTGTTGAGTGATCATAATAAACTACAGTCGCAATGTCCCTAGTAGTTTTGCGAGGGGTTTCCTTCTAACAAAGCCTTCAGTTGGTTGTGATGAACAACAGAAGGCCTACCACAAATCCAGAAGACTTTCCTTGTCTTCGAGATCAAAATCTCCAAGACGAAAATTTTGGAACCATCGTGCCACTGTACAGGCGCTTCATTCACTCCAAAAAAACATTGATTTTACGCGTCAGTTTGTGCCACATTTCGACCATGACGAAAATCTTGTTTTATGTGAATAGTATGTAATCCATTAACCAGATTTCAGATTATATTTGTTCACTTGGCAAGCACTTGCCTGAACAAATTCAAAAAAAGGTTTAAGAATATTTTTCAAAAATGCGTTCACGGGTCCAACCTCAATATCTATAAGGGAACGCGCTGAAATGCGCGAACACCTCGCTGCAAGGGGCTAATCTATTCATGGGGCGGCGGGAGTATGGTCGTCATGACAACCAGGGGCTTGCCGTCCCCATGGCAACCACCCGCCGCTCCTAATCATTACAGGCAGCCTACCACCACCCCCGGCTTATACGGAGGGGAGTGGGGGTGGTCACACTCTGTCTCTGTCTCTCTCTCTCTCCCTCTCTCTCTCTCTCTCTCTCTCTCTCTCTCTCTATCTATCTATCTATCTCTATCTCTATCTCTCCCATACACACACACTCTCTCTATCTCTCTCACTCTCGCACACACTCTCTCTCTCCCACTTACTCTACCACCCACCCCCCCCCACCATCCAAGAGATTTTTTCATCCCTCCCTATTTCTTATCAGCCGAAATCCTATCGGCCGATTCAATTATCCCCTTCTTGTCTCATCGGCAGCAATCTCCAAGTAATTTATTTCCCGAAGGAACAAAAAGAATGGAAAAAACACCCCAGAGTAATTCGGTGCAGCCCGAGACCAGAATGGCTTCAAACTTTTATTTCATTCACAAGAATATTTCTTATTGTGAGGCAGCTATTTCCATTTTCCTTATAAATTTCTTTTAACACTCCTTTTTATCAGTTTGATCTTTTAATGAACAAGCCAAATCTTACCTCGATCTGTACACTTGTGTCTTTACTACAGCTGGCAGATTCAGCCAACTTTAGAAGCCAAATCTGAACGCGATCAGTCGACTAGTGTAGCTGCCAGTTTCGACCAACCACAGAAGCTAAAATTGAGCGCGAAAAGTCCGCTAGTGTCTTCACTACAGCTGTCAGTATCAGCCAATCTTAGAAGCTAATAATATTGAACATTTTGAGGAGTTTGGCAAGACTTTCTGTCAAGGAATGCTAGATTTGATATAGTATATTAAGTCCTCTGGATGATGATAATCCGAAATTTCGTAAAGGAACAATTTTTGCCGAATATAAAGACAAGATCCACTACCATCGAGCAACCACCGTATTCGACGGATTGAGTTCAGGCACTCTTAAAGTTTATTTTCCACCAAAGTACCAAAGGGTTACAATGGAACATTGAAAATAAACAAGATATTTCTACATGATAGTCTAGTAGGGCTTTATGTATGCATGGTATAAATAGAGATGGGGAGAAGCAGCCACCCTGCGGCACTCCCAAAAGGGACGCGCCCATTAAAAAAACCGTCCTTCCTGTTTGGGGTTGTGACAGGCCCAGCTACCCATTACCCCAGATAGAGATCTCAGCAGGACTAGTAGAGGTCTTTGTCTGATCAACATCTACAATCATACCTTCTTATCATATCACTATAGTCTACTGGGATTAACGTCACTCCAAAATGAACAAGGTTTTTTGGTATTTTTTTTTTATAGCTTTCCTTTTTCTGTAGGACCGTTTTTTTCGTTAGCCGTTGAGGTGAGATGCAATCAAAAATGGATAGCTGTACAAGAATAGGCAGGGTATGGTGCTGGTGGCATACCAATTTTAGAGAACTTATAAAAATAAGTCCTTATAAAATGAATTGATTGCTCCCACTATGAAGAAATCTACTATATATTTGTCAAATACCTCTCACTCACTGACCTATCATCGCCTAGCCGTAACCTACTCGACAGAAAAATTTGAAATCTTGCATGGACACTCACTTTAGGACTTAAACACTCGCTAAGAAAGGATTTTTTTATATTTAAAGTTTTAGAGGGTTTTGAGTTTTTAGTTGGTTAGAGCAGGCAAGCCTAGGCAGCATGCGTTGCTAGGACGATAACAGATCAGCTGTTACCGTACTATGTCTACTTCATAATATTATTCTTCCTTGCAGTTTATTTCAACTATGATGGCAGTCCTTGAATTACTAGAAATAAACTGTGATTTTGTCCCTCATAGAGTTTACGCCCTGGTGATGGTCCATTCGAGGTAATAATATCCCGAACCACTTGACACAAAAATTTGAAATTTTGCACGGATAGTCCGTTTAGAATGTAAACACTCGCTAAGAAAGTTTTTTTTTTTTTATATTCAAATATTTAAGTACTTTTAGCGGGGTTTGAATTATTAAGAAGTTCCTCATCGGCTCAAAAATGGTCCGATTTTGATGGCATTTGGTACAAAAATCTTTCTTCTCATTTGAAAGGTCAAGTTCATTAAACAGCTGAATACGTTTACTGGAACATGGTTATTGAAGCAAAATTTGCGCGAAAAAATCGGAACGCTTACATTTTCGAGTCCATATGCTTGCAGGTACTCGTTATATAGGTTCCTTAACGTAGGAAAACGAATGAAACCATTTTTAAAGCGATTTCTGTAACCGTTTACGAGAAAAAATGATACAAATACTTTTCCAAACTAATTTTCTGTTTGAGTATTCAGAAACGGAGATTGGTTCACTTGAAACTTGTACCAGGTAATTGGACATTCATCTAATCTAAGGTATTTAATCTTTGGCACCGTTTGGAGGTAAGAAGTATATGGAAAACAATTGTATTAATGGTTCGATGTAAATCGAAGAGATAAGTGCTTAAAACTTTAAAGTTGTTAGTTTTATTCCTTTCAATGTGTATTTGTCTCTGTTTACCTAACTTTTTAAGTGGTTGTTGTATTTTTTTTTTTTTTTTTTTTTTTTTTTTTTTTTACTCCTTAACGGATACAAGCACGGTTACCTCCACATGGTGTTTCCTGGGTAACACTGAAGTCCGAGCAATAATAAGCTGTACAAAATTATGTAGTAGCGCTAATTTTGATTATATCTTATTTAACGCAATATAAAAACTACTTATAGGCCGTGGTGAAGCACGGGTAATCAGCTAGTTAGAAATATATACAAAAGTCTCCATCTATGCACTATGCTGACTGGTTTAAAAAGAAATCTTTGTTGTGGCTTCAATTTGAACAAGAAGTGATGGCTTTTCTTTCGAAAAAAGAGAAGGCATCAACCCTATCTTGGCGAGAAACGGATGTTAACTTGTAGAAAACCGTTCCCGAAAAGCTTTGTTATGTATATGAAGACGTTAAAAACCAAAATTGTTGTTTTTGTCTTTCTTCCATAAATGGTAAGTACCTTTAACGGATGTTCCAGAATGCCGAAAATATTGAAATAGCGTGCACTTCAGCTGAGTAGCTGCCGGTAATTATTGGCATTTTAATGCTTGCAATTAAGAGGAGTTGCGCCAGTTTTTTATGAAGTCCTTGATTCGTCCGCGGAATTAAGAAAACTTTATTCTGTTCAAGGTGTACTTTGATTATTTTTTTTGTATGAATTTGTAGATAAGTACTTCGATTTATTTATTACCTTTTGTCATTTTATTAGATTTAAATTCTTAGATTGAAGGACATGGTGTAAATGTTTTTAAACTCTCGCTGGTACGAATTCATTTGGTGCGTAAAAGGTTGTAACTTTAGTAGTAACATTGGTGTCCCATCCCAAGAGCGTTTAGAAGGTATCGCACGTCCACAGTTCTTTGTAACAAGAGTCGAACCATTTTGGAAAGAACTAGCCAACCTAATGTTTCTACGCTCGCCTCGGGACAATTAAGGTGAGTATGCACTTGAAACGTTAGTTAATTCTGAAAGGACTTAGAAAGCATCACAATAGGTCTTTTAGAAAGTGTAAACATTTTGGGCAGAGCTCACCAACCTAAAGTGTCAAGTCAAGGAATGGTTGAGAGTCGGCTAGAAGAGACCGTCAAATTTTCAGACAAATCTATTTTTCGAACGTTTCGGCATCCCTTTTGGCAACCTTCATCGGCATTGAATGCCTAGATGAAGAAGGAAGACCACGATAACTTCTAGGTGACTATGGATAAGTGTCGGTACGATTACGGAATCTCATACTTATCCAAGGTCACCTAAACATTATAGTGGTTTTCATCCATCCCCAAGGCATTTGACGCTGAAAAAGGTTGATAAAGAGCATGCTGAAACGTCAGAAATACAGATTTTACTGAACGTCTGACGTTTTGTCTTAGCCGAATCCCAACCAATCGTTGACTTTCCATCACCTCAACGGCCTACTATCTAACATATCATTATGTTTCCTTGAAACATTAGTTCATTCTCAAAGAACGAAAGTCTAACCATTTTGGACAAAACTCACTGACCTAATATTCTATTTTAAACTCAGTCGCTGGGTGATTTCATCTCCTACCACATTCCGGCATATATCACAGCAACAGTGCTTTCAGATAAGGAGCAAGCATCATGTACTATCTAAGGAAGCTGGCTGTAATGCCGGGGAAAATTTTTTGGTTTAAGAAACCGCACCGTTATATGCCTGAATGTAGGAGGAGGCCACGAACCTAACTTCTTATGTTGATCTCAGCAGAATTAAGAAGAATCTGCTTGAGACTTTAGTTTATTCTGTTAGGACTTAGAAGGTGTCATACGCCAAGGAGAAATAGTTCCAGAAGAAATGAAACCTTTTTGGGCAGAACTCACCAACCTAAGGTTTCTAGGACATGAAGGGATGGTTGGAATTCGGCTAACAAGAGGGGTCATCGATCTGGTCCAATTTTTTTTCTGGTTAATCTGATTCGAAAAATAGTCGACACGTGTCCAAGCGTTCCGTCCAATGCGCCTTAGGAGTCGAGAAATAAAATAAAATAGTTTCAAAGTGCTTTTGATTCTTTGGCTAAAAATTATATTGACATGATTCTTTCATCATTTCATTTGTTTTATAGAGTGAATTAAAGGAAAAATATAATCGTTAAACAATAATTTATATTTCGTCAAATAAATTCAAAAATATGCAACCAAAAATAACAGCAGATTTAAAATCAGTACTCCCCTTGTTAGCTGAATCCCAATCATCGATTGACTTCTTGTCACATCACTAGTGGCGATCACTGAATTACGGAGCATATGTCCTTGAAAAATTAGTTCATTTCCAAAGGACTTCACACTCCAAGCAGCGAAAATCCAACCATTTTGGCCATAACTCACTAAACTGACTTCCTAGGATAAACTCAGGATGACCATGAAACACTACTCCATCCCGATAGGACCTTTCGCCTCAGCCGGGAGTAAGTCGGAAGTGTTCGTGCGTTGAGGAATTTGTCCAACGGACTGTGACTGCTCTCATCCGAGACAAAGAAATCTCTCGTCATTAGAGCACGTGACTTGATGGTTTTACAGCCGAAACAATCGGCCGACATCCGGCGACACACCGTCTTAGGGGCCTACCGTCTTAAGCTTTTGTCATGTGCACTCAATGGAGTGAGTGCCATATGTGGGCGTTTCGTTTCATTCTACTAAAAGTAAATGGAATACAAATTTACATAATGACAAATCATGGGGTTTTGCGACAAAACTCACAATAGAAAATCAGGAGAAAATTGTTCTGTAAAAATTACCAATTACAATTAGCGTATAACAGCAACCAATGGTTAAATTTCTAAAGCATAAATAATATAAGGTTTCTTATTTCTCATATTCCAATTATGACTAACAAGGGGAGTATACAGCGTTGAGGTCACCGATCTTGTCCATTTTTTTCCGGTGATTCTACATCGAAAAATCGACATGTGTCTGAGCGATAATTTATCGTTAGACATACTACATTCGATAAATAAAAAGATTACATAAACCACCACGTGGGGTCGCCCGTGACCCAAAGGCTTTATATACGTTCACGGATAGGAATGAGAAAGGCCTGACCCTCTATTACGATCACCTTGTCAGGACAGGAAGGTATAGGATCGGACATGTTTAAACTGCTGTAATGTGCAGGAAATAACAAATATTTTCAGAACTCAGGGGTCACGGGTGACCCCACGTTGTGATTCCAGGGTTAACCAAACCGACTAAAACTTCGAAACACAAGATCAAATCATAAAGACGCCAGGAGTTTTACTCGTCCAATATTATCAATGAATCCTTTAGCTATATAAAATTCATGAATGAAATAGCCGCAATGTTAGCTTGAATGAAACACAGTAATTGGTAGAAACACTACAGCGAATTCGCAGGAAGCCACAGCTGGGTGCTTCTATGTCCTGTGTAGAACCACACGCAATGACACCAACGATACTATCAACTCAGTTTTAGCGCGGTTCCTCCCTCTCTTCATAGGGAGGAACCCCGCTTATAAGGTTGATCTCATGAAACAATCCGGAAGTGCCGACTAGAAAATTTCGCGTTCAGAACCCCTAGAGACCGAAAATAACGGTGGTTCAAATCTGTATATATATATATATATATATATATATATATATATATATATATATACATATATATATATTTGTCTGTTCGCGGATTTCTGGCGTCCCTAATGGTCCGATTTTGATGAAATTTGGTACAAAAATCCGCCGTCCAATTTGAAAGGTCAAGTTCGTTAACCAGCAAAATACGCCCACTGGAAGATGGCATTTGCGGCGAAATTCGCGCAAAAAAATCGTAACGCTTACGTTTTTGAGTTCATATGCTTGTAAGTACTCGTTTTATAGGCTTCTTGGACTAGTAAAAGGAATGAAACCATTTTTAAGGCGATAGCTTTAACCGTTTCTGAGAAAATCGGAAAAAAAATTGTTAAATCAAGTTTTTGGTTGGGAAAAATTGTTAAATCAAGTTAGAATCATGGGATTCAGTTGAAACATTTTTTGCATGTTTGAATTTCATCAAAACTAACATGTTATGAATGGAACCAAATTTTCCATTCAGTTTTGCAATGTTCAGGATTACTAACTCCATTCATTAACAAAACTCAGGCTCTGCTTACGCATGCGAAGTTTAAAAAATAAGTCCTATTTACAAGAACTGCGTCATCTTAGCGTAATTCTGTTTTTATCCCTAGTGTCATTTGGAAAGCTCGAAATACAAACAATTAATATTTACTTTTGATAATTATTGAAAAATTAAATGACATCTACAAGAAAATCGAGATATTAGGCGCCACAATGTACATAAAACTGAAAAGTCAACTCTAAGTGGAAAATACTCACTCCGCCGTTAACTTTAAAATTCATTTTATTGCTAAATATAATTAAAAACTGAGGAACTAAAATCCAACTAAAATCCATTCAAAACTAGCACTTTCGAATTTTAGGCACCGATTTCTCTGACTGAGATAGCTCTATCTACAATTGCTTAGAAACAGCTATTGTAAGAAATTTAGGAGCTTTTACTATTGTAGGAAATTTAGGAATGGTTACTTTCAACTCACCGTGATATCCCAATTGTTTACGATATATTTTAGAAAATATACAAAAATCTCAATATTGCTAATAAAGAGTTTATTAGGAGGGGGGTTTACTCCGGAGCGAAATTACTAATTTGCTCATACTGGTCGTAATTTCTGTTGTATTGTAATGAAACTCGGAATACGTCCTGGCTATCTAATAAGAAAGAAGTGCTGTAAGAATGAACTAAATCAGTCTATCGGAAGGGGGGTTTACTTAGTAAGTACTAAACTACTAATATGTTTGAATAGAGCTTTCCAGTGCAAGGTTAGTTGGCGAAGCTGCCGCTAGGTGCCTCTTTCTTGATATTACTTCTCACGTATACCACTAGGGGTGCTGTATCACGTTCCCGCCTCAGACGAAAATGTAAAGTTTTCGTATATTTATTTTTTGTAGTTTAGTACCAAGCATACACAAAATTGTGCAAGAAAAGTATTTAAAAAACTAATAATTAAAATAATTTGATTGAATTGCTCATTACAAATGTAAAAGACTAGAACTATTCATGTTTTTGTTTTATTAATATAGGTTATTTTAAGAAAATTATTCAGGAATGCAGTCTACACAATCCAAATTCTGACGAAAGTGCTTAGTTATGTAGCTCCTGCGTGACGGACTTTTTATTATTTTCTTCGGCATCGGTTAAAGATATCTTCTTAAAAATGGTTTTATTAAAGTATCCACGTCCAGGATCTGCTTGTCACGAGAATTAATTATAGAATTACAAACTATTTGAAGTGCAGTGTGTTCAAAAAATATTTCATTCATTTCTACAATGAAATTGTGACATTTACAGAGTAAAACATAAGGCGGGAATATAAGGCCGTTAATAAATGTAGCGGAATGAAGATTATAAATTGCCCATGTCCGCTATCTGCGCTTGGCCCCACGCAGTCTCTTATATCCAAATCAGTATCTCCAAACACATTCTCTACTCGTGGAGTATTAAATCCAGGGGGCCAAAGGGGGTGTCAGGTCAGCGGGAGGGGGGGCCAAAGGGGGCCACGAGATGGGCATAATAGGATTGGGGTCTTTTAACGAAGACCACATCCAGTTACTTTTGAAGTAGCAGTAGTGATTTATAACAGTTACTCGTACTCGCTGATAAGCTTAAAGATTAGCTTACAGATTCTTTGCTCGTTATCTATTACTACTTTACTCGTTATCTAAGGTTATAATTCATATTAAATAATGGCAAGCAATATTTATTAATAAAAAGGTTAATATGATCAAAATAAATTCTCTCAACTACGAAAAATATATTAAGCATTAAAATTAACGTTCTTGCAGGTTATGAAGGATAACATAAACAATGATATTTGTAAACACATATTTTATTTTTTTTTTCTCCCTCTCTATTTTTGGATATTTTACATTTATTTAGCATTATGGGCATAAGTGCTATGCGTTTCCGCTCGCTACGCTCGCTCAAGAAGATATCAAAACTATTGTCAATCCAACTCGCTAAAATTAATAGAATCCTATTAATTTTAGCGACTCTAGTCTATCCAACTCGCTAAAATTAATAGAATTCTATTAATTTTTCCGAGTAAGAAACCAATCGCTTTTTCTTTCTCAGGAACATCGCGAACTAATTGTAAAAGACCCATTTTATCTCACTAACACAAACAAAGCTTTTTCACAAACAAAAGCTAATTCACTGTTGAAGGTTAATTTACACCCAGCAAGAACCAATAGAATTGCTCATCGGAATCCTCCAATAGGAAGGCAAAGGAGTTATGCGCATGCGCTGAATCACTGATACAATCACTACTTCTACTTCAAAAGTAACTGGATGTGGTCTTCGCAAAAAGACCCTAGGCTTGTTTACACTCTAACTAAATTCACTCTCGATTTCATGTATTAATCTCAGAACATATTTCCGGAAATTTAGGCCATGCCCCTTTTCCCTTCAAACTTACCATCAATTTGAGCAGAGTTTACTAGAGTTTCTAGATTTGTTTCCAGCCCAGGAACCCCAGAAGACCTAAGGGTGAGATATAGACCCCACCAAATCCCAGGAAAATCCCAACCATTGCCGTGAGGGGATTTTGGCAGCACTGCTAGATGAAGGTATATTGGGTGGAGTAGAAAACAATACATCAATGTCCAAGATGAATCAGTTCGAAGGGGAGGCTAAAACGGAAGTAGTACAATATAAAATAAATGATTTACAAACGAATAATAATAATATAAGTTATTGCACTAGTATTTCTAAAGTGACACAACTCAAAATAAAACTCGAATGAAAATGTGTCACTCTTGCCTATGTAGGGGCCTCAGGAATAAGAACTGGAAGGGTGACAAAAGTGCCCTCTGGTGTACAAGCTCTGAACAAGGTACATACAGTTTTGATGGTTCATAAAGATAAATCTATCATGTCTTTCATAGTCATAACTGAAAAACACCGCATTTTGAGTTGTATCACTTAAGAAATACTAGAGGGATATGTGTCGTAAGATTGTTTTGTATATCGATAGTTTGTTCAGTATCGATAATTTAGATGAAAGTCCAAGGAGTCATCTAACAAGTCCGTATCTTTGGTTCAGTTCTCGTCTTTTCAGTCTCGTGTGAGAGTTTCATGTCAGACGGCCATGTCTTTCACGGTCATAATTATGACGGTTTTGAGTTGTTTCACTTTAGAAATACTAGTGCTCTATACTATACAGGTTCAAAACAAATATATATCTAACATGTTATAAAGATTGTGGAAATGTGTATTCAAATAAGATGTGTAGAACGATCCAAATTTTATATATTTTATTCTTATTGCGACGTTTCGGAACATATTGTCCTTCTTTGGGCATTTATTCTATAATTATAGATACCTTATATAATACTGATTATATGAATAATCATACAATGTATTATGTTACATTGAAAGTATACTAACATTGTGAAAATATTAAATTATTGAACATAACTTAATAATAATTATTATAACATTATGGGGTGTGTTCCCCTCAGTTTCCTGGGGTAAATTCTTTCGGGGGCTATATCCAACGGAAAGAATTGCTGTTTTTATTATTATTTTTTTCATTTTTAGCGCGGTTCCTCCCTCCCCCATAGGGAGGAACCCCGCTTATAAGGTTGATACAATGAAACAATCCGGAAGTGCCGACTAGAAAATTTCGCGTTTCAGAACCCCTAGAGACCGAAAATAACGGTGGTTCAAATTTGTATATATATATATATATATATATATATATATATATATATATATATATATTTGTCTGTTTGCTCTGTAGCTCCCAGACGAATGGTCCGATTTTGATGAAATTTGATACAAAAATCTTTCGTCTAATTTGAAAGGTCAAGTTCGTTAACCAGCAAAATCCGCCTACTGGAAGATGGCGTTTGGGGCGAAATTCGCGCAAAAAAAATCGTAACGCTTACGTTTTTGAGTTCATATCACGGGCGTTCGTTTAAGAATTTTTTAACTATTCTCGCTGTATCGAGCAGTACCGCTTTTTGGGCCTCTTTAATCAATTCCTCCGAGATTTTCAAGTACTGTTGTCTTTGGGATGAGTCCATTAGCCGATATAATAATAGCTGTTATCCTTGCGGAATCTAACTTATACAGATCTTTCAATTCTATGGCCAAGTCCTGGTCGAAGCTTCTCAGCATAAGATTTCCGAATATTCTCATCATTCGGGACAGCGATATCAATAATATCAGCTCTCTTATTCCCTTTGTCAATGATAAGAATATCCGGTTTATTGTGGTGGACAGTTCGGTCCGTCAACATCGCTTCGTCCCAATACATTAAATAATTATATTTTTTTTTTTGTGTTTAGCGGCGTATCAACATTATGGCTATTAATGCCGGGCTGCCTACAGGTTGCCACCATTTTCTATAATACCAACAGCACAATAATCATAATTATAATAATTTTTCTGGGGGTTGGTGCAAAATAATGGAGGTTTTTATGCCACCAATTCGTTCCAGATGGCGAACAACTATTGGGTGTGTAAAGCCTAGTACACACTGAGACTCAAAGTTGCGCAGCATTGTTGCAGGACACTGGGAGCTCTCCCGCAACAATGTTGCGCGTCAGTTTCGGGGCTGTCCCGCAACAATGAATCGCGTCCACACTAGATAGCCAGTTCCCTCGAACATTTCTCAGGAGCTGGCCTCGCAGGTGTTTCTCTATCGTTGTTACTGTTAATTAAAAATCGAAATATGAAAAAACCAAGAAGGTGGTGCTATTGAAAATTGTTCAGAACCAACAATAAAGCGTGCAAACACATTGATACTTGAAGATAGAATGGGATTTGTCAACTTTATAAGAATTAGGCCTCAAGATTTTGAGAATCTTTTGAAAAGGGTTGGACCAAGGGTGTTTAAAAAAGATACAAACTTTAGAAATTCAATTTACCGTAAAACGTGCTAGTACTTTAGGGTTCCTTGCAAGTGAAGAATTGTTTAAAAGTCTTATGTAAAGTTTTCGATTTTCCAAGCAAAGTTTATCTTTATTTGTTCTAGAAGTGTGTGAGACAATTAAAGTAACGAAAACTTATTGTTTATTAACATAAAAGCACGGGCGTATATAATTAATAATTTCGGGGCGGCTGGGAGCTTTTGGAGGGGATGGGAGCATTTAGGAGGTATGGAACACCAAGAATTTAGAACTTGAAATAGTTAACCAACTAAAACGCTATTACACCCAATAAACATTATTTTTTCTAAACGGGGAGCTGCCGGGGGCTGATTCTAGACTTGGGGCTGCTCCGGAACACGTCCACACTCGTAATGTTAACTTCATTGTTAATTCTGACGTCCACATTTCGAAATAATTAAATTTAAGTCCGTACGGGGGAACTGTCGGGGGCTGACTTTGGATTGGAGAATGTTCCGGAACACGTCCGCACTGCAATTGTTGCGCGACAATGTAGCACAGAGTCCCGACCCAACGGGACTCAGATTCTTGTATCACCTAGGCCCGCAATGCACGCATGATACATGGGGACATGTTGTGCGGCAGAATCGCAACAATACGGATTCAGACAAGATTCAGCTCTGCAACAATGTTGCGCAACATTCTATCCCAGTGTGTACTAGGCTTCACACCAACTTCACTCGCAATGTACCAAGTAGTTTTGCCAAAGCCCTCAGTTGTTCGTGATCAACAACAAAATCCTGCACCCTTCCTTGTCTTCGAGATAAAAATTCCCAAGACAACATTAAGGGAACCTTCGCTGAACTGTAAATTCACTGATGCTTCCTTTACCTTAAACAACATTGGTCTTATGCGCGGTTTGAGTCGCACTTCGCACGTGACGATAATCACTTTTTGACATTGTGAATTTCACAGATACTTTCTCATAGAGAATGTAACACAAACTAAAAAAATCGTTGAGAAAAATCAACAGTAATAACTTTTTTGCAATTCCTCAACTAGACTTTAGAATACCTTTGTTTGATTGGGAAGCACTTGCCTAAACAAAATGAATGTATAAACACATCATTATTATTGCACCAACCCAATACTAATATTAAACTCCACGTGATGGGTTTATACCACTCCGTAGCTACAGAACTTCTTGAATACAGATGGCCCAGAAGCGGAAGCGGTTGTGTCAGCGGAAGTAAGGATCTCAGCTACATAGATTAGTATTCTAAAGGCACTGGCAGGTCTAACTATCGATATAGTTAGCACTGAACTACAATAGGCAGCCATTTTAATCAGCTGGTCATCAACACGTCCTCCCGAGACGGGAGTTCGATTCTAGTTTAATTAACGATTCAGGGGTCTCCCGTGGTCTAGTGGATAGCGCGCTGGATTCATAAGCGGGAGATGGTGGGTTCGATCCCCACCGGCGACAGAAATTTTCTCATCTCAGGGCTCGCTGAGAAAATTCCTGGTTGCACCCTGGAGGCCCGGCGCTAATGGCCAAGATTTGTCGATGCGCCGTAAAAAAAAAAAAAAAAAAAAAAAAAAAAAAAAAAAAAAAAATTAACGATTCAAAACAACGTTCAGAGCTCGTCAAGTCTAACGAACAACGAGCCCGAGCAAAGCTGTAGCTCCATTTTATGACTTTCGGTAATTACTAATCTAATTAAATCGATCCACGCATAAAGACCTCAGAACATTTTTCTCAACATGGTTTAGTGATGGATTCGTTATCTCTTAAGGCTCCAATGAAGAGTAACTAAACATTTCTATGTTAAAAGGACTTCAGTACAATACATAGTTGCCGTAGAAACATAGTCATAATTTTATTATTCCATGAAGGCCCGGTGGCCGTGTGTGTTAAGGCTTGAGCACTTAACACTCCGTGTCCAGGGTCGTTGGTTCGATTCCCACTATTGGGTGGTGGCTGTTCTTTAGAAAAAAGAAAATACATCAGCTCTAGCCTGGCTAGAAAAGGGTAGTACCCTGTAGACAACCCGTCCTAAAATTCTTAGTTAATAATCCAGTTTAGTCCAGTTTTCTCAGAACTACTGACTTTTGACAGAAGCCCCTTTTGCATGGATCTATTAGATTAATTTAAAGATGTACTTATCTAGGATGGCCATAAGCTTTTCGATTTTTAGGATTCTCAGATCCACAGGTTAACTGCGTCATCTCAGCACGATTTCTTACTTATTCATAATGACATTTGGATAGCTTAGAATAGAAATAACCAATTCTTTTGTAATTATGTCAAAAATGTTACTCGAACAACATTTCGAGAAAAGGCGTCACAAAGGATAGAAAACTAGCTCAAGTGTAGCCACAAATTACAGAGTAGCGTGAATTACTCAATTCGCCTTGTCCCTCATTCTTAAGGAAGTATCTATTACAAATATTACCAAAATACAAATTTTCTGTTAAATGCTCTTTAAAAAAAAAAAAAAAAAAAAAAAAACAATTAAAAAGTTAGGTAAATAGAGACAAAACCGCGTTCAGAGAACACTTACGAGGTTTTCAGCACTTATTTCCCCGACTGACAACGACTCATCGAAACATGCTTCATACCCTTTTTTGTAGAAAATTGAGTAAGCTTCCGAATGGTCACCTTCCACTTGCACGATTAATATATCGTTTTCGAGATATTTAATAAAATATACGAAGATCCAAAAATGTTTCATGTCAGTTAATAAAAGATTTTATTACGCATGTTTCTGGGAGTCGGACGTTTTTCCTTATTAATTCGAAGTCTGTAAGTTTGCTGTTCAGTACTAATTGGACCTAATTATTTTTCCACCAATTTTCCTTTCTCAGTATTTTATTTATAAAGAGTAAAAAATTAGTGAAACGGCTGTACTCCTGGTTTTAGCTAACACGATCAATGGAATATTGATGCTTTTTTTTTTTTTATTTATTTATTTTTTTTTTATTTATTTATGAGCGACCGTAACTAAGGCGACTCGCTCAGAACAAAAACTACATATATAATATACATAGGAAAATTACATCTAATTAAATACAATCTTATTTTACACATTTTTGCCCAAATATACAAATTGAAATTTATATACACATCTATTTATAAGAGAATACAATATTACAATATACTTGAATATATGAAAAATCAATATTATAATAATGCATAAAGTTTATACAAATAATCAATTAAGTTGGTTGAAGGAGGTTTCACACTCCTGTTAGTTTTATATTGTCAAATGTAAGATTTTAGTATAGTACGGCTGTATAGTTTTAACATTTTAAGACAAATAAAATACATACATATATATGTGTGTATGTCCTGTTATAATTTGTTCATGTTTAATTATAATTATAATTTGTTGAGGAGGTTGGTCTTGTTGAGGTAGTTCAGTATGTTATCTATATATTTGCTTCCATCGCCGAGTAATTCAGTCATATTGTAAGGTAAGTCATAGTTTTGTCGCTGTAAACATTCAGTAAGTATGTGCTTTATAGTCAGCGGTGTGTTACACTGTGTACATGTCGGTCTGTCCTGTCTTGTCATGAGATAAGAGTGTGTCAGTCGGGAATGGCCAATTCTTTAGCGGCATAATATCACTTCGTCTCTTCTATTATCCCTTTTGCTTGAAGGCCATTCACCTACCGTCTGTTTTATTTCGCGAAGTTTGTTTTCTGTCGTCATGTGCCAAGATTTCTGCCACTTTTCTGTAATAAACCTTCTTACTTCGATTTGCAGGTCTTGTAATGTAACTTTGTCTATGTCCTGTCGGTTTTGTCTTGTAGCTGTCCGAGCCAGTACGTACTTTTGTACTCGCTTCGGCGGTACATATACTAAAATTGGAACGAATATTGATGTAAAAAATCTCTTTGTCTGTCCTGCAAAAGAAATGGCTCGTCGTTTGATACGCACAAAAGTGAACTAATTGCATTTGCATTCTATGTCGGCCATATTTTTCCTGCTACTGCACATAATTGCATTTCTGCATCCTTTGATAGGAGCGAATATTCCGCCCCTCCGATGTCGAAAATTTCAACGTCATATCAAAGGCTTCATTTATTTTTAGAAATTGATCTACCCTGGAATGCAGAATGAATATTTGAGATGACCAAAGAGTTGAAAAAATAAACAACATTGAAATGTAAACGGGCATCCAATACTCGAAAGGGCAAACATAGCAACAGCGTTCTAGCCAAGAGATAAACTATCAAACGCTCGCCACTTGAAACACTGCACAGGGTCGGCCTTGAGCAAATGGGATTTTTCCGACGAGTGAAATGAATGTGGAGTACTCACCCCTTAAAAATCAAATATTCTGAATGACCTACTCCCTAGAGAGCAGAAGAACTGGAATTATTCCGGATAAATAATTCTATAGCGACCAGGAATCCCCTGGAGTCAATATGGCGAGAATTTTCATGACTGTATGGAACTCGTGGGGGTGATAAGAGCTGGAATCAATTCGTACGGACGTCGAGCCTTTCCACGCCTGGAACCAAAAGCTATCGGTTTCTGTATCCAGGCAATATTTAGATAATCAAAAGTCCAAATCGCTGGAACTGCGTCATCTGAGCGCGTTTTCGTTCTTAAACCTATGGCCATTTAAGATTTTGTCTTAATCGTACGTGAAACACGCAAGATCTTAGGCGGCACAAGATACTCACTTTATCCTAAGCGGAAATCGTTCCATTTAAGCACCGATTTCTGCGAATGAGATAACTCTATCAACGTCACAAGAAAGAACACAAAACATTAAGTAGACCAATGAAGTCGAAAGTAAAACTCCTTGAGAGATGTGGCCGACCAATATGGCCGCCATCGGGTTGGCAGATTTGTTTCATAACGCCAATATGATAACAGTCTATGACTTGGAAAAAATATAGCCGTAAAGCTAGGTTTAAATTTGAAACGAATCTAGATAGATCGATTCTTTAAGAAGATCTGTTCTTGGAGATCGATTCTTTAAAAAGATCGGCCCTTGGTGATCAATTCAAAAAATCGATATCCTGTTAAAAAGACCGATTCAGATCGCCCATCTCTAGTTCTTCCTAAAAGCTGAAGTAATAATTCATAATCAAATAATAAAGTGGGAAAAGTTTTGAAAACCCTTGGAGTCGTCTGATTTTAGCATTAAAAAAATTAACCTTCCAGAAATATTCACGCCACCACAATTTTTTTTTGTCATAAAAAACAATCACTGTCCGATTGTAACAAGTTCTACCATATTTAGCATTGGAATGTGTGAACACAACAATGTCTCCAATCTTTATATATAAATTGTCTAAATATATTTGTCTATAGACAATCCCTCAACATATGGAATGGTTTAGTTTATATCATTCAATGCAATCTACAGAAAGTAGATAATTACATACAGCAATTAGATATTTCTTGTGTTTGTTTCTTGAGTTGTTTAGGTTATTACCGCATTTATTTGTTAGATTCCCGTACCTTTGGTAATGCTATCAATAATAAGGAACACATCTCTTTCTAAGGCAGAAAAATTAGTCAATAAAAACTAAGGAAACGCCGTTCAAAACCCCTTCAAAGCAACGAGCTCCCTCGGAGAAAATCGATAGCTGAAGGGTTCCCACGGAAGTGGAACCGCTTCGATCGATATGTGGAATATTGTAAGGCGTTCATCGGCCTTTTCATTCCCTACAATACCTCTATGTCCCGGTATCTATGGAAGTATAACAATTATTGTGTCTTCCCGGGTCATTTATTTTAGTATTTACTGATTAATTTAGAAATAGGCTACGATATTGCAAAATCTTTATTCCTTGTTTAAATGGAGTCCTGGTTCTTCCAACCTTTCTTGGTATTATCCCTCTTCGGATTGGTCAACCAAGGCTAACTCCTGAATATTTGATGTCAAACGCAAGAAAGCGTGACATTTTAAGAAAATCAAACTAAGGCAAAAATTAGAATTAATTAAATGGACTAGATTGCGACAGCAAAATAAGATTAAAACCAACAGATATCAGGCTAACATATTTTTATGATGCTGACATTTTTTATCGAAGAGACAGTCGGAGGGCCATTTAACAAAAAGGGGTGAAGGAGTTTGGTCTGAGACCAGAACGTCTCATTCAGAAAGTTGACAAAGTGTTAAGAAAATCAAATTTCTTAACACTTCAATCGTAACAATAAAATACAGGATGTATCGTACAATTGTAATTAGATACTGCCAATTTCACGTTTCTATTTGTTTTCGTTCCAGACATATCGTCGATAAAAATGCAAATTATGGAATGTAAAAAGTGGTTGGTACCTTATAGATGACTTTATATATATTTTATCTTATTGTATATTTTAATTAGACTTAATACACATTCGTTAGTTTGATTTTCTGCAATTGATAATTATTTTTCTTTAATTTTGGAGAGTTTGCCACAACTTATGTCAGTCTAACAGCAATCAGTATAGATTAAAAATGAAAAATGCATTTTTTCACATTCCATTTAAACTATGATGACAGACCTTGAATTACTAGAAATAAAGTGTGATTTTGTCCCTCATAGAGTTTACGCTATACCTCGTGATAGTCCATCCAAGGTAATAATATCCCGAACCCTTAAACTCCTGTTACTGCTAACCTATACATAACGGGTTATCTATCTATAGGTTATCTGTTTCTTGACACTGGTCCGGAGCAACCCGATGTCCAGAAATATTATACTTTGATTACTTATCAATTGATGAATAACATACATCATGACGGGAACCGTGCTATAATAAACTGCAAAGAATTATATACATAGTATCGTTAATTTTGATGTTACATTATTTAACGTTATAAAATAACTAATCATCTACCGTGACGAAGGACGCGCATTCAGCTAGTTTAGAATAATTAAACTTACACCGGATAAGACAATATGAAAACGGTACAATATGACGCAGTTTCTGGGAGTCAATATTTTCTTTATGTTAACAGCTGTGGTAGATGATATTTTCCCATATCGTCATGAGGATAACTACGCATATGACTCATGAGAGATAACATTACAACAACCAATGACACATGAGTAGGAAATGAGAACACAAAGAGGTTATAATTTAGGACGCAAGTAGAGGAAACCTCCCAAGATAAATAATCAACAAAACGCTTTAACCTCAATGAACTATTTATAAATGAGACTATTCGCAAACAGAATTAGCTCGCTTGTTTCAGAACAAAGAACTCAGAAAGATCTATTCCTGAGTACAAATCAGCATTTCAGGAATGTTTTGGACATTCCTGAAAATTTGTTAAGTATCTCAAAAAGGTTGAGAAATAATAATCTTTCTGAGTCACAGAACGGGTAAAATTCTACAGTTAACCCTCCGTCGACCACGTGGGAGTGAGTTACACCGTCGCCCACGAGGGGTCCACCAGGACCCCACTTACATTTATGGTGATAACGTACTAATAGCATATAAGACTACCTTCAAAAAATATTCAATCTATTTGTAGGTGTGTGTGATTTGAAATTGTATTATAGAAAGACAATAACAGGCAAATGGAATCCCCTCGTCAGATTGTAAAATTCGACAAATTCAGTTTTATCTTGATGCCAGATACTACCATGATGCAAACTAATTAAATAGGAAAAATAAAATACAAGTAAATTAAAAAAAAAAAAAAAAAAACATATCATTGAAGCCCATGTGGATTCCACTCAGTCTCCAAAGCCGTTTTTCAACAAAAAATAATCAATTTGAGGGGTGGACTATCCTTTATGAGCGATTTGACACTGTCGATCTTCGGAGCATTACTTAGTAGGAATCTACTCAAAGAGCAGGAAGGTAGAGATACGGGGGGGGGGGGGATAGTGTGCGTGGGGTCCGCCTAGACCCCACCTGGTCGACGGAGGGTTAATGAGAAATCTATACATACAATAAAATTCTAACGGATTGCTGTCTGTACATGGAAGATATATGGGAAAAATACTATTGGGGGCCTTTATCAACGCAATAGTACCCAAAACATAAATGATTTTTAGAATTTGTATCTGTTTGTCTGTCTCAAAAACGGCTTATCCGATTTAGTTGCGGTTTTAAAAAAAAAAAAAAATATAGGCACTTTTTTTTTTTTTTTTTGTGTGAGTTGCATACGTTTTCCAAAGGATGTAGCTATACAGGTTTGTCCTAGTGAACATATATAATTATATATGTATATATATATATATATATATATATATATATATATATATATATATATATATTCTAGTGTCATCGTTCAATGGTTAGATTCAGCCTCCCTGACCGTCCATAGGCCAACCCAGCCTTTAATTAATTTAATAATGGGTACCTTGGTGCTAATGACTCTAGCAGTTGAAGCAGCAAGGGGTAAATCAGGCGGCCGGAGCATAGCACTGACCACACGATCTCCCTAGAGTGCCGTATGGTCATGAATCAGATACCTCTATAGTATCTGCCCCTCAGGGCCCTCCTGGTCTGTTATGGGACTGATTTATATACATATACATATATATATATATATATATATATATATATATATATATATATATATATGTGTGTATATATATATATATGTATATATTTATTTATTTTTTTTTTCAGCCCATGATTTAGATAGAGAGCTTAGCCTCACATAAGAACGGATTGATTTAGTTACATATTACTACAACTGAATAAATTGGGATCCTGGAAGAAATGGAATAGAATCTGCACAAAACTTATTAGGAATCAGAATACATGACAGATAATAAAACTTCCCCAAAATACATTAAAAAATAAAAATAAATAAAAAAGTCGGCTTGTAGCTAACTCACACGTTTAAATTTTGTATTTTAGTCAGTTTCCTCTCCAGGAAGGAAACCTGCTTATAAGGTTTATGTGCATATATATATATATATGCAAGGGAAGAACTTCTTGGCTAAACTTTTCCATAATAAAAATAAATATATATGCGTATTTTTAAAATATTTTAAAGCAACTATCTAGGTCTAACCTAAGAGCTAAATAGAATAGAGTTTATTTTCATTTTTATATAGGATTGATATTTTTATGTAGTCGAATTTAGTTAGTATTATTAGATATGTGTGTGTGTTTGTGTGTGTATATATATATATATATATATATATATATATATATATATATATATATATACATTTTTTTTTTTTTTTTTTTTTTTTTTTTTTTTTTTTTTTTTAGATGGAACGGCATTTTTCTCCAGCGGTGGTACTCCTCCTCACTTGTTTCCGGAATATTTCGATGGATTCATCTCCATCTTCTTCAGCCAGGTACTTGTTTCTTCCTCGGTGGTAGCCAAGGGAATGTGGTGGTAGCCATTCCCTTGGCTACCACCGAGGAAGAAACAAGTACCTGGCTGAAGAAGATGGAGATGAATCCATCGAAATATTCCGGGAACAAGTGAGGAGGAGTACCACCGCTGGAGAAAAATGCCGTTCCATCGAAAAATACAATCCCAGCGACGAAAAATAACATCAAACATATATATACATATATATATATACATGTATGTATATATATATATATATATATATATATATATATATATATATTATTGTATTTATGTGTATGTGTGTATGTACATTGTTGTGTGTTTGTGTGCATATGATTGGGTACATGTACAAGTATACGTTTTATTTATCTTTGTTATTATTATAAGTTTTCCTTCCTTATCTTATTTTATTTATTCAGATATATATTAAATATTTATTTATTTTTTCTTTACAACTACTAAGATAATATAAGTAGGGTATTTATTTATTTATTATTATTTTTTTTTATTGTATATAGTGTATATATTTAGTATTTTGTATAGTTTTATTTTGTAATGCTATTATATTTATTTCTTATTAGTATGAATCTTAATTAAATGTGGTAGACTCCTTGCTGTAAAATTGTAAATTATTAAGAGCAATAAAATATTCATTCATTCATGTACATATATATATATATATATATTCTTTTTTATCCTAGTAGGCATGAGGTCATTAAAGCAGTCTTCCCTTTTTTTATACTACTTTATTTATTGGGCCCGACATGTTTCGTGCGTCTTTTCTTCGCACCTCTTCAGGGGCACTTCTTGCAAGGAAGTCCTCTCGTTCCCAAGTACTCCCTCTGGAGGTGCGAAGAAAAGACGCACGAAACATGTCGGGCCCAATAAATAAAGTAGTATAAAAAAAGGGAAGATTGCTTTAATGACCCCATGCCTACTAGGATAAAAAAGAATTTGGATATTTAGGGTCATCTATAAGAATAAATAATATATATATATATATATATATATATATATATATATATATAATATTAAATAAATCAGTCCCGTTACAGGCCACTAAGGCTCAGAGGGGAGTTGCTGTAAAAGTATCTGATTGTTGACCATAAGTTTCCCAAATTTATCTTTTGCAGGTACCCATTAATAAATTAATTAACGTCTTTGTGGGCCTAGGGTCGGTCTGGGACCCAAAAATACTGCCCTAGAACGACGACATTGGAAAATGAGATCTTTAATGTCCTCCCAAGTTACAAACTTGGATCCTCTCGTGTATTAATGGAGAGGACTACCATGGCACTAACCCCCCCCCCCATTTATATATAACATTTTTTGAAAAATATGATGCCCAAAAAATAATAAGCAACGATCTTCCGGGCAGATGGAAGAATATATGGAAAGACGATGAATTAAGGACTAGGACTGACTGGGCAGAGGGGATATAGGAAGAGACGGTAAAACTGGGTTCTTGTGGGAAAGAAAATTTCCAGAAAGGGAGTATCGCGGAAGGAAGATAACAAAGTCACGCAGAGATAATGAGAGAAAAGTAAAAAGAAAAAACGTGAAATGAGCACCGTATGCCCCATCGCTAGACAGCCAGAAGTAATTGCATCTGCCTATAGTGCATACTGCAAGCTGCAGACCATTATTGATTCAAGCCAAGAGGGTGTGTCTGGCTTCACTCATACCCAGGCACTTCTGCAAGATCTATTACTAACAACACTTCAAGGTCTTATAATGAATGACAAATCACGTGCCAGGGAGAATAACCACGTGTATCTGCGGAAATCTGCAAAGGCCATTCTAAAGCAAAAGTCATGCACCAAACCTAATTGGGCTATATCCATGAGTGAGGAGTAAAATGAAAGAGTTCATTACATAGCCACACACCAGTGTTGGACAAAAAATATCCAGAATAATGAATAATGAATAAATATTAGAATAAATATGCTTTAGCGATGACTAAACTGAAAAAAAGCGTTACAAAAAAGTGTCCGCTGGCGTTCACGCATGCGCGGTGGCCAGGTACGAGACTGCTGGCGTTCGCACATGCGCGGTGACCATGTACGACACCGTGCCTAGAGATTGGGGTTCGATTTCCACTAGGGAAGTTGGGGTTTCTTTCGAAAAAAAAATATAGATCAGCCCTATCCTCGCTAGAAAAGGCTGGAATCCAGTAGATTAAATTCTTTATGCATAAGTAGAGGTTAAAATTGAAATAAATGAAACAGCGTACAGAACTCGAGATAGATGTAATAATTTAACGGTTGTTGATCGGAGCTGGCCATGGTGTTGAGCAAGGTTAGTATGTAGTTGGTCCTATCTGTTGCTAGTGTTTGGTGTATCATGGCTGTATTGTTGAGCCCGGATCCTTTAGGCTCAGAGCTCTAATATAGCATTAATCTAGTTGGTATAAAATTAATTTTGAATCTTCCTACTTTTTTTTTTTTTTTTTATATAATCTAAAGTTATTATCATTATTTATTTTTGTGTGTTTAACGGCGTTTCATCAATTTGGCTGTTAACGCCGGGCTATCTACTGGTTGCACCTATTTTATAATACCAACAGCACGTGGTCGGTCACCCATTCAGTTACTGGCCACGCACGACGTTGCTTAACTTCGGTGATCTACGGGAACCGATGCATTCAACGTATGGCCTACAGTTATGATTATTTATGCTTTTAGGTTATGACTACTTTTAGATCTAGACAGAGAGAGATACAAGGATTATTCTAATCTCTCTCTCTCTCTCTCTCTCTCTCTCTCTCTCTCTCTCTCCCCTCTCCCTTCTGTGTGTTCTCTCTCCCTCCCTCTGTCTCTCTTTGAAGGTTTGTTTGGATGTTGGCGAGTTGGCGACGTCTCAGGATTGGTCATTCCCTTCTTACGCTCCTACTTAATGGAGAGGAAAGAAAGGCCAATATGTCCAGAGTGTAATGAACAGGGGCCGGAATTATAGGATAAAATAAGCATCAAATTAGGTTTTTACAACAGTCATAATAGGTATTTTTAGGTTTTTATTTAAAAATCCAGTTTTAGGTTTTTTTTAGGTGATAAAAATATTCCAATAGGTTCAAAAAGTAGTTATTTTTAGGTTTTATTTAAGAATCCATTTTAGGTTTTTTTAGGTGATAAAAATGTTTCAATAGGTTCAAAAAAAGGTAATTTTTGGTTTTTATTTCAGAATCCATTTTAGTTTTTTTTTAGGCGATAAAAATGTTTCAATAGTTTCAAAAAATAGGTAAAGACCTATAAATTACCTGATAAATTATAATACGTTGAAATTATTTTTTGAACATATCGAAACATTTTTATCACCCAGAAAACCCTAAAATGGATTTTTAAATAAAACCCTGAAAAGTCAGGTTTTTATTTAAAAATCCATTTTAAGGTATTCTGGGTGATAAAAATGTTTCAATATGTTCAAAAAATAATTTCAACGTATTATAATTTATCATTACTAATTTCGATTAATTTAAAAAAATAAACAACAAATAAAAATATTTTATAGAATAGTATATTTAGAAGGGAGGAAAAATATGAGCAAATAAAAATAAAACAGAAATATGACTTATTATTTTTAATAAAGAGTAAGAAGTCTAAACATTCAACAAAATATTTATTTAAAAAACAAAGTGAATGATATTTATATAAATAAAATATACTTCAGAAATAAAATAATGTTTAAAAAAAGACAAATAAATTAAATTATTTAATAAAACATAAATTAATAATAAAAAATAAATAAGAACATAAAACAAAACAATTAAAACAAATATCTAAAGGACATTTTTAAGTTTATCAACTAAAGAGTTCCTACTTCTAAACAACATCAGGAAGAATTTCCCTGCCTGGATCGACAGGACGAATCTCGTTAGTCTGGAGGAATATCGAAGCCTTAGAAATGGCAGCTGCTTCATTCATGTCCAAAACTTTTTTTATGTTTTCCCTACTGTGTTAAAATGGGTTCTGGTGGAAGCGAAACTCCAATTAAAATTTTCTTGGACGTCTGGGAGATGCTTTAAAAAAAAAAAAATCGTTTGTTGGAGGAAATGAGTTAATTGAATTGTATTTTCTATTTTAAAGATTAGGTCTGTCTAGGTCATTCCATCGGGTTTTAGACGATTTTAGGTGATATCATCCAGAATAGGTTTTTTTAGGTTCTTCCAAATTTGCATGAATGATACTACAAGACGCGAATCATATAAAAAAACGATCATTATCATGTTTAGGAGAAAGGAAAAAAAAAATAGGTGAAAACCTAAGAATCCGGTCCCTAGTAATGAACAGTTGACTATAAAACACATACTGACAGACTGCAGGAAACTTGAGAACTTACTCATCCCACTTGACTTACACGACTTACTAACTGAAGGTAGTCCATATATTAACACAATACTGCAACTTCTTAAACGAATTAAAACAATTTCCAAAATATAACCACATATTGAAATAAAATAATACTTGCATGTTAACTCGTAGGCTTCCACGGTCCGAGTTTCGCTAGTCATACTGCCAGCTTCCTCAGGGATTAGTCTGAGAATGAGGATGTTCTTCTAGTTCTTCTGTATAAATACCTATCTTTGTATTTATCCGCGGGCGTTGTCTGCTCTTCCATGTCCCTGATTGGTTGGTCCCGGTCTTGCTTGATTCTGGTTGGTGGGTTCCATCTGGATCATTGATTGGCTGAATTTCGTTTTTTTCTTTTTTCTCTAGGTTTAATTACCGGATGCCATAATTTGCTGAGCTTGTACCCATCTTCTTTGTTGAAACGTCGACAAAGAAATTTGTGAAACGGTCAATACCAGAAGACTATAATACGTGTAATACTCGCATGTTATTTTCGTGGTAGGCGGAAGGTCAAATAATAAAAACTTCACCATAAAGTTTCGCTAACTTTATTCCGTCCCTACATGTTTCACACCTTTATTGGTGCCTCTTCAGGGGAAAAAGTTACAAATATGAAACTTACAGCCTCAGCCTGAGGAGGATAACCTTCCACCAATACGGCCACGTCTAGACTGGCATGGTTACCCGCACAAAAATTCTTGTTTATTATTGCTTCTCGTCTCTTCCTTAAATTACATTTGTAATCTGTTATTTATATGAATTTAACTTTTGTATTGCTCGAGTCGTCTTTGTAGTGGCTGCTCAAGAATAAATAAATAATGAAAAGGTACATGTAAATTGCTCCTGACATGACATGAAACGTGTAGAACACCACATACAGGAGTAAACACAATTGTATGTTGTATGATGGAATATGGATTTACTAATTAGGATTCATAGCCTCGAATTAACTCTAGCATGCAACCCTAAAGCTACCGTGACCTAGAGCTGTAAACATCTCGACGGTTCGTCTAGATTATTTCTATATCTCGTCAGGTTAAGGAAATACTATTTAACGCTTATTACTTCTGTTAAATCATTCTTTAAACTATGCAGGCTAAGGATAGGGCATTCCCGACTGGCACATTCATAATGCAGCACGATTAATACAATTAAACATCCAGAATATTTAAAATATGTTTTAATTATGCTATTAACGAAGAGCTTTACATTTAATGTGTATTTTTAGCCATCCAAAATTCCCATGTAGTTCACTGTTAATACGAGAAATCTCCTAGGCTAGGTCAAAATAGTCAAAATTCATAATTTGGTCAAGAGGTCAAAAGTTTTGTTCAAGAAAAATTGGCTACACTGGATCATTCAGATTCTGAGGGCCATTTTGAATCGACAGCCATTTTGAATAATGTCTCAAATTTATTTGTTGACGTTCTTGATAATTAGAATAACTAGAACTCATTGATGACTTTACATAGAATAAAATCATGTAATGCAGTTCATTTCAATTTTACATCAACAGTCACTGTCTAACTAAGGAGCGCTGGCCTTTCTTTGATAAGAGCTATCTACTCTCAGGCTTTGGTGCTGGTCTCTGTCGGCTGTTTTATGAATTGCTGTGGTGCTGGCCTCTGTTGGCTGTTTCACGAATATATAGACAGATATAAACATATTCACACCGTTTGACCGATTTTGACATAACTGAGTATAAAGGTAGATCTTCATACGGGGAGAGTCATAGGCAGAAAGTATGTGTAGCATGGCACACTGGGTAACAGCTATAATTAATAAAATTGACTACGAAAGTTAAATTCATCATTTCATGTAATATTGCTGAGATAAATACACTATTTGATCAGGATAAAAACAATTATTGTATCGGTGGTACTATTGAGCAATAAAGTACTTCAACTCCAATAACAAATATATTGGCCTATCCTTAGTCAATGAAGGAAGTCTTATCTCGGTATATATTCTACTGAAAATTGATATTGTCCATCTGATTATCCATGTAGGATCAGAAAGGTAATGGGATCTTGTTATATGATATCGGCGGAATCATATGCACATTATGCAAACCGTATTCAGCTAAAGGCAATAACATGTCTGTCATATTTACAACTTGTAGAAAAACTCATCTGAAAGGAAGTGTATCATCTCAGCACGATTCCAAAACGTTTTACCTCTTATGTCACTAACATAAGAAAAGGTTAGTATTTCGAGAAAATTTTAAAAAGCCAGATTCAACGAGATTATGAGTAATAATGAGAATTAGGCGTCACAATGCACAGGTCATGTTGAAAAATTTATTTTACTGTTTAAAGCATGAAGCAAAATCAAGAAGCGTTAAACACTGAGGAAAAAATACATAAAAAACCGTTTAAAGTAACACAGTTTGAAGCTCTTATTTAACGACGAAAAAAACGTATATTGGTGTATGCGATGACGGAGACTAAAGGAAATTACCGCCCAGCCGCTCTGGATCGTAGCCAGTGCCGCTCTTCTGCAAACGCACGGTCGCTCTGTCGCTCATCGCTCGTATCGTATCCTCCCTTCAGTAGTAAGAGCAGTACTGTATTGTACGACAGGAGGCGTGAGACCACACCCAAAGCACCGACACTCTGAGAGCCTAGTACTGGAGCTTGTATCTCGTAATCTAACTATAATAGAGGGCAGATTGGGTTTTTTGTCGGCTTGCTAGGGCTGGTAATAACACGGGCCGGTGATCTCAGGGACTTCGACGGCAATGTTACTTCTGGACGTGTCGGGGCTTTGTAGAATCTCCTGGGAGTCCACTGACTTGCCGAACTTATTTATTTATTTTTTTACGGCGCTTCCACAAATCTGGGAAGCCTGTGCTAACGACCACTGCACCAGATATAAGCTTAACAAACAAATACGAGGGTCTCCCCGTGGTGAAGATGGTGGGTTCGATTCCCAACGACGGCAGGAATTTTATCACCTCACGGCTCGTTCGGAGAATTCCTCGCTGCCCCTTGGATGTCGGCGCTAATGACCAAAGTCCAAATTGGTTTGCACATGTAGAATCCATGTTCACAACACACAACACAGAAATACGCTTTGGTGAGGCAGTTCCTGCGAGTAACAATCAAGTCCCCGCTACTTATGAAGTCATATTTATTTAACGTTCCATCCTGTACATATCCTGTTCCATGCCCATCTGCTCCATCCGAACAACAGGACTCCCGATATTCCTGAAGAGAACCCGTCGGCAACCAGTCTTCCCATATAGAGGTTCCGAACTCCGTAGACCGGTTCTAACTCAGAGTTCCTCCCTAAGATATATAGCCGATGTTACTTACTAACCTTCCTTTATAGTCTGCCGCTGTATATACTCAGGATAATGGCCTCGTACCTATTTTACAACACACAGTTTCGGCGGACTTTTCTTATCCGCCAAACTCAAACTAACCAAAATACCATTTTATTGGGAGGAGATCGTTGACCGTTGGCGATGCTAAGGTACAAATTGTCTGAGTTAGGTCGTGGAATCTTAATTGAAGGGACCAGGGCAAAACAGTGCCAAGCAACACTTTTAACAAAACAACTGCTATATGTTGGATATTATGTGGAACTATCAGTCATTGACAATGCTACTAGCAAGGCTTTTTCTGGGTATCCTACGTCGAAAAATAGTCGGCACGTGTCCGAGCGTTCCGTCCAATGCGCCTTTGGAGCCGAGAAATAAAATAAAATAAGTTGAAAGTGCTTTATTTTTTATATCGAGTTTAGAAAGTGATATCGACATGATTATATCACCAATTCATTTGTTTTATAGAGTAGATTAAAGGAAAAATATATTTGTTAAACAATAATTTATATTTCGTCAAATAAATTCAAAAATATTCAAAAAATTTGAATTTAGGGGTTTTAAAATGTGCTAAATACGAATCTGACATCCGTTTTTAAATCAAATGTTTTTTTTTTATAATGAATAACTTTTTAAATGTAGGTTTATGGAATATTTTGGCAGAATAATGACTTCTATAGAGTCGAGTATGTAAAACAATTTTTTATTTTAAAACGGATGTCAGATTTGTTTTTAGCACATTTTAAAACCACTAAATTCAAATTTTTTGAATATTTTTGAATTTATTTGACGAAATATAAATTATTGTTTAACGATTATATTCTCCTTTAATCTACTCTATAAAACAAATGAATTGGTGAAAGATTCATGTCGATATATTTTTCTAAACTCGACATAAAAAATAAAGCACTTTCAACTTATTTTATTTTATTTCTCGGCTCCTAAGGCGCATTGGACGGAACGCTCGGACACGTGTCGATGTAGAATCACCAGAAAAAAATGGTCCAGATCGGTGACCCCACCGCTGTATACTCCCCTTGTAAGATATGACCAAAAATTGCCCTGTATCCTACTTAATCTGGTTGCTCCTAACCGTTTCACCTGATAGTCGCACATGATATCCAACATATTACAGCCACATATAAGTTTTGTTAAAAATGTTGCTTGGCACTATTTTGCCCCGACTCCTTCAATTAAACGATAGTTTTTATACGAAAATGAGTTTTATTATTTGACGATGTTTCGACCTGAAATTCAAACCTTCATCACGTTGATTAGCTTAAGGATCGCAAAACATCCTTTTTCAAGGTATGTAGGCCATTTAGCCGGACTATCTAAACAGGCATGGTGCAGCAGGAATTTTCTTCAACAGGCCCTGAAGTGAAAAAAACGCAATCTGCGTCAGGCGGGCCTCGAGTTCGCATCTCCCGCGTTCGTGTCCATGGCGTTAGCCACTAGATCACGGAGAGACCCGAGGCGTGGCGTCAAGATTCTTATGGGCATCATGGGGTTTCTTCTTCAAGTGGACACTATACGAACAGAACAACCGTCGTTCGGGATTTCCTGCAATTATGGAAGGTAGAAAACTCGCCAACATCCAAATAAGCCACCAACGAGAGACAGAGGGAGGGAGAGAGATCCCGCAAAAGAGAGAGTGTGAGAGAGAGAGAGTGAGTAAGAAGAGTGGGGTGGGGATACGGTCGATAATGCTGTCTGTCTAGAGGGGAAGCAGTGTTACCACAGCAATTGACCAGAAATCCTCTACCGGTAGGGAAGAATTAAAAATAATGCTTGTATAGATAGGGTAGGTTGGTAATACTGAGTGTCCATCCGTAGGAAACAGTCTGACTTCACGGTTGTAGTCATGAACAGCTGTAAACCGACACTGGATTTAACCACTACTCTTCTGGAAGTGTAAATGTATAACATGGGCTGAGGGGGCTGCAGCTACCCCCCCCCCCCCCCCCCCCTGAAATTGGTAAAAACCTCCAAAATAAATTAAATGAGATCACTTAGTTCAGAAAAAAATTCTTTTGGGCGTAATAGCTTGTAAATTGGATAACTATTCCATGTTCTAGATTGTTAGTATTCTGTACCCCCCCCCCCCCCCCGCCCAAATTCTCCCAGCCCCTTCCTAAATTATTTCCTATATACGCCCATGATGTACAATCCGCACGAGATAAACATTTAAGATAGTTGGTCTACCCATAGTTTTTGTATTTGAGATCTATACAAAGGAATGTATGTATACAAAGAATATTTGGAAGAAGTGAAATTTGGACATTTTTGGTATTTCAAGAGCTCGTAAATAAATAATTTTAATGATCACGATAAGATCAACTAAGTTTATCTCGGGACCACTGTCTATTAAGCCGCCTGGGAGGATTGTCTGGATGGGATTGGGAAGATGAGGTTAGACCTTCAGGATTAGGATGGTGAGACAACTTAGAGTGGAACGTTTCGAAACGGACAAGGATTTTAACAAGGTCAAGGACAAATGGTAAGTTAAGGTCATTGGGAAGGCTTTTCAATTACAATTTTGCTACTGGAATGCCTGGTATTTTGTTGTTGATGGATGTTTTTGCAGATCCCCAGAATTTAAGACCTTGGGGGGGGGGAATGATTTTTGTTTTGTACATCGTAAGTTTGCTCTGCGTCGATAATTAAGATGAGGGTCCGAGAGTCTAGAGAGATGGGTTCTATTTAAGTCGGCTGTCAAAGTATAATCCTAGATATTGAATCTCGTTAGACTCAGGAAGTGTTTTTGAGGTAGGGTGGTATGATCGGCGGTTGAGAGTGAATGTTACCCGATTACGTTGTTCCGGATTGGTTTTTATTATGCACTTTTCAATTCAATGTTGCATACCAAGTGGAAAGGTGTTCCAACAGGATTTGGTATGCTACTGGAGGACCAGGGACCCATTTAAATTTTTATTCGCATCATTATTTACGTTTTACCGTCCTTTTGTACATAATATTGATTTATATACAAGTTACCACCATCCATTCCATTTTTTCCCAAAGAAAGCCACCGCCCGTTGTGAGAGACGAACCTTCAAATTCAGACAAGGAGTACTCAAGACTTAGCACATTTCTGTGAATGTAGTGTACCTTCAATTTAGAGGCGATGCGAACATCAAAATAAAATAATTATAATAAGCTTTATTCGCATCTTTATAAGACAAAAGCCTCTCCCTTAGGAGGTAAAAAAAAAATAAGGAGTCCATCTTCTTTAGTTAAACCCATTAATTAACTACTGTTTTTCGGTTGTCCTCTTCCACCATTCACTATCCCTCGCCACTCTCCACCAATTGCTCCGAACAGCTGCTGGTGTGTCCATCGCAAGCACTGTCTTCCTCTGTTCCTCAACGAGTCCCTTGAAATTCATTCATTGCAAACCTTTGCCCATCGCTCGTCTTTCATCCTTGTCAGATGACATGCCCAGACCCACTTCAATAGATGTGCTTCAGCTAGGTGGTCAAAATAAAATAGTCACAACAAATATTATTCAGATAACCAATCCAGTTAACAAACCCAGACCCAAACATTCCGAAGTTCTTATCTGACAGGGTTCTGTTGAATTTTTTAATTTGCCCCGAAAGGTCCTTGTGCTTATCCATTGTGAAGCCCTATAGTTGTAAAGGGCATGTGCCAGCCCTATCAGCAGGTGGGGTAGACACAAAGGCTCCGGTATTCCTATAGGCTTCTGTCATCTATATCGTCTGGCTGGATCGATATTACTGTTGGTGTCATGGATCGATTCCAGCATTATTCTACGCGGCTTTCAATCGCACAATAATCAACCATAATTTACCAGTCTCCCATATAGATCAGTTCTTCCTCTCCTCATAGCCCTGATGATGGCTTAAAATCCAAGCCGAAACGTTGGCACGGACCAGGCAATGTTAGTTAGTTGTGACTTAGTTGCATTATGTAAACAAATTCAAAACAACTCAGGAGACGCACATGCAAGTTTGGAAGCCAAGGAAAGGGGAATCCTCTATTAACGCTCGCTCGATACAGAACTAGAAACGCCCAATGCAACACATCGCTGGTTTAAGCCCTTGATTTGCCGTATTTACGAAAATACTGTAATGACAAGTTGCCGAAATGTAATCACACGTCAGCTTTTAATCATGTAAGGCAATTTATTCGTAAGGTACTTAAGCTGCACATAAATTGAACCCTTATTTCTTCCGATCCCATCCGATTTCGTTTGACCGACAACGGCCGACGTGAGTGCCTACATTGGTCCCGACCCGATCCGATCTGATCTAGTCACAGCTTGTCAGTAATGAAATCGTTGTGAAGTGAAAATGAGTAACTAAAATAAGAAATACCACCTAATAAGCATGAAAATCTTCGATTACCTTGTTGGAGGTTTGAAGGAGGAGTTGAGAGGCCCATAAATCTTCTGGAAGTATATCAGTCCCAAAAAAATAAATCTTACTGTAACAGTTAATTACACTAAGAACACTAGAAGCTTGAATGTTATAAGCATTGGATGGTTATAAGCATCTTTTCACGTTATTTAATAAACAAAGGAAACAAAAAACAAAAATGTGAAGTGACAAAGTTGTTCTAAATTGTAATTGCTTATAAAAAAAAATGCATTGAAATAGGTCAATATGTAGAGGCTATAGACCTTTTCGAAGCACAATATGTGGGTTGAAGCCAGTTTGCTTTTTCGGTCCAAAATCGGTCTAGAATCAAACCAGGGTCGGGTCTAATGAAGCCACCTCCCTTGAGATGTATGCGTTTGTTTTTCTTCCGACAATAAGTGGCTATCGGATCGGGACCAATGTAGGTGCCCCCTAAGCCGGGCTAAGTACCATATCAATATCAGCGCCTAGAACCTATTTACTCAGTGCGCCCCCAATTTATGTAATGGGCGCGAAATAAAGTAACACCAGATGAACCAAAAAAGCCCTGCGCCCGCAATTTGAGTATGTTTAGCTGTCATAGAACCTGGCAGTAAGGCTCCTCTGAGTAAGGATCATTCCATGGGCAAATTCCAATAAAAAGGACAGTAACCATTTGTTGACTCTTATTTAACATATTGTACTTTAGCAACCCCTTCATTAATAACTCAGACTTTATGCGACGGTTTATCTACAGGTTACCATCATTAAATTACATTTCCTAGTGGCCTCTATGCAATTTCATTTACTCCAGGTATCTGTCAGCTCTGGAAGAATCTATTTGCGACGAAGTGGCCGTAAAGTGACGAAGTGATGTTCGGATGGCGTGCATCCTCCGTCGTGGGAATCACGCTAGTCGGGTGTAACTGGGTCAGGGTGTGTCTTATTGCCGAGGTGTCAGTGCATTGGAAGAAACGGATGATAGTGTTATCAGTAGGGCTCTGGGTAATTGGAGTGGTAGACCAAGGCCGTAGTTCTTATTCCAATCAGAATAGGGCACAAATCAACTAATCACAACTCGAGTTAATCATTAATCATACGTGAAGTTAGTCATCAATCATTGATAGTACGTATTAATGATTGACATGAATAACGTTGTAAATACTTTTAGTATTAGGCTAATACCAACTTGTTAACACATACTATCTCTACATTGGGCTTGGAATTCCTTCATGAACCAGTCAATCATAAATCAAGGCCTTTTTTTAGTCTTTAATCATTAATCCGAGTAGTTAGTTAGTAACAATCAAACATTAGTCAAAGCATGTTTAATCATTAATCATCAATCATAGGCTAGAAACCAGTCAGTCGTCACTCATTAGTCAAGGACAAATATGATTAATCAATCATCAATCGTTACTCACATCCCGATTATTCATTTAATCATTAGTGATTAGTCATATAGTTAATCACAGTTTGCCCTACTCTGATTCCAATCATGCCCATATTGGTTATTTTGTGAGTGACTTTTAGGCTTAGCTTGTACATAAGGCATGCTATATTCTTGAGAATGGCGGTTGGACCCAATAAAGAAGATTTAAAAAAGGTTTTCAAATTTTCTTTATTCAACCGAATCTTTTTTATTTGGTTAATAATTTGGTAGACAAATACCGTTTCTGATTCAAAAATTCGTTAATCAGCAGAATCTCTAACATAAACATTACCATTTCGCCGAAATTCGCGTGAAACTAATCGTGTGTATTTTATAGGTACCTACATTGTTTTGGCATATCCTCATGATACACATTCGATTGCGCATTTATCTATGAGTATTATCCAAAAAACAGAGGACAAATTCCTTCATTTGGAGACGTGACACCAAAAAGAGTAGCAACGGGTATATTTTTCGAAAATGTCGAATATATTGAAAACCGAAGGACTTTTACTAAACATAAAACATATTTTTCTGAGCCGCCACAACGTCTTCTACCCGCAGGTACCACACTATCCATTCTTACGCCACACCCTGTATATGAAAGAAAATATTTACCACATTACTTGCCGCGTAATTGTATTGAACAAAATATTTTGCGGCAAATAGAAGTCTTTTTACTCCATCAGATAAAAAAATAAGATTTAGCATAGTTAGGCTAAAATTAAGACTTAAATATTTCTGACCTAAACATTGATATTACACTGGTGGTTGCTGAAAATAATTGTTACGAAGAGATGTAGTGATTTCATTTTGTTGCTTCTTTGTCCGTCACTAGTAGAAGGAAAAGTGTCTGGTCTCACGCCATCACTAGTTTTAACGAGAGCCATCTTGAAGACGAATTGCTAACAGCCCTCCAGGATTCAGGAATGAAACAGCAACCCTTGGGATCTGGAGAAGACGAGCCTCATATCCGCTCCTTCAGACGAACATGTGTTCCTTAGATTCAAACCAGCAGTCTGTTAGTCTGAACTCAGGCACTTTGGATAGGGTTTCTCCAACAGTCAATCGTTCCAACTTTCTAAACATGGCTACAGGAAGCTCAGGAAAAGAGTATTACGGAAAGAAAAATTGCGGAAGGCCTTATACTTTAAAATAAAGGAAGCATTTGATCCTTAGCTTAGTATGACTTTCGACTGGTTGGACAAAATCAAGAATTACAATTGAACATTTTCAGCAAACAATGATGTGGTGGCAGGATGTTCCACTTACCCTTATGGTATACAAAATCACAATCACGCCAACTCACCTGAAAAAAAAACAACACAAATTTAATTATTTTCAAAAGGCCAACAAATAAATGAAAGAATTAATAAAAAAAAGACGGACTCGCAGGGATGTTAACCGTCCAAGGACCCTAAAAGATTTAAAGGCCAGCATACAGAGCGAAAACTTCAAAATAACTACGCTGGCAAGAGTCACGACGAACGCCAGAAATCGATTTACAAACTGACCGAACGGTCAAATTCTTGAGAATGAGGGACGTCACCTACCTTATTTTGTTACTTAAAACAGTACCTTAGACATGCACTTACATTATAAAGAAAAACAATAAATAAAATATGTCTTGCTCAATACGCTCCCTGTATAAATCTACGGAATGGGAAGACAGTAAACTTCCTCTAATCTGGCATCCTATGGTCCAACTAAGGTGGTGTGCTCGAAAATATTATACGGATACATGAACTGTTTAAATCAGTTTTGTCCATCTATTTATAGGAATCGGTCCACTGTCCGACGGGGTCGTAGAAAAAATCCAGGAAACCTTCTCTGTGATCAAATACTTACTTGTTGCCTGTTCAATTTATAGCTCCGACTGAGGCAGTATAGGTCTAACAGTGTGCAATTTTATTTCAGTCATGTGCTACTCTTATAGTCAACATTTCGTTTAATTTTCAATTCTTTCCATTTTTTTTCGACATGCATCCGATAATCCGGAATATCTGATAATCCGCTATGCTTCAAGTCTCAAACGTGCCGAATTAAAGGATGTTTACTGTATTACAAGACTACATAGAACGACCTTGATAATATATTTAGAGCCTTGGGTCCCTTAGGAGGTAGGGCGTCTCCCCTTCAGCACTGCCGGTCCGTACCGCCGAAATCCCTCTGCTCCCTTCGGATTAGCGGAGGTCTGATGGCGCAATCTCACCCCAAGAAGTAACCCCGGGAACTAACCCCTCTATATCAATATGTGTCAGCTGTTCCCCTCCTTACCTGCCAGTGGGATGGCTCCCTTACTCCAGTTAGTCACGTATTTTATTGCAAGCCGTCACGAATGCGGTATGGACTACTGGTGTACTTCAGGGGGTAGATGGAGACCCCAATTTGATGCAACATATGGGATTTAAGGTTCACGTTTAGTCTGATTATGTTTTTGCGTAGGTTCCCGGTAACTGGACGGGTTTTTCGCGGTTTATCCACCACACGTGTATGGACGATAACGGCAAAAAATTACCACATGTATCGAAAACAATAAATCAGACTTGCACTGACGACGTTGGCAAACTTGCACGGACGACTGACGGAGGAAAACAAATAATTTTGTTTGTTACGCCAGTGACCGTACTATTTGAAAACGAGAACCATGGATTCATTTCTTGAAGTATTAACCCTTTCTAGACCATGAGCTACTATAGCATCTAGGTGAGAGGTGGCTAAATCTGTTACTAGAGCCATCTAGTGGTTTTTATTATAAGCTGCAGTATTACTACCCTTTTCGCATCTTTTCTTTGACCATGAAATGGATGATGGGAAACTATGCGTAATTAAAGAAAAGAACGCAATTGCAGAGTCAAGAAGTACTCGGTCCAGCGAGCCCGCTTTAACTCTACCGTATTTGGTCTTTAAAGGGTTAAACAATTAATTTCTTCCATATTCGAATGGAAATCTCTGTAGTCAACTGTTCAAAATAATTAACTTCTATCTATGAATATTATCATAAGATAGACAACATTTCCTTTAAGAAAACAGTGATTTAATTCATTAAACCCATTGATATTCGTCAAAGATACTTTCAGGACGTCCAATAACGCACTTCCGTTTTTAGATGAATCTGAGTTTTCTCGCGAATATTTTCCTCAGCCAACTAAAGGACTAAATATTCACTATTTAAAGGAAAACTTATACACTTAGTAAACATTAAAACTCTGAAAATGAAGTGGAAGTTTATCGAGGGATAGGTTGAACGATTGGCACCCTTTTGTCAAAATTTATTAAATGGAGTTTTGCTTTTCAGCACTTTCCTCCGAAGGGTTGGGTTGGGTTGGTAGGTAGTTTAAGGGCAGAAAACTGCTTGGTCATCTCCGCCCTTGTTGTGTTTAATTGTGCAAGATTAATGTTATGTTCCTCCGAAGGAAAGTAGCTATTGAGGTTGCACTCATGACGGAATTTTTGAAAAATTTCTTCGAATCTTTATCGATCCTGCCTAGTAGACACCGAAAATTACCCCGTTAAAATTTATATCTATATATATCTATATATATATATATATATATATATATATATATATATATATATATTATTTATTCTTATAGATGACCCAAAATATCAAAATTCTTTTTTATCCTAGGAGGCATGGGGTCATTAAAGCAGTCTTCCTTTATTACACCACTTTATTTATTGGGCCCGACATGTTTCGTGCATCTTTTCTTCGCACCTCTTCAGGGGCACTTCTTGCAAGGAAGTCCTCCCGTTACCAAGTACTCCCTCTGGAGTCCGGCTTAATACTTATAACATATATATATATACAGTCAGTAACATAAGTTTCTGGACACTTACAGGCTCAGCAAATAAAATGTTGCAATTATTACCAGTTGGGGTTTTAAACAATAAAACAAGTAATAACATTTAGTGTTTTTATTCACGAGTACTTTAACATAATTAAATTAAACTTCTCATGTGAACAACGATAACAATAGAATTAGTAAACAAAAATCAATGAAAAAGAAGGTAACAAAAGTTTTTGGACACTTCTAAACGAACTTTTTTCAAAATTCAACAACATCAATATTTATGATTAAAAAAATTGAATTAATATTTTGTGGGATTGCCCTTAGCATTCATTACCTCCCTGAGCCTGTTGGGCATAGAAAAAACCAATTTCGAGGTCACAGAAGTCGGAATTTTCGACCATTCTTCGATAACACGCTTTTTGAGGTCTTCCTTGGAGCTTATTGGAATCTTCTTTAATTCCCGCTTTAAATGATTCCAGAGGTTCTTAAGTCGGGAGATTGAGGTAACGGATTGACTTGTATGTTTAGGATCATTGTCCTGATAAAACTGGAACTTACCCTTAAGTCCTAAGATGTCTGCACTTGGAATCAAATTTTTCTTCAAAATGTCAACATACATTGCTGAATTCATTTTACCGTCAATAATCGCTAACTGCCCAACACCTGCAGCCGCCATACACCCCCATATCATCAAAGAGCCTCCCCCATGTTTTACTGTGGGCTGTTTATTTTTAATTTTTAACGCTTCATTTTTTTTTTCTCCACACTTTTCCCTTCCTATGTGACCCAAAAAGCTCAGTTTTTGTCTCGTCACTAAATGTAACGTTTGCCCAATACTCAGATTTTTTATTGTAGAAAGTATTTTGAACTGTGGGTGTCCAGAAACTTTTGTTACTGACTGTATATATATATATATATATATATATATATATATATATATATGTGTGTGTGTGTGTCTGTTAACACGATAGCGGTCAGAGTTTTTGTTTTTTCTTTATGAAACGAGGTATATAGCGTTCAAATAGCAAACGATTGAACGAGTTCGTTAACCACCAAAATCGGTCCACCGGGAGGGGGGGTTTACCCAGGACCCAAAACACTAATTTGACCATACCAGCCGTAGTTTCTGTTATATTTCAACGAAACTCGGTATTCGTTATTTTGATCTAAAGAGAGAATTCCATTGTAAAATAAACTAAATCGGTTCATTAGAAGGGGGGGGGGGGTTTACTCCGGACCCACAATACTGCCAGACGTAATTTTTGTTACATTTCAACGAAACTTGGTATTCGTGGTGGTAATCAACAGAGAAAAATGGGTTGTAAAAATAAACTAAATCGGGTTATTTGGAGGGGGGGGGGGGGGGTTTACTCCGGACCTAAAGTACTAATATACTCATAACGATCGTAATTTCTGCTGTATTGTAACGAAATGCGGTATGCGTCGTGGGTATCTCATGAGAAAGAAGTGTTGTAAAAATGAAGTAAATCGGTCTATTGGAAAGGAGGGTTTACTTTAAAGTCTGTTTCATTACAATTAGCCAGCCAAACGTAGGTTCCCAAAGGCGCCTCAGGAGCGCTATCTCCCACTATGGGAACTGTATCCTGTTCCTGCGTCAGATCAAAAGACGGAATGTGAAGTTTTTGTGTATTTATTAAGTAGTACAGTATCATGTATTAACATAACTCTGGAAGGAAATTATTTACAAAATTAATAATTGAACAGGCCTCACAAGAAATGTAAATGAGCAGAACTATTCACGTTTTTATTTTATTTATAGAGGTTATTTACAGCAAATTATTCAGAAATGTAGTCTACACTAAAAAAATTCTGAGGAAAGTGCTTAGTTATGCAGCTCCTGCGTGACGGACTTTTTCCATGTACACGTTTTATAAGTATGTGGACGTAGGGAATCTAATAATTTCCAAGGCAGTGTCTATAACCGTTGTCAGAAAAATGGGGGAAAAAATAGATTTTTCTGGAGATTTTCTTACCTCAAAGCAGGTTAGGATTTCGTAGTAAATTTAAAGTATTAATTCGATTATTAAATTAACTATAGATCCGGTTCTTATGTCATTTTTGAGCGTTGAGGATAATTTCCTTTTGCTGTTGTGCCGTCTGTGATCTTGTTTTAAGTTTAGTTTAGTTTGTGTGAAGTACTTGTTTTATAGGCTTCTTTGGCTAGGAAAACGAATGAAACCATTTTCAAGGCGATAGCTTTAACCGTTTTTGAGAAAATTGGAAAAATAGTTTTTGAATACCGTTTTTGGTTTAGGTACTTAGAATCATGGGATTCAGTTGAAACATTGTCTGCATGTTTTACTATCATTAAAACTAATATGTTGAAATTTTGGTTACGTTTGGAGTTAAGGAAGGGTTAGAATAAAATATTTTATTAACAGACATAAAAAGTTTTGGTAACTTTGTATATTTTCCTTAATATCTCGAAAAAGGTTGAGAATCTTGGGAAAAAAAAGGATACCATTAGAAAGCTTACTAAATGCTCTACAAAAAAGTTTCTGATGAATGTTTTGATTAGGCGATGTCAATCGGAGAAATAAGTGCTTAAAACATTAAAGTAATTGATTTTGCTTATTCGAACTGTTCTTTTTGTCTGTTTTTATTCCTTGTTATTTTTTAATTGCTTATAGTTGGATAATGTATTTTACAATAAAACAGATTAGGCAAAATAAGAAAAACAATTCATTGTTAGAAATATAGCTTGCCAAGAGAAAGATTCGATGACGTCTTTTGAATATTTTCAATTGCCTTTATGCTGTTGGTTTTTTTATTTTATTTTTTAATTGATTTTATCTGTAGAATTATTATTATAGTAAAAATACACAGGAATATGTGAACATTTTTGAGATTTTCCAATTCATTGAAACGTATGAAATCAAGTATCGGTAGAAGAGGTTTCTAGGGTCTTGCGGACCCGACCCCAGGTATAGCCATAAAACCCTTTGAACAAAGGCCAAGGAAAATATTATCTGTTTCTATTCTATGCTTTTCAAATGAGAATAGGGATATGAACAGGAACCGGGGTCTCCCGTGGTCTAATGGCTAGTGCCTTTGATTCATAAGCGGGAGATGGTGGGTTCGATTCCCAACCTCCGGCAGGAATTTTATCATCCCACGGCTCGCTGGTAAAATTGTAACGCCTCGCTACACCCTGGATGTCGGCGCTAATGACCTAGATGTAGATGCGCCGTAAAAAAAAAAAAAAAAAAAAAAAAAAAAAAAAAAAAAAAAAAAAAAAAATGAACTGGAACCGCGCTAAGATGACGCAGTTCCTGCGAGTCGGACTTTTTTATTTATATTCTAAGTTCTCCAATTGACACTAGAGATATGAACGAAAAGATGACACAGTTCCTGCGAGTTGGATTTTTTTTATAAGTAACCCCGTATAATAAAAGCGCGTACCAACGGTAATTGCTTTAATAAATAAACCTATTGTTAGAAGATTTTTTTTTGTTTGTTTTATGGCGTGTCAACCTTTTCTATCATTAACGCCATTTCTTTGAGAAGCGAATAATCTGTGATGGTTGTATCATCAACGATTATTCGCGAACAAATACATTCCCATTAATAAGCAGTATAATATTACATGAGTCTGATAATGCCAATAATTATTTTTAAATGAATCTTGTCAGGAGCCTTTCTCTTCAATGAGCAGCATATCATTCAACTTCCGTGGTGATATTGATTTTAGTTATCTTCGGACTGATTAAATTTTGCTGATTAATTCTGCCACTTCGAAAAAGTCAAAAAGTCTTGCTAATTGTTTGGGGTCATCGGCTAATATTTCATCAATAGAGTCTGGTAGTTGATGTTGTTCTTTTAAATGTTCATAAGCCCTGCAATTCGTCAAAATATGCTTTACTGTGAGTTGCACATTGCACCACCCGCACACCGGAGGAGCATTCTTCGACACGAGGAAGGAGTGAGTGAGGTTTGTGTGACCTATTCTTAACCGGGTCAACACCACTTCTTTTCATCTTGTCTCTTGGATTGATGATTTCCAAGGCTTAACACTTCTTCTAATTTCGCGAAGTTTGTTTCCCAGTCTGCTTGCCATGCACCCCAAACCGCAGCCCGTGAATGTGCAATCATATCATTCTTTGGAACTTTATGCAGCGGTGTACCCTCTCTAACTGCTCTCTTCGCCAAAGTGTCTACTTGCTCGTTTTTATTAATACCATTGTTGTAATTGTTTCTAGTATATTTATTACTTGTGGGTGCATTGAGTATGGATCACCTATAGCAAGGAGAGCAGAAAGAGAGTCTGTACATATTATTCTTAGAAGATTGTGTTCTCGTTCATGGGCTAAGGGGGCTGCAGCCCCCCCCCCCCTCCGAAATTTTCATTTTATGGTAAAAATGTCTCATAAAAACCTTAAAAATAAATTAAATAAGATCGCTTAGTTAATAAAAAATAGTTTATTTTCGGTGTAATAGCGTTTTAGTTGCCTAAAACTATTCCAAGTTCTAAATTTTTCATATTCCATACTCCGGAAATGGTCTCAGCCCCCCTCCCCTCAACGTTTCCCAGCCCCTCCCGAAATTATTTCGATATACGCTCATGTTCTCGTTTAACAATAGCTTGCTCAGACGCTATGACTACACCAGAAATCCCAGACGACCCGAGGCAGTTCTCCAGGGAGGTAACGAATGTTTACTCCAAGATCTACAGACAAGACACTGATAATATCTCCTTAACGAGCTCCCGATACATATTTTTTTTTTTTTTTTTCTAGGAAGGCTACCTAACTAAATCGTCAGTAGGACTAGTTTTTCTACACCTAGCTGACAGAGCATCTGATACCGCTGATACATAACTCCATTCCATGGATAAGGCATCTGATAAGCAGTTCATGAAATCAAGACTAAGCAACAAGTGAAGATTCTGAACTACCGTTTCGTTTCGTTCACAAGTAATCGTTTATAAATCTTCTCCAAGAAGACACGACTTGTGAGTGAACTTGCACACATAAGGGGTAATAATATCGAGTAACTTTTTGGCATAAATATGCTTTAGCGATGGCTAAACTGGAAAAAACGTTACAAAAAAAAATTACTTCGCTCAAAGCCTTCCGCTCAAATTCAGGAACATAAATATGCTTTAGGGTAGTCGCATGGTGAAGAGGTAGAGTTAGAGGTAGAGGTAGAGGTGGAGACCTAGATAGAGGGAGAGTCGCATAGTGAAGAGGGATACCGCGCTGCTTTTCCAGTTTCACATGTTTTGAGAGTGAGTCTTCAACTGTTTTGCTAGAAGAGAGGTTGTTAGGATAGTTTATTATTTTACAATGTTAAGTGACAGGAGTGAAGATAGTGGTGACATGTCGACAGCGCGTACATGATGGTTAATTGTCACTTTAAGTAATCGAGATTTTAGTGTTCATCCCATAAATCAAGTGCGGCAAGATTTGGGAGAACATCACCATATTTTTTTGCAACTTAAAGAATACCCAGACAAATTTCAGGAATACATGACGATGACTCCTGAAACATTTTTATACATTTGCGACAACACATCACCATAAGCTTACCAGTACTATGCAGTTCAGCTGCTACAGCCTTCCAGTCTTTCTCATACAAATGACGGATTTGTTGGTTTTTATGCCATTTGTCCGACAGTGGAAAATGGAGAAGTGAGAATTGAGTGTCGATAATTAAATCTACTTTCATTTCACCACCGTTATAGTTATTCACAATCCTAAAACACTAATCTCAAATTTTCTAGAGTGAAAATACTACACAAACGATCACACGTGAGCAGAGGTTGGAATTGGCTAGTAGAGGACTTGAAAGGGCCAATCACGGAAAAGCCACGTCATAGACCGCTCGAAAAGACAAACAATTTTGTCTTTAAAAACGGGGGGAAAACCCTCTAGGAGGCCCGCGCGGTTCACCTCTACCTCTACCTCTTCACTATGCGAGCCCCCATTACAAGCAATGTGTTTGTGTTACATGGAGGTACCTCTACCTCTACCTCTACCTCTACCTCTTCCCTCTACCTCTACCTCTACCTCTACCTCTACCTCTTCCCTCTACCTCTACCTCTTCCCTCTACCTCTACCTCTACCTCTACCTCTACCTCTACCTCTACCTCTACCTCTACCTCTTCCCTCTACCTATACCTCTACCTTTACCTCTACCTCTTCCCTCTACCTCTACCTCTTCCCTCTACCTCTACTTCTACCTCTACCTCTACCTCTTCCCTCTACCTCTACCTCTACCTCTACCTTTACCTCTACCTCTTCCCTCTACCTATACCTCTACCTCTACCTCTAACTCTTCCCTCTACCTCTACCTCTACCTCTTCCCTCTACCTCTACCTCTACCTCTACCTCTACCTCTACCTCTACCTCTACCTCTACCTCTACCTCTACCTCTTCCCTCTACCTCTACCTCTACCTCTACCTCTACCTCTACCTCTACCTCTACCTCTACCTCTTCCCTCTACCTATACCTCTACCTTTACCTCTACCTCTTCCCTCTACCTCTACCTCTACCTCTACCTCTACCTCTACCTCTACCTCTACCTCTTCCCTCTACCTCTACCTCTACCTCTACCTCTACCTCTACCTCTACCTCTACCTCTACCTCTTCCCTCTACCTATACCTCTACCTTTACCTCTACCTCTTCCCTCTACCTCTACCTCTTCCCTCTACCTCTACTTCTACCTCTACCTCTACCTCTTCCCTCTACCTCTACCTCTACCTCTACCTTTACCTCTACCTCTTCCCTCTACCTATACCTCTACCTCTACCTCTAACTCTTCCCTCTACCTCTACCTCTACCTCTTCCCTCTACCTCTACCTCTACCTCTACCTCTACCTCTACCTCTACCTCTACCTCTACCTCTACCTCTACCTCTTCCCTCTACCTATACCTCTACCTTTACCTCTACCTCTTCCCTCTACCTCTACCTCTACCTCTACCTCTACCTCTACCTCTACCTCTACCTCTTCCCTCTACCTCTACCTCTACCTCTACCTCTACCTCTACCTCTACCTCTACCTCTACCTCTTCCCTCTACCTATACCTCTACCTTTACCTCTACCTCTTCCCTCTACCTATACCTCTACCTTTACCTCTTCCCTCTACCTCTACCTCTACCTCTACCTCTACCTCTACCTCTACCTCTACCTCTTCCCTCTACCTCTACCTCTACCTCTACCTCTACCTCTACCTCTACCTCTACCTCTACCTCTTCCCTCTACCTATACCTCTACCTTTACCTCTACCTCTTCCCTCTACCTCTACCTCTACCTCTACCTCTACCTCTACCTCTACCTCTACCTCTTCCCTCTACCTCTACCTCTACCTCTACCTCTACCTCTACCTCTACCTCTACCTCTACCTCTTCCCTCTACCTATACCTCTACCTTTACCTCTACCTCTTCCCTCTACCTCTACCTCTTCCCTCTACCTCTACTTCTACCTCTACCTCTACCTCTTCCCTCTACCTCTACCTCTACCTCTACCTTTACCTCTACCTCTTCCCTCTACCTATACCTCTACCTCTACCTCTAACTCTTCCCTCTACCTCTACCTCTACCTCTTCCCTCTACCTCTACCTCTACCTCTACCTCTACCTCTACCTCTACCTCTACCTCTACCTCTACCTCTACCTCTTCCCTCTACCTCTACCTCTACCTCTACCTCTAACTCTTCCCTCTACCTCTACCTCTACCTCTTCCCTCTACCTCCACCTCTACCTCTACCTCTACCACATCCCTCTACCTCTACCTCAACCTCTTCCCTCTACCTCTACCTCTACCTCTTCCCTCTACCTCTTACCTCTACCTCTTCCCTCTACCTCTTCCCTCTACCTCTACCTCTACCTCTTCCCTCTACCTCTACCTCTACCTATACCTCTTCACTATGCGAGTACCCTTAGGTCCACCCGACAAACCTATGTACTGTACTCTATAACATACAGTCTTCTTTTTCGTACATGGCTACCGCGCATGCGCGAACACCAGCATATATATATATATATATATACAAACACATATACACGCACAAATGTGTATGTGTAAATGCATATATATAAATATATATATATTATATATGTATATATATATATATATATATATATATATATATATATATATATATATATGTGTGTGTGTTAGTTATATTTAGATAGATATGTGTATATATTTGAGTTAAATATGTCCTACTTGTATTTACAGCCCTGATGAAGGCTTCAAGTTCAAGCCGAAACGTCGGCACAATAAAACCATTTTTACAAAAAAATGTAGATTTATTAAATAGCAGTGACCGAACCCCGACAGTTGTTATTTTGGTTCCACCAGTCTTGGTGATTTACGATCTTACCTGGAAGGGTCGGCCAAGACTTGAAACGGTCCCGCTAGTTACAAGGTCTTGGAATCTTGGAACTCTATATTTCTAACAATAAATTATTTTTGTTATTTTACTTAACCTGTTTTATTGTCAAATACATTATTCAACTATAAGCAATTAAAAAATAACAAGGAATAAAACAGACAAAAAGAACCGTTCGAATAAACGAAATCAATTACTTTAAAGTTTTAAGCACTTATTTTTCCAATTTACATCGCCTGATTAAAACTTTCTTCAGAACCTTTTTTGTAGAGCATTTAGTAAGCTTTCGAATGGTAATCTTCCGCTTCCCAGGATTGTCAACGGTTTTTGATATACCAACGAAAGTATACAAAGTTACCAAAACTTTTTATGTCTGTTAATAAAATATTTTATTCTAACCCTTCCTTAACTCCAAACGTAACCAAAATTTCAACATATTAGTTTTAATGAAAGTAGAACATGCAGAAAATGTTTCAACTGAATCCCATGATTCTAAGTACCCAAACCAAAAACGGTATTCAAAAACTATTTTTCCAATTTTCTCGAAAACGGTTAAAGCTATCGCCTTGAAAATGGTTTCATTCGTTTTCCTAGCCCAAGAAGCATATAAAACGAGTACTTACAAGCTTATGAACTCAAAAACGTAAGCGTTACGATTTTTTTACGCGGATTGCGCCCCAAACGCCATCTTTCTGTGGGCGGATGTTGCTGGTTAACGAACTTGACCTTTCAAATCGGGCGACAGATTTTTGTACCAAATTTCATCAAAATCGGACCATTCGTCTGGGAGCTAGAGAGCGAACAGACAAATATATATATATATATATATATATATATATATATATATATATATATATATATATATATATATATATACAAATTTTAACCACTATCATTTTCGGTCTCTATGGGTTCTGAAACGCAAAATTTTCTAGTCGGCACTTCTGGATTGCGTTATGAGATCAACCTTATAAGCGGGGTTCCTCCCTATGGGGGAGGGAGGAACCGCGCTAAAAATAAAGAACTAGAATAAAAATTAAGAAGTATTATTATAATAATAAATAATACAATATTCAATAGTTTATTACAAAATAAAAATTGCTATTATTATTCTTTCATTATCTTTGTAAGAAAGTATAAACAACAATTGAGGCTTCTAGAATCCAAACAAGACACATCATTGAAACCAATTTGCTCAGAAAACACAAAAAACAAAACAAGTCTCATGTTTAATTTTCTACATTTGTATAATTTTCTTAAAAGTTGTAAGTGTCACAGAAGAATGTTTTTGAGGAATTTGTGAAGTTTGTCTGTTACATTATCTATTTTGAAGGCATTTTTATTTTTGACTAGCCGTTACCCGGCGTGCCATGCTACACCTGCTTTCTGCATATAGAAAAGCCTAAATAAATTAGAAACCAAATAAGTATTATTAAAATCTAATAACACGAATCTGTAACTGTTATGAACCCGTGGCCTCTCAACTATGAGTCCTAGACGACTTTGACCTAACCTATAACACGCCCCGTATCAAGACATACATGTGTACCGAGTTTAGTCAAAATCGGACGAACGGTGTGGATTTGTATAAGGGACAAACATACAGACAGAGAGCTGGTAGACGTTTTTGACTTAGCCTACGACACTCCTTCAGATTAAGATCTACATGTGTACCGAGTTTAGTCAAAATCGGACGAACGGTGTGGATTTGTATAAGGGACAAACATACAGACAGACAGCTGGTAGACGTTTTTGACTTAGCCTACGACACTCCCCAGATGAAGATCTACATGTGTACAGAGTTTAGTCAAAATCGGACGAACGGTGTGGATTTGTATAAGGGACAAACATGCAGACAGACAGCTGGTAGACGTTTTTGACTTAGCCTACGACACTCCCCAGATTAAGATCTACATGTGTACAGAGTTTAGTCAAAATCGGACGAACGGTGTGGATTTGTATAAGGGACAAACATACAGACAGACAGCTGGTAGACGTTTTTGACTTAGCCTTCGACACTCCCCAGATTAAGATCTACATGTGTACAGAGTTTAGTCCAAATCGGACGAACGGCGTGGATTTGTATAAGGGACAAACATACAGACAGACAGCTGGTAGACGTTTTTGACTTAGCCTACGACACTCCCCAGATTAAGATCTACATGTGTACAGAGTTTAGTCGAAATCGGACGAACGGTGTGGATTTGTATAAGGGACAAACATAAAGACAGACAGCTGGTAGACGTTTTTGACTTAGCCTACGACACTCCCCAGATTAAGATCTACATGTGTACAGAGTTTAGTCAAAATCGGACGAACGGTGTGGATTTGTATAAGGGACAAACATACGGACAGACAGCTCGTATATTTTTTTGACCTAGCCTATGAGATTTCTCGTATCAAGACCTACCATTATTCCAAGTTTGGTCAAAATCGGTCAAACTGTGTGGATTTGTATAAGGGACAAACATACAGACAGAGAGCTGGTAGACGTTTTTGACTTAGCCTACGACACTCCTTCAGATTAAGATCTACATGTGTACCGAGTTTAGTCAAAATCGGACGAACGGTGTGGATTTGTATAAGGGACAAACATACAGACAGACAGCTGGTAGACGTTTTTGACCTAGCCTACGGCAACCTCCAGATTAAGATCTACATGTGTACCGAGTTTAGTCAAAATCGGACGAACGGTGTGGATTTGTATAAGGGACAAACATACAGACAGACAGCTGGTAGACGTTTTTGACTTAGCCTACGACACTCCCCAGATTAAGATCTACATGTGTACAGAGTTTAGTCAAAATCGGACGAACGGTGTGGATTTGTATAAGGGACAAACATACAGACAGACAGCTGGTAGACGTTTTTGACTTAGCCTACGACACTCCCCAGATTAAGATCTACATGTGTACAGAGTTTAGTCAAAATCGGACGAACGGTGTGGATTTGTATAAGGGACAAACATACAGACAGACAGCTGGTAGACGTTTTTGACTTAGCCTTCGACACTCCCCAGATTAAGATCTACATGTGTACAGAGTTTAGTCAAAATCGGACGAACGGCGTGGATTTGTATAAGGGACAAACATACAGACAGACAGCTGGTAGACGTTTTTGACTTAGCCTACGACACTCCCCAGATTAAGATCTACATGTGTACAGAGTTTAGTCGAAATCGGACGAACGGTGTGGATTTGTATAAGGGACAAACATACAGACAGACAGCTGGTAGACGTTTTTGACTTAGCCTTCGACACTCCCCAGATTAAGATCTACATGTGTACAGAGTTTAGTCAAAATCGGACGAACGGTGTGGATTTGTATAAGGGACAAACATACGGACAGACAGCTCGTATATTTTTTTGACCTAGCCTAGGAGATTTCTCGTATCAAGACCTACCATTATTCCAAGTTTGGTCAAAATCGGTCAAACTGTGTAGATTTGTATAAGGAACAAACAAACAGAAAAACAGACAGACACGTGATTTTTATATATATAGATGTGTCATACTTAGTGTTAAAATTCACAGATAAATGTATTATTTTTAAGCCAACTTTTGACTTTAGCATTAAAAAACAGCATGATTTATGGAGTTTTAAAAATCCTATTCTATACCAGTATATAGAGTATATTTTGAACTTCTAAAATCAACTGTAATCTCAAAATCGTAATAATAGTGATGTGTCTTGATTTGATTCTAGACGTTTAGATTATTTTCAACCAAGAATTACTTTATTTAATCATACCGTTTCATTGGCGGACCTTGTATATTAGTAAAATGAACCAATTTTTTGTAACGTATCGGTAAAAATAACAAAAAGTTAGAATGTATTAAGAATTCTGTTACAACGTTCACAAATGACAGTCGGTATGAATATGTTGATCGCGCAAAAATGACAGAACTCCTGAGGGTTGAATATTGTTCATTTTTAGCCATTTTAGCATAAATATGCTTTAGCGGTGACTAAACTGGAAAAAAAAGTTACAAAAAGTGTCACAAAAAAGTGTCCACCGGCGTTCGCGCTTGCGCAGTGGCGTTGCCATGTACGAAAAAGAAGACTGTATGCGTCACAAAAAAGTGACAGCTGGCGTTTCCTCATGCGCAGTGGTGTTGCCATGTACGAAAAAGAAGACTGTAAGTGTCACAAAAAAGTGACCGCTGGCGTTTCCTCATGCGCAGTGGTGTTGCCATGTACGAAAAAGAAGACTGTATGTGTCACAAAAAAGTGACCGCTGGCGTTTCCTCATGCGCAGTGGTGTTGCCATGTACGAAAAAGAAGACTGTATGTGTCACAAAAAAGTGACAGCTGGCGTTTCCTCATGCGCAGTGGTGTTGCCATGTACGAAAAAGAAGACTGTATGTGCCACAAAAAAGTGACCGCTGGCGTTTCCTCATGCACAGTGGTGTTGCCATGTACGAAAAAGAAGACTGTATGCGTCACAAAAAAGTGACCGCTGGCGTTTCCTCATGCGCAGTGGTGTTGCCATGTACGAAAAAGAAGACTGTATGTGTCACAAAAAAGTGTCCGCTGGCGTTCGAGCATGTGCAGTGGCGTTCGCGCATGCGGAGTGGCCATGTACGAAAAAGAAGACTATATGTTATACAGTACATTACATAGGTTTGTCGGGTGGACCTAAAGCATATTTATGTTCCTGAATTTGAGCAGAAGGCTTTAAACGAAATATTTTTCATTAAAATAACACCCCAGAAAAAAACATTTTGAAAGATTACTAAACCATCTTCTTGAACAAGCCCCTTTTCCAAGACTCCTAAATTTCATGACCCAATTTGCCACACCCGAGTAAGATCCATAAAACTGGATTCCCCTCAGCAAATAACGCCATTATCATTTATTAATGTCCTCATTTTATGAATCCACGTCCGGAGATGTTCTCTAATGACGTCATAATCATGATGTTCCGACTTTGTTACGGCCTGTCCTATTTATCCAGGGTTATTTTTTTAGCGTGGCAAACACTGTTTTTTACAGGGGGTCAACTGGAAAAAAACACAAACATTTTTACCAAAAATTCTGTGACGATACTATAACAGCGATTTGATCTCCAGATGACATATCGAAAAGATTGATTCGAATAATTTAGTTACTTCAGCTACCGATAAGGTTTCTTGTCCACGATTTTGAACTATTGGATTGAACAAGTCAAATTAATTGATTACATAATAATTATAATAAATTATTAAAAAAGTCCGTCACGCAGGAGCTGCATAACTAAGCACTTTCCTCAGAATTTGGGTAGTGTAGACTGCTTTCCAGAAATATTTGCTTAAAATATCCTACATAAATAAAATAAAAACATGAATAGTTCTCTTTTAAATTTGTAATGAGTAACTGATCAATTATTAATTTGCTTCCAGAGTTATGTTTACACATGGTACCTACTACACTACGTAATAAATACAAAAAACCTCATATTATCGTATTTTGATCTAACGCAGGAACAGGATACAGTCACTCTAGTGGTAGAAAGCGCTCCTTGCGGCGGCTTTGTGAACCTACGTTTGGCGGGCTTTTCTATTGAAATATATTACAAATTAAACCCCCGCTTTACGACTGACCGAATCAGCTCATTTTTACAACACTTCTTTCTCATGAGTTACCCACGACGTATACCGCGTTTCGTTACAATACAGCAGAAATTCCGACCGGTATGAGTATATTAGGAATTTGGGTCCGGAGTAAACCCCCCCTTCTAATGAACCGATTTAGTTTATTTTTACAACACATATTTAACTGTAGATTACCACTACGAATACCGAGTTTCGTCGAAATATACCAAAAATCACGGCTGGTAGTGGCGAATTGGTATTGTGGGTCCGGAGTAAACCCCCCCTTCTAATGAACCGATTTAGTTCATTTTTATATCTCACTTTTCTCTCTATATTACCACTACGAATACCAAGTTTCGTTGAAATATAACAAATATTACGGCTGACATAGCCAAATTAGTGTTTTGGGTTCGGGGTAAACCCCCCCTTCCGGTGGACCGACTTTGGTGGTTAACGAACTCGTTCAATCGTTTGCTAATTGAATGCTATATACCAAGTTTCGTGACGAAAAAACAAAAACTCTGGCCGCTATCGTGTTAACAGACACATATATATATATGCATATATATATATATATATATAGATATATATAAATTTTAACGGGGGTCATTTTCGGTGTCTACTAGGTAGGATCGATAAAGATTTGAAGACATTTTTCAAAAATTCCGTCATGAGTCCAACCTCAATAGCTACTTTCCTTCGGAGGAAAGTGCTAAAAAGGGTTATATTTAACTGTTATTCATGGTAATTAAATTAAAATAAACATTAAAAGCGTCTTCTTACTTATACTTAATACTTAGAGCGTCTTCTTACTTATTCTTAATACTTAGAGCGTCTTCTTACTTATACTTAATACTTAGAGCGTCTTCTTACTTATACTTAATACTTAGAGCGTCTTCTTACTTATTCTTAATACTTAGAGCGTCTTCTTACTTATACTTAATACTTAGAGCGTCTTCTTACTTATACTTAATACTTAGAGCGTCTTCTTACTTATACTTAATACTTAAATTATTCAGATTAATATTTTAAAAAATAGCTAATTCATTTTAATTACCCTTTTTAATATTTATATTCAACCTTAGTTCAACTGATAGTGGATTGCGAACTTACAATTTCTTTATTAATGTTAAATAGAACACAAGCCAATTTTTGAATCTACTTATGATATTCTTCCATCCATTTAGTATTGTCAAAATTGAAAACTTATTAAAATGTCTAGAATAAATAATTATTGCTTTCTACATATTTCTGAACAATCATGTATATTCACTCTTTTTGATATAAAGGGCATATATCAAAAAATAGTACTCCCTTTTCTTTTGCTTTATTTTCTGAATGCCCTACATGTTTCGTGATCTGCCTACGACCTTCTCAGGGGCCAATTAATCACCATTTTTGGTACGCTCGCCACCCATATTGAGACTAGATCAGTCCTTAATTAATAAATAATTAATTAAAATAAATAAATAGTCCTTAATTAGTTATACCCCTGAGGAGGTGGCATGTAGGCCACGAAACGTTTAGAGCAATCAGAAAATGAAGTGGTACTAAAGAAAACGAATTACTATCTTTTTGCCTTTTGATTTTAAAAATCATCACCTCCAAAAAATAAGATAAATCGGTAACAAAAATGTATGAAAACTAGCCCGCTCTCCCAGGACCTAGAACCCCCCCCCCCGAAATTTTTATTTAATCGGTAAATATGCGTCATAAAAACCTTAAAAATAAATTAAATAAGATCACTTATACAAAAAATAATTGTTTTTAGGTGTAAGAGCGTTTTAGTTCGCTAACTATACCAAAATCAAGATTGTTAGCATTCCATACCCCCCAAACGCTCCCAGCCCCCCCCCCCCGAAATTACTTCCTATATAAGCCCCTGCAAATGTCTACAAGATGGCTATGCTTAATGTAACTGGAATAGAATATACTTCTTCAACACAAGAATCTCAGACAAATAAATTGTAAGTGAGGATATAATTCTATTTTTACTATGAGGATTTGTAAATCGTCGACAGATTTTGTAGTTTCTAAGTGGCAATTGAGCTCGTTATTGGATATATGTTCCATGAAATGGGTTTTTTATAGATCCTTGATGGGCTCGTGTAGATGTTTGATCTTGCTGAGTAGATCCAACATCAAACATACAGATCTGGAATCCAGCCAGCTTTTTCGATGGGGTTCTATATTCGGACATAAATTCACTAATAACGCAGGTCTGCGTAAAAAAAAAAAATACTTAGATTTTGACTGTTTCCCTTGGAATTTCGCATGCTGAGACCGAAAAAAATACTCAAAATCTTCTATCTAATTTTGTACCAATACCTGTTTTGTTTAATACCTGTCACTTGGGTTTTAGCATTAAACCAGTAATTCAGTAGGTGATGTAAATTGTAAATCTTATGAATTGCATAGGAATCTTATGGATTGCTTATGAATTGCATAATTTCACTTTCATGTTTAGCCATATGAGGAAAGGAAATGTAAGATAGACGGTAGGAGAGAAGTTGGTGGGATAGGATTGAAGAAGGAGAGGTGTAAGGATGCCCAAAATTATTTCATAAAAAGTCACAATGAGTATGGTTCAGTAGTTTTGTTCAATCGAAAACAAAGACTTCTTTTCTTACAGTTTCATCACAAAAAAACGTATGCAGTTTTTTTTATTCATTTTTGTATTTTTTATGTGGCCACCGAACATATTTTGCAAGAATACTGTCACTTAAGAACTCAGCACACCATAATACATCAAATTTTGCAAGAATATTATATGTACCTAATCACAAAAAAAAAAAGAAAAAAAAAAAAAAAAAAAAAAAAAAAAAAAAAAAAAAAAAAAAAAAAAAAAAAAAAAAGTCAGACCTCTGTAATATGCGTAATTAAAATAGGCCTTCACGCAGGTGTATAATTTTTTTTTTTTTACGGCGCTTCGACAACTAGGCCATTAGCGCCGATTTAAATTATGATTTTAGTTTAGGTTTAGTTTTTAATTCATTAATTATTTTATTGCATACTTTGATTCAGAACAAGGGCAAAAAAATAGGTATGTATGTATTTTTGTTTAAATAAAGAGTGTTTATTTATGAACAATAATGGGGGGTATATTTTAAAAAGGATACAACCAAGTTAAATGGCATGTGTGTGTGTGTGTGTGTGTGTGATAGTAGCGTGTATGAATAATTATTCTAGAGTGAGTGCGTCTTGTATGAATGAGTAACTGTAAATATGTAAATAAAGTTAGGGTAGTTGAGGTTTAGGTTTAATTCACAGGGAAAGGCTACTGCTTACAAACAAGCTGCTTTTAGTTACCTTCCTTCTGAAAGGAGGCAGCAGTTTTGCACTGCATTTTATATTCAACATTAGGGAAACATATAACAGAAGGGTGCTAATGACCTTAGCAGTAGATGCACCTAAACAAAAAAAAAAAAAAAAAAAAAAAAAATAATGGGGGAAAAATAAGGTTACAACTACATCACTAGCGTATTTAAAACAAAATTAAAACAAGTTCTATTAGTTTTAATAATTTACTTAATTATCGAAATAACATATGATTTACATTAATTCAGTTTTTAATCAATTCCCGATGATTTAGTTTTAGTTTTATTTCAACTTATAAGCATTAGTTAATTTAATGTTAGTTTTAGTTTTTTTTTTCAGGTTGTAATTTTTAGTTTATTCTAAAAAGTCGATGTAGTTTTAATTTTAGTTACATGCCTATGGCATTCACCTTTTTAAGGATGATTAGAGTGCCAGATTCTTCTGCTGTTCTCATACATATCTACAGTAGACTAATTAATATGCTGAGAGCTGTCTGAAGGATTTGCGTTCGAACGGAACATAAACGTTCTTTAGAGGGTTTAATATCGGCATGCCAAGGGGAGGCCTCATATTCCAACCTAGCGCCCCAACAACACAGAATAGCTCACCGAGGGGAGGGGAGAAGCAGAAATATCTAATTTGCACGATTCAGGGCTTGAGAACAATGGCTGCCGCAGCTGGAATTGTACAGAAGTAAATCAGAACTCCATTGTAAACAAAATTCCAATAAACAAACCTTGGACCAAGAAATTAGCGACTTTTAGTAACAAAGATATCCCTATCATTACCCGTCGGATAATATCACTAGTGAGGGTGCCCCTACACTGGACCCGCACCGATCCGATCCAACAGTCACCGACTGTCGGAAGAAAAACAAACACATGCATCCCAATGGAGGTGCCTACATTGGTCCCGACCCGATCCAATCCAGTCCAATCAACGGCCACCGATTCTTGGCCATTCAAACGTGTTTGTTTCTAGACCAATTTCGGTCCGAAAAAGCAAAATGGCGCCAAGCTTAACCGATTTCAATGCATTTTTTTTTTTTTTTTATCAAAGGAAATAACATTTAAAACAACTTTATCAATTCACATCTTTGTTTTTTGTTTCCCTTGTTTATTAAATTGCGTGGAATATAACCATCCAACGTCTATAACCTTCCAATATTTATAACCTTCCAATGCTTACAACCTTCTAGTTACCTTTCTTATAAATAATTTTAAAATATTAATACCAATACTTCTCTTACCTCCAACATTCAACCTAATCGAAGGTTTCTATGCTTATTAGGTGGTATTTCTTAACTTTATCACTCATTTTCACTTCACTACGACGTCATTACTGACGAGCTGTGACTAAATCGGATCGGATCGGGTCGAGACCAATGTAGGCACTCACGTCAGCCGCTGTTGGCCGTTGTCGATCAAACGAAATTGAATCGGGAGAAATACGGGTCCAATGAAGGTGCAGCCTAACACGGAATATTACTCGTATTGCTACAGCCTGTTCAGATAAACCCAGAAGTCCAATTTCGCTTGCACGAACGTCTGGGCGGGAATTTCACTTGCACTCCCTTATGTTCCGCCTTTTTCAAAGCTTCAAACTCTTAGCGTGAATCACTATAAAAACTGATTATGTCTCGTTTAAGACAAGCGAACGATTTGAGAGGTTAGATCAGGGAGATAGTGTTTAATATTTATCAATACTTAGCCAAAGCTAAGGCTAAAAACTTTTTAAATTTCATAGTGATAAGGGTATGATTGAGAGAATTTTTGCCGCCAATTTTCTGCCGAGATATAGGCCACGGCCTTTTCCCTCCATCTAACCACCTACTTGAACAGCCTTAGCTTCGGCTAAGTATTGATAAACATTAAACACTATCTCCCTTGCCTGTCCTTGCTATATCCTCATAGCCTTCCCTGGTCTTAAACGAGACATAATCAGTTTTTTATTGAGTTTCTCGTAGCGTGTTGTTCATTGAAATAGTAATGCGGCGGACCGGGGAATAATTCCCGTAGAATTTCGCGCATGCGGGATTTGAACTATTCCATCTAACTGAACGGGCTATAGCTAAATTCCAAAACGGTATAGATATTTAGGTTGAACTCATGGAGGAATTTTAAAACATTTTCCTAATTTCAAAAATAAACATGATATTAGTTTTATTTATCACTCGATTTCCCCCCTAAATTTCCAATTACATAATAAAAATTGAGAGATAATCACTGTTCTGGGTACACCGTTCGAAAGGTAATTAAATTTTACAACTTTTATCAGATTTTGCAGTTTCCAGACTATTTTTTGGAAGATTAGTGATTCTCGAAAATTCCAGTAGTGATTCTGTCTTTTTGAACAGTTATTCCGGTTTGAAAAAAGATACTTGTAAACCTTGCAAGTGCTATAGCCTTAAATGTTATTTTGATTTAAAAAAAAAGTAAGATAACGTTGAAAAATAATTTGTACAAGCAGATAAAAAATTGGAGGTTTTCTCTGATACAAAAACAGATAAAAACATGTGGTTGGCAAATTTAACTACATTTTCGGTGTAGTTTCACTTCTTTGAGTATTGTAATTTTACTTTGCGATACATCCTGTCTCTTTAATTTTTACAAAACGGAGATTATTTGTACAAATTATATTGAGGTTACCATCCTTTTATAGGCAAGACTGGTGCGTTTTCTCTATTATAACGAAAAAGACAAGTAGGAATTCAAACCCACAGTCCAATACCAAAGCCATGATATGTATTTTTCATTTCTATTGAAAAAAAAAAACCTT
>OX328131.1:56592785-56615285 GCA_946811695.1 Gonocerus acuteangulatus
TGTACGCCAAGATACCTGTACGACTCATCTTCCTCGAGTTCACGGATAGTATCACCATCAGCTAACGCAATGTTATGGTCAAAACTGATTGCCCTTTTGAAACATGCAGTACGGCACACTTGTCAATACCAAACGTCATGCCGATGGTGTTACTAAAATCTTGAACAATATCCGTCATGCTTTGTAGCTGGACAGGATTGTTTGCGTACAACTTAAGTTCATCTATAAATAGACTGTGGCTTATCCTGGTGTCGGGATTATTTACAGTTAGCTGGTAACCAAATCCACTGTCACGAAGTAACTGGCTCATTCGATTGAGGGACAAACAAAACTATAAAGGACTAAGGCTATCGCCTTGATATATTCCTCTTTGTATCTTAATTGGTTCACTTTCAATCCTATTTGTGCCCTTTCTAAAGCTAAGCTTTGTTTTCCACGTAGCCATCATACGTGACAGCAGATCCGTTACGTTTTCAGCAATCTTGTAGATATTTAATACTTCGACCAACCAGGAGTGAGGAACTGAATCAAATGCCTTCCTGTAGTCTATCCATGCCATCGAGAGATTTCGCTGTTTCGCCGAGACCTGAGATGCGATAAATGTATCTAAAACTAACAACTCTTTACATCCCTTAGAGCCACGTTTACAGCCGAGCTGCTCTGGGGCTAGTAACTCATATTGATTCAAATGATCTTGAATTTTTGATGCAATAATGGATGTAAAGAGTTTATAGATACCATTTAGGCATGTTATTGGTCTTTAGTCTTTAGGGTCTAGGTTCTCATTTATTTTCTTTGGAATCATATAAGTGATTCCCTCAGCGAAATCTTCTGGAATTGGCATATGACCTACAAGAATGTCTTGATAGCACTGTGCTATTGCTCCATGAAGGCTGGTGAAATACTTCAACCAATAATTTTGTAAGCCATCGCGCCCAGGAGCTTTCCAGTTGTGCAATTTCTTAATTACTTGTGTCACGTCTTCTACAAGAATTTGGTTGTTTTCCATTTGCGGAACATTCTTTATTTGCTCTCGCACTTTTGACATCCAATCCACATTTTTGCTAGGGGGCACGGGCACTTCCCATACGTCTGCCCAATAACCTACCATCTTGTCCATTTCAATATTTACATCACTTACCTTTATTATTATTATTATTTTTTTTTTTATTATTTTTTTTTTTAGAAATTCTCACTCATTCCTTAACTAAAAAATTCTAATTTCTGTACAAATTAGTATCCAATCTAAATTGAACGCCTCAATTAGACAGGAGACGATAAATTAAAGAACATTAATATTTGTATCTACCTGTTATTTTAAATTGAAAAATAAAATAATAAAAAAAAAAATAAAAATCGTAAAAAAAAAACCGAGATTATTTTTTCCAGTTTTTTGCGTTCCGCGCACAGACAGTTCGTCGAATCGTTAAATATTGAAGCTAAGACACTGAACTTGGTCTCTGTCGGCTTGAGACTGGGACACCCTGTATGTATTACACCGTATCAACTATTGGCCTCTATTTTTACAATATTTATTATTTTGCCAACCAACGCAATGCTGATATTTGCAAGGATGCTCAATTCGTCTAATTCCTTCCTGTAGATGTCGCATTCGAATAAAATATGTTTTATTGACAAAATGTCATCTCATCTTGAACACATTGCTGGGTCTTCTTTTGACATGAGGAATCCATGCAAAAGATTACTGTGTCCGATTCTCATTCGTGTTATGACTACTTCCTCCCTCCTCCTAGCCCTCGATGAAGAATACCATTATTCTATAGAGGATTTTATTTCCTTTAACTATGGTTGAGAGAAATATTTAAAACAAAGTACAAACAATTTATTTACCAGTCCCCACAAGAATTGGATTTTTTGAAAAAATTGAGATGATATCATTACGATATGATATAAAAGTCTGTAACTATTTTCTCATAGCAATAGAGAGAAATTACCGGATTATTATTTTTTATTTTATTATTTTGTTTATCGCTTACAAGGTTTCCCCATAGCGAGGAGTAGGCCTTATATAATGTGATTAGTATAACTAATGTTAGTATTACTAGGGTCATGCATTAGTCTAATTTTTATTTAACATGCACCAATATCTTAGTAATATTTATAACTTAATAATTTACAAAAATAACTTATTTACATTTATTTAAATAAATATTGTTTTGGCAATCATAATATATAAAAAATATTGTATATAGCCTAGTTATTAATATTTATATACTATATAATATATTTAAAAATAGATAAACAGGAGAAAAAATACGAATATTCAAACAATAACAAAACAAAGTAGAATTATTTTCTGAGCAATGAAGCCCTCAGCTTTAACATATTCCTAAGATATTGAAATATTTTGAAATAATCCTCTTTTGAGGCACTGTTTAGGACCTCATGCAATTGAGCGTTATCTGCTGGGTATTTCAATGGTAGATATTGCTCTCTGATAGGCGAGTAAATTGGGCAGTGCAGCATAATATGATACAAATCTTCATAGGCATTCGATCTACAAAGGATACACATTTCTTGATGATTAATGCTATAATTAACACTTTTAATACAAAATTTAATATTAAAGTTGCTATTAGTCCTGAGTTGTGCAATAATTTTGAGAGTTACAAAAGGTAATCTTAACGTTAAAAAGACATGAGGATGTCCCTTGGATGGTGTAATAAATTTATATATTGGACTATATCCTGAGTTTCTCATTTTATCGAGGTCTCTATTTTTTGCAGCAGTTTTATAAGCGTCTAGAATATTACGAATGTTTCCAAAAATGACCGGATTAGCAATGAAACAGGCTCTTTTTAAAATACAAATAAAAAAATCATTATTAAACAGCAATAAATGTTCAATGAACAAATAAAGAATTAATATCGGATTGCTTCATTATAATGATTTAATAACTGGACCAAATAAACAAACACATCAACATGACAAACACAGAACCTGAAATATTGGCTACACCCAGCGAACTAAAATACACACATCTAAATATAACCATGGGAGCTACTCAGTTCGTTTCGCTTACAGCACTTTATCATAGTGTTCAATCTTTTACACGTTTTTTAAAAGATTTAATTCTGTAAATGTTTACTTTCTGTTTTCCACTTTTCTTTTCATTGAGACTATAATAGGAGTATTTAGAAAAATTAGGGGGTTTTTATTGCATCAAAATAACTACCTAAGCGCCCCCCCCCTCCCACAAAAAAGTCTCGCTAGATCTGGTTGTTCCATCAAAAGAAGTAAGAACGTTTTGACACTATTCGGAGTACCTTAATTAATGATTCTTTTTGTATGTCTTACTGGCACCAAATTGTACTGAGTGTATGTACGTTAATACGGCTAACATAGTCGATTTTGTAAAGAAATGCGCCCGTAATGTTTTTTTGAGGCGTTTCTCCAATTTATCACTATTTTTTGAGTTTCTTGTAGTTTTTGTGGATGTGTTATTGCTAAATTAGTCTTGTGTATAGATGAACTCCGAAATGAACTATATTCCACAAAACAGACTGCTAAGTCACTCAATCGAACGAAAAAATAAAATAAAAACTTATACAAAATCGGTTTAATAAACTTAAAAGCTTATTTATTATTGCGTCCCGTCTCTCCCTTGAATCATATTTTTATTATGTTATTTTTATGAATTTAATTTTTATATTGAGCATCAATATTATACTATGAGTAAATTAACTCTACAATAGGATGTATATATAATACTGAATAATTGTATATATATAATTAATTGAAGGGCTCAGTATAAAAACCAGACAAGTCCAAAAAATAAAATGTTCAGAAACTTAAAAAAAAATGGGTAGCTTCATTTGTGGTGGATGAAATGAAAATTGCTTTTATGCCTACTATTGTGCTATTAACAGCTTTGCATAAAACATAAAATAAATATATTTTTTTAAAAGGATAGTTGAGAAAATAAAAAAAAAAGTTATGGACCCTTGTGGTTTTTGCAGAGATCTAAGTAACAAGCAATATGTTTAAATGGCAGCGTGAATAAAACTCTCATTTAATATTAGAATAATAACATTTTTTTTTTTTTACATGTTATACCCCTTAAATGTGTCTGCCTTATTTATTGTAAAATTTTCTTAATTTTATATTAAAGATAGTTGGCTGCTGAATCAATCTCTATTTTGGGGAAATATTTTTTTTGCACCTTTCCCAAAAGCGCAGTTCCACGATAAGTCTTACCAACACATATTTACCTTCTAATCTGCCTAAGAGCTATATTATAGCAAAATTTCAAGTTGCATAAAACACTTCATGAAAAGTGCGTTTACTGGCTCTCGGATTATGAAAGATGTTTGTAAATATAACGATTGCTAAGGTTTGACATTGATCCTTAAACTAAGATATTCTCCACGATACAACATTAACGAACCACCTGTTGTGGCACGGAAGGTGACTCAACAGAACTCCCCCGCGGTATTGATTGGAGAGTCGGTGTACCGCACGGCTACCGATGGCAGGTGGCACCATCCGCAGGGACGGTGGCGAAGTAACAACAAACATAGTTTTGAAGTCCAGACAGGTTTATGTTGGCTTCAGAAAGCCTCAGCACACAAATACAAAACTTGCTGGTTCATAGAAGTGGTTCTACTTAGAATTTCTGAAGTTTTAGCACTTTCCTCCGAAGGAAAGTGGCTATTCAGGTTGCACTCATGACGGAAATTTCGAAAAACTTCTTCAAATATTTTTTTCGATCCTACCTAGTAGACACAGAAAAACACCTCCGTTAATTTATAAATATATATATATATATATATATATATATATATATATATATATATATATATATATACCTATATTTGTGTGTTTGTGTGTGTATGTTAACAAAAAAAAAACTCTAAAAAAAAAAAAAACGTATTGCCACGAAACTAGGTATGTAGTATTCTCCTAGCACTAGCAAACGATTGAACGAGTTCGTTAACCAGCAAAATCGGTCTATCTGGACGGAAGGGGAAGGGTTACTCTGGAGCCAAAGTAGTTATTTGCCAAACAAGCCGTAATTTTTCAAAAGAACAAAACACAAACGTTTGAAGTTTTAAGCCTTTTTTTCTCCGATTGACAACGCCTAATCGAAATTTTCTCAGAACCTTTATTGTAGAGAGTTTAGTGAGCTTCGAATGGCCATCTTCCACTTACCGTGATTTCCCAACCGTTTTCAAAATATTAAGAAAAATATACGAAGTTCCCAAAACATTTCATGTTTATTAATAAAGTATTTTATTCTAATCCTTCCTAAACGCCAAACGTAACCAAAGTTTAAACATCTTTGTTTATGTGAATTTCAAACATGCAGAAAATATTTTCACTGTATCCCATGATTCGAAGTACCCAAACCAAAAACTTTATTCAACAAGTATTTCTCCAATTTTTCGACAAACGGTTACAGATATCGCCTCAATAATGGTTGATTCGTTCAACTATGTGAAGGAACCTATAAGCGATTTTTTTTCTACAATTTTTTCCGCTCGAATTTCGCCCCAAAAACCACCATGTTCCAGTGGATGGACTCTGCTGGTTACCCTACTTGATCTTTCAAATTAGACGAAAGATTTTTGTTCCAAATTTCATTAAAGTCGGACCATTTTTGAGGCTGTGAGAGAGCGAATAGACAAATATATATATATATATATATATATATATATATATATATATATACACAAATTTGAACTGCCGTTATTCTCGAGATATATAGGTACTGAATCGTAAAATTTTCTAGTCGGGACTTCCGGATTGCGTCATGAGATCAACCTCATAAGCGGGTTTCTTCCCTATGGCGGGAGGAAGGAACCACACTAAAAGACATTTCTTATCGGGACCTCAGCATTGAGTCATCACGTCGACGGGTTTCGTTGGGGCGCTAAAAAATGGCTTTCCTACGAGATAATTTAATGTTAATTAAACATAGGACTCCAGATAAAATGTTCAGATATTGAAAGGTCGGAGAGAATTAGATAACACTGATAGACAGATAATCAATAAAGCAGTAACAAAGTTCAGGTACTAAAATACCAACTTTCTCATCAATATATACAAAGTTCACCAGTTACAGGGAGCATTCGATTTTTTAACACATTTCAAACCTAATAACACACACACATATATATATATATATATATATATATATATATATATATATATATATATATATATATATATATTAATAAATATCTTCAGCGGTCGGTTTATTTACTACATGTTTCGCATATACCCTATTTGTTTCATCAGACAACCTTTTTTTCGTTGATTATTTTTTTAAACTGTTTAAACAATTTTAAAAAAAGTCCGACTAGCAGGAACTGCGTCATCTTAGCGCGGTTCCGTTCATATCTCTAGTACTATTAGTAAAGGGATAGTAGCAGTTATTGGTGGGGTTTGATCTTTCGTGAAAAACATGAAATAAAATCTCGGAGAGAAAACCTTCTCCACGTTCGCTCATGGAAACACTATAACAATGCTTCCAATAATTTGGAAAAATAAGTGATTGAACCACCGTTTCTCGTAAACGGTTACAGATATCGCTTTAAAAATGGTTCCATTCGTTTTTCTACGATAATAAACCTATAAAACGTGTACCTGCAAGCAAACGAACTCGAAAACGTAAGCGTTACGATTTTTTTCACGCGAATTCGCTCCAAAAAGCATCTTCCGGTGGACGGATTCTGCTGGTTAACGAAATTGCCCTTTCAAATTATTCAAAAGATTTTTATACCAAATTTCATCAAAGTCGGACCATGTTTGAGCCACTTAGGGAGCACTATATATCTACATCTATATACATATACATACTTTGCCGGTAACATATATATATATATATATATATATATATATATATATATATATATATATATATATATATATATGTTACCGGCAAAGTATAGAATCCAGGCATTATGTAGAATGCCTAGGCATTCTATATAATGCCTAAGCAGTTTAGGCAAAGTATAGAAAGTATTAGTTTTTACAACATATTACACACATTGCCTAGGCATTCTATATAATGCCTAAGCAGTTTAGGCAAAGTATAGAAAGTATTAGTTTTTACAACATATTACACACATTGCCTAGGCATTCTATATAATGCCTAAGCAGTTTAGGCAAAGTATAGAAAGTATTAGGTTTTACAACATATTACACACATTGCCTAGGCATTGTATAAAATGCCTAAGCATTCTATATAATGCCTAAGCAGTTTAGGCAAAGTATAGAAAGTATTAGTTTTTACAACATATTACACACATTGCCTAAGCATTCTATATAATGCCTAAGCAGTTTAGGCAAAGTATAGAAAGTATTAGTTTTTACAAGATATTACACACATTGCCTAGGCATTCTATATAATGCCTAAGCAGTTTAGGCAAAGTATAGAAAGTATTAGTTTTTACAACATATTACACACATTGCCTAGGCATTCTATATAATGCCTAAGCAGTTTAGGCAAAGTATAGAAAGTATTAGTTTTTACAACATATTACACACATTGCCTAGGCATTCTATATAATGCCTAAGCAGTTTAGGCAAAGTATAGAAAGTATTAGTTTTTACAACATATTACACACATTGCCTAAGCATTCTATATAATGCCTAAGCAGTTTAGGCAAAGTATAGAAAGTATTAGTTTTTACAAGATATTACACACATTGCCTAGTCATTCTATATAATGCCTAAGCAGTTTAGGCAAAGTATAGAAAGTATTAGTTTTTACAACATATTACACACATTGCCTAGGCATTCTATATAATGCCTAAGCAGTTTAGGCAAAGTATAGAACGTATTAGTTTTTACAACATATTAAACACATTGCCTAGGCATTATATAAAATGCCTAAGCATTCTACATAATGCCTAAGCAGTTTAGGCAAAGTATAGAAAGTATTAGTTTTTACAACATATTACACACATTGCCTAAGCATTCTATATAATGCCTAAGCAGTTTAGGCAAAGTACAGAAAGTATTAGTTTTTACAACATATTACACACATTGCCTAGGCATTCTATATAATGCCTAAGCAGTTTAGGCAAAGTATAGAAAGTATTAGTTTTTACAACATATTAAACACATTGCCTAGGCATTGTATAAAATGCCTAGGCATTCTATAGAATCCCTGTTCCTTATTTGGCATTGTATAAAATTAAAAAAGTTTTGAGTTTACTCTATACACTTTAACCTAATAATTTCAATAACTTTAAAAATTGGTTAAAACCAAGCTCTTTTCGTACGGCAAAAAATTTATTTAAAACAATATATTAAGTGAGATTGTTATTTACATATTTAGAGCTACTTGTTGCAGCAGGACTGAGTATTGTCACACTTAGAATTCCATTTTCTTTGCTCTTTTACACATTTACACTCTGCACTCTTGACACTTATTCACTCCTAGAAGCTATATATTCTGCCTTTCATACTTTGCCTAAAGCGCAGTAAGCATTCTATAAAATGCCTAGGCAAAGTATGAAATACGCTTTATTACATACATTGCCGGCTTAATTTAGGCGTTCTATAGAATGCCCAGGTATACATACATATATATATATATATATATATATATATATATATATATATATATATATTATGTATAAGTGGACTTCAAAACTTTTAATCAATATTAAACAGTGTGATATATCTTTAAGTGTTGCGGTCCACTTAAACATGACAACGATTCTTATAGTTTATAGGGTTATTTATAGTTTACCACCCTTTTCTAGCCAGGATAGTTGAGTGGCTTAATATCAAAGACGGACACCTGTCATTTTCTAAATGTTGACAAAATCACCTTTTATGTTCGCAAGTTATAGTGAATATTTTTTTGAAAATATTTATTTCATAATATGGCGCTAATGACCTAGGTAGTAGAAGCACCTTAATAATAATAAAAAAAAATTATTTCATAATTAGACTTATATGTTTGAAATTGACATTGTTCTGTTTCTGATATCAATGCCACTCAAACAATTAGTGAAAATTACCTTTGAACCCATTGGGTGATTGGTAGGTGTTCGTTTATGAAAAAAACCTCCACAGCAGGAGTCCGTTTTTGATACAAAGCATCTACTTTGAAGCCAGAAATTACATGTTTACGTCCGTTTTTTTTTTTGTTTTTTTTTTTACAGAAACTAATTTCATCATTGAAAAGAGCAGACAAAAATCTAAAGGAATCCACTGCTAACTCAATTTCGATTTTTTTACAGATGTCCGTCTTTGATATTAAGCCACTCAGTTATATTCATAGTTTTAAATACACATAACTGAACAAAGAAACATGACTATATGTACTGACTCACTGAGCGCACTTCTTACATTACAGGACATTTACAATTCTTATCCTTTAATACAAGAGATACACTATAAAATATCATTACTAAACAAGACAGTTATTCTGTATTGGTTACCAGGACATGAAGACATCGGACCAAGTACCAACGTTGACTTACTAGCAAAACTTGCAGGACGAAAAGAACAACGAGAAACTGACAGTTTGACGTACCAAGACTCGCACACTGAGGCTAAAGAAAGAATAATGCAAATTTGGCAGGATACCTGGTTTAAAGTAACAGATAATAAATTAAGGGAGATTAAGTATACAGTTCGGGAATGGCCTTCAAGCAGCAGAAGTAACAGACGTGAAGAAGTCGTCCTCTGCCGACTGAGGATAGGCCATTCCCTACTAACTCACTCATACCTTATGACAGGACAAGACAGACCAATATGCCAGTACTGCAATACAGCAGTTACTGTTAAACACTTACTGACAGACTGTAGACTCAGGCTAAACACTGACTTACCGTCAAACATGCAAGAATTACTTTCAGATGACAGCAAACATATTACAGACATATTCCAATTCCTTTCTAACATAAAATTCTGGAAAAAAAATTAGCCACGTTTTCTTGTGTGTGTGTTTTTTTTTTTTTTTTTTTTTTTTTTTGTTTTTTCCCTCACCTGTTTTAATTGTTTATTTTGTTATATATTTAGTTATTTATTTATTTATTTATTGTTTAACGCTAAAAGGCGATAACACAATTAAAATGTTCTTTAAAGGAAATAAAAAAAAATAAAAAAAACAATAATAAAATCAGTCGTGATGAATTAAGAATTTGTAAAGTGTATCTGTACTGTTTATGTTAAAATTTTTACATGTAGTCTTAGTTCGTTGTCCGTAATCGCGTGCCAAGATTTTTGCCACTTTTCGCTGATGGTCTTTTTGGCTTCTGCTTGCATGTCTTGGTATGTAGTATTGTATATGTCCTGGTAATGTTGTCTTGTTGCATTTTTAGCAATTTTGTCAACTTTTGTATTTTGTTCTATGTCCTCATGTCCTGGGAGCCAATATATTGTTATCCGTTTATTTGTCCGGTAAATCTGTTCTATATAATATAATTTTGTTATATATAATATAATTTTTTTTTCCTTCTTTCCTTTATTTGTCTATTTATTTTTATTTTTTTGCCTTTTCTCCCCCATTTTTTTCCTCCCCCCTTTTTATTTCTAGAAGTAAATATCTCTGAGTGAGACACTGAAATATCAACAGAGAATTAAGTTACTTCTCTCAGCTATTAACTACTACTTTACTTACGGCTCGTTCTTTTTATTTGTTATACTATTTATCATTGACTATACTATTGACTTTCTTCTACTTACCTCAATTATTTAAAGCTGCAGTTTCGTCGCCTGAGTTGCGATAAACTTAATTAATAAATAAATAAATACACATAACATTTAGTGTTCTTGAAGTTGGCAATAATTCCAGAGGGGTGCAGAGTCTATTGAATAGAGTATTGTTGAGTCTCGACAGCCGAGGGGGTGAAAGCGTTGATAAGCAGATAGTGTGTTAACTCCACAACGGAAAATCGATTCGACAAACAGACAGAACACAATTGTCATTTCAAATAGTTCATTCAGTTTCAAGGTTATGATAGCATCAAAAACAGTTTGTCTCTTTTCAGCGCGGTTTTCTACATCTCTTTAGGGAGGAATCCCGAATATGATGACCTGATTATACAGGGTGTCCCATGTTGAGATGTCATAACTTTAGGGGCTTATTCTGCATCCAATCCGAGGGGCGCAAAAATGAGGGTTCTATCTGAAAATGTGGAGGAGCTACTCAAACTTTGGTCTTTTTTAAAAACTGCTGGTTTTTTAAAAAGAAAAACTGAGGTTTTGGAATTTGTGATCACTCTATCTTAAATAAAGACCACATTTTCAGAATCTACATTAAATTTCCAATAAGAAACCCCTAAAGTTATGACATCTCAACACCCTGTATATACATACATTTATTTGGGCGAAAAGCCCAATTCTTTTGTGCCAGATGTGCCCATGATTTCATTAATTACATTGAAAATATAATAAATAAATTTCTTTTAAAAATAAATATAATTTTTTGTTCAAACCAAATTCATTCTTATTTCGTTTTTTAATTTCAACTGGTTTTTGGAGTATCAACTGTTTCTAAGGCAAGGCTCTCTTACAAAAATCACTGAAACTTGGATAATGATTATCCAACAGATATTTTTCTGTCGGGGGCCAATGTTTTACTTTCTATTGATTTTTTTTTTCTTTCAGAAGTAAATCACATTTGTATATAAGGTGCTGTATTTTTTTCTGGTGTTCTGTTGTCGCAAGGGCAAGCCGAGCTGTCAGTTATATTAGCTTATTATTTAGCTGTGTCAAGTTAATAATCGTGTCGTGTAGAACTCACTACATGTATATTTTTCCAACTAAGTGGACTATGTATGTTAGGTATAAATGAAAAGATTGTACGTTGTTGAGTTTTCACATTGTGTTTGTCAGCTTTTAGTAATTAGCACAAACAAATGGTGTTTTAGGAAACACATACTTTCACATAAAATTGTGCGACAGTATGTCTTTATTAGATATTGTCTTTGGAAGCTGATTTTACGAGACTGCCTGCTATTTCGTTTCCTTCAAGTCTGTCGTGTGCTTTCACCCATTAGAACTTTGTGGTTATGAGTTTTATTTGGATATGAAGTAGTGTGTATCTTATTTGATCAATGATTGGTTCTTGTAACTTTCTACTGGTCAGTTTGAAAGGGGGGAGCTTTACATTCTGTGAATGTGGCTCTATTTGTCTGCTAATGAACTCTAATGCGTTTAGTATTCCCAATTGTTCTGCTTGATTGTTCCTAGCCTATATTTTAGTATGTCTATGATTATGTCTTGTTTATATACTACTAAACTACATCCAAATTATGCTGCCGTCAGTGTACATTTGGTAGTGTGTTGAATTTTTCTTATAGCCCTTTATATGTGATAATTCTGAGGGAGTTTTCAGTTTGGGTAGTGTTTAAGGTGCTCTATATCTTCCGCTATAAGTGCTTATTTGTAATTTTATTAGTGAACATTGATTTGTTTACTGTTCAGCAAGGAGAAAAATCGGGGTGGTTTCTGCTTAAAAACAAGTTACTTCAAGTGAAATATATATATATATATATATATATATATATGAATTTGAGATGTCCAATGATTCGACGCGAGAGATTCCTAAATGAACCACGAGAGGTTTCCACCAGCTGCTTGTCAACACCGAGAAAATCGATAGACCTTCAAACTAGGGTTCGGACTAACCTTATATCTCCTCCATATATCCAGACAAATTTCTTCCGATCGGAATCTACAAAGCGCTAGTATACAGATGAGTGTATGTGTCTTTATGGCTGAAGTAATTGTTTTAGGAGGCTAGACGTTACAATAAGTGTGTCACGTAGGAGTTGCGTAGCTATGGATTCGGTTAAGATTGAGGTTATAGTACGGTGACGTCATGGATCCTTCAAGGCACAAGGTCATTTATTCGGTGTATATTTTTAACATTTTAAAGGGTGATAGTAAAATGACTTTAGTACGTTCACTTAACAATACTCTCTAGCACCTAACACCGCCTACGTCACACGTTACACAAAAGTCCTCCAGCACCTAACACCATCTAGTTAACACCTTACACAAAAATACTCTCTAGAATCTAACACCTTCTGCGTCACACGTTACACAAAAGTCCTCCAGCACCTAACACCATCTAGTTAACACCTTACACAAAAATATTCTCTAGAATCTAACACCTTCTACGTCACACGTTACACAAAAGTCCTCCAGCACCTAACTCCTAGTTAACACCTTACACAGCAATACTCTCCAGCACCTAACACCTCCTTCGTAACATTTTACACAAACGTCCACCCTGTAGTTAACGCTTTACACAACAATACTTTCTAGCACCTAACACCTCCTACGTCACACAATACCAAAAAAGGGTCCAGCACCTGCAACCTCCTAGGTAACACTTTTACTCAACAATATTCTCCAGCACCTAACGCATCCTACTTTACACGTTACACAAGTTCTCCAGCATCTAACACCTTCTAGCTAACACCTAACACGACAGAACACACACACACACACACACACACACATATATATGTGTATATATATATATATATATATATATATATATATATATATATATATATATATATATTGACCTCTTCCACATATAGTTTCCTCTTCTTTTAGTAAAGGCCTTACAAGTCAAGTGAAATTAGGGTACACAATCATTTAATGTTTCCTTAAAACAGTAAAGATGCTAAATGCAATGTCAATGGTAGACGGAAATTAGAAATTAGTTGTATGCCTCTGAGGCTTAAAAAGAAAGTAAAGTGACTATAATACCTAAATTCGGGATCCCCCGTGGTCTAGTGGCTAGCGCGCTAGATTCATAAGCGGGAGATGGTGGGTTCGATACCCACCGGCGGCAGGAATTTTCTCATCTCAGGGCTCGCTGAGAAAATTCCTGGCTGCACCCTGGTTGTCGGTGCTAATGGCCAAGAATTATGTCGATGCGCCGTAAAAGAAAAAAAAAAAAAAAAAAAAAAAAAAAAAAAAAAAAAAAAAAAAAAAAAAAAATACATTCAACAATACTCTCTAGCACCTAACACCTCCCACGTCACACTTTACACAAAAAGTCCTCCAGCACGAAACACCTTACCTTCTAGTTATCACCTTACATGAGAGAACACACATATATATCCTTAAAATGAACTTGATTTGCCGCGGATGGGGTAAAACAGACCTTAGATTCGAATTCAGCGACCCTCAAAACCATGTAAGCTCCAGTTGTTTCTTCTTTAACGACTTCATACGAAATTTTAGCTTCAAATGCTCTTATCCTGACGTGATGGGGTGGAACACACTCGTGATTTGGATTCAGCGTGTCGAAATACATAAGAATATATATTTGGTGTCTTTGGAAATACAACTTTTTTTGGTGTGTGCCTGTGTAATCAATATAAATAAATTAGATTAGACTATGGTGTTATTGTTTTATTTGTACATCATATCGTCGATACAAATGCAAACTAACGAATGTGAAAATCACCACTTTCAAGAGTGAAAATACTTTTATTTATTACTTTGCTTTTGGGCAGTTTCGACCTTTTGACAGTGGTAATATCCTCCTTTCACTGTGTGAACTTAGATTCGAGAGTTTGCCATCCATCAGTCCAACAGCAATCAGTAAAGATTTAAAATGAAAAATGCGTTTTTTCACATTCGATACTTTGCATTTGTATCGACGATATACTCAATACTTTAGGAAGAAAGTTATGAAGCATGTCGGGTAAAAGACTGGATTTAGGCTTATTGTCAACTGAGTAAAAAAAAAAAAAAAAAAAAAAAAAAAAAAAAAAAAAGTTTTTACCACCGATGGAATTTGACATGATTTAGCACTCCAATGGAAATGGTGAAAAAAAAAAAAAAAAACGGAGGAAAAACAGCGGAGTATTGTTAAGTAGGATTTGGTGAGGGGTAAACCCAATATGGCTGCTGGTACTGGGGGACACTCTACGAACAGATGTTATACACACACCCCAAACATCTGTGCATATTTCTGTGGGAGCTTTGTCTCTAGGAGAGGGACATTTACAAAAATACAAATCTACATGATCGAATCTAATTATTTTACCCATTATTTCGCGAATGAAAAATTCCTACCAATAAGAAAATAAATAAAAATTATTTTTTTAAAGTATATTGGGAAACTTAATGTAAAAACATCAATGGAAAGACAGGTCAGACCAGTATGCTCCCTGTGTAATGTTGCCCTGACGATAAAACACATACTGACAGACTGCAAAAGACGAGACAATTTACTCACGCCACACGACTTACACACATTACTCGCAGAAGGTAACCCACACATCAACACTATATTACATTATCTAAAGAACACTAATTTATACAAAAAAAATCTAGCCAATCTTCCTTCTTCTCCTTGTGCTTTCAATTTTAATTGTTTATTTTAATAACCTATAGATTTGATTTAATTACGCTAATGCACCTTATTTTAGTTATTTTGTGTTTTGTATTTGTATTAAAATGGATTGTAAATGTGAATGAATTGTGGTTTATTATTTTTATTCAGATGAATCTTGCTGTATATATATGTATATATATATATATATATATATATATATATATATATGTTTGATGTTATTTTTCGTCGCTGCGATAGTATTCTTAGATGGAACGGCATTTTTCTCCAGCGGTGGTACTCCTCCTCACTTCTTCCCGGAATATTTCGATGGATTCATCTCCATCTTCTTCAGCCAGGTACTTGTTTCTTCCTCGGTGGTAGCCAAGGTAATGTCATTTTTCTCGATCTGGGCTCCTTTTCTCCCCTCTAGCCACAGTATCGGCGGACGAATGGTGTTGAAGCTCCCTGGTGTAGTTGGGATTCTGTCCGTTGGCAGCGCTGATAAGAATCCGTTCCATCTAAGAATATATATATATATATATATATATATATATATATATATATATATGTATATATATATATGTATATATATATATATACATATATATATAAACGTCTGGAAAAGTGGGCTGGACAAAACATACAATCAGATGAAATTGAAGCGAGTACAAAGATTGATGGCGATTAGAATTATCAAAGGCTATCGAACTATTTCCTACGAAGCAGCCTGTGTTCTAGCGAAAATCACACCAATTTCACTACTTTCAGAACAACACACAACTCAATATACATTAACAAAATTACAACTAGATACAATTACACTAAAAACAGAAGATATAGAACACCCCATACACTACTCAAACTGGACACATCCCGCAATATTCCCAAATATTAAGGGCTACACGAAAGACCCGACTCACTACGAAATATACACAGACGGTAGTAAACAAGATAACTCAGTAGGATGTAGTGTAGTAGTGTATAAACAAGACATACTCATAGACACACTAAAATATAGGCTAGGAAAGGACTGTACGAACAATCAAGCAGAACAATTTGGAATACTAAAGGCACTAGACTTTATCAACACACAAGTAGAGACAAATTCAGCAGTTCAAATATGCACAGACAGTAAATCTTCACTATACAAATTGACCAATAGAAAAATACACGAACCAATAATTGAACAAATAAGACACACACTACTTCAGACACAAATGAAACACATAACTACCCACTTTAAATGGGTCAAAGCACACGACGGACTTGAGGGAAACGAGATAGCCGACAGACTCGCTAAATCAGCGTCCAAAGACAATAATATACCAATAACATACAACAAAATATCTAAGACACACATGAAACACATTCTATCATTTAAAACGATAGAGCGCTGGCAAACACAATGGGGAAACTCTACAAAAGGACGTACACTCTTTTCATTTATACCTGACATACATAGCCACTTAGTACGAAAACATACATGTGTGACTTCTACACGACACAATTACTAACTGGACACGGATCATTATACACATACACAAGCTAAATATAACTAACAGCTCGGCATGCCCTTGCGACAACAGAACACCACTAACAACACAGCACCTTTTATACAAATGCAAGTTACTCATAGAAGAGAGGAAAACAATTCAAAAGAATATAAAAAACTGGCCCATTACAGAAAAAGAGCTGTTTGATAAACACTATTCAAGCTTCAGAGATTTTTGTAAGAGAGCATGCCTTACTCTAAAGACGATCGATGCCTCTAAAGACAATTGAAATAATAAAAAATGTAAACAAACAAATTATGTAAATATTTAAAATTATATTTATTTTATGTATATTTATTTTCTAATTATTCAAATTTAGTTATTAATTATTTAATGTTAAATCATTAATGTAATATATCTAAGAACATTTTATGACAAAATTTTATAAAATACATGTGATATACATTATGTATTGGAACGTGTAGCACAAAATAAACGGCCTCTTTGCAGGGTTACTGCAGAGAGGAAACTAATAAATATATATATATATATATATATATATATATATATATATATATATATATATATATATATATATGTATACATATATATACATATCTTATATAAGTTTAAATGAAAATTCTATAAACGTCAAGATAGTGTCAATGAAGTGTATATACTTTATAATCTGTATTAGTGATCGTAGCCATTGTTTCGAAGCCCTTATAATGAAATAAATAAAAAAAAAAATAATAAAAAAAAACAAATTTTAAATGAGGTATTTCCAAGTGAATAGACAGTAATAATAATATTAATTAATTTTTAACAATAACTAAGGTACTACATACCAATGAAAGTGCCGGGGGGCAGAGAAAGTTAACACTTAAGTAACCATCAAGAAAAAATACAAGAAAACTGGAATCTTCCAGGGTATATATATAACGGCGGTTATTTTTGGTATGAAGTAAATCTGATTGATAAAGAAATGGAGATATTTTCAAAAATTCATTACCGAATGCAACTTTAATGGCTACAACTCTTAGTAAAGTTCTAAAAGCCAGTTAGTATAGAATTTCCACCTGACCTGTCCTACAGCATGATGAGAACGTGCCTGTTAGCCTGTTTCCCGGATTTCGGGGGCTGGAGTCTTGCCTGTGAAGGGTGCAATGCTTTGGGGTAGCTAATGCAATCCACATGCCTTCTCAACAGGCTAGAAATTAGAAGTCAAGAAATACTTGGGATTCGGCGAAGAAAAACAGTTAGATTCTCTAAAATTTTCACTTATATCTCGGAAACTATGCGTCCTAGCGACATGTCCATTCTATAAGAAAGGAAAGCTTCACTTATATCTCGGAAACTATGCGTCCTAGCGACATGTCCATTCTATAAGAAAGGAAAGCTTCACTTATATCTCGGAAACTATGCGTCCTAGCGACATGTCCATTCTATAAGAAAGGAAAGCTTCACTTATATCTCGGAAACTATGCGTCCTAGCGACATGTCCATTCTATAAGAAAGGAAAGCTTCACTTATATCTCGGAAACTATGCGTCCTAGCGACATGTCCATTCTATAAGAAAGGAAAGCTTCATTTATATCTCGGAAACTATGCGTCCTAGCGACATGTCCATTCTATAAGAAAGGAAAGCTTCACTTATATCTCGGAAACTATGCGTCCTAGCGATATGTCCATTCTATAAGAAAGGAAAGCTTCACTTATATCTCGGAAACTATGCGTCCTAGCGACATGTCCATTCTATAAGAAAGGAAAGCTTCATTTATATCTCGGAAACTATGCGTCCTAGCGACATGTCCATTCTATAAGAAAGGAAAGCTTCATTTATATCTCGGAAACTATGCGTCCTAGCGACATGTCCATTCTATAAGAAAGGAAAGCTTCATTTATATCTCGGAAACTATGCGTCCTAGCGACATGTCCATTCTATAAGAAAGGAAAGCTTCACTTATATCTCGGAAACTATGCGTCCTAGCGATATGTCCATTCTATAAGAAAGGAAAGCTTCACTTATATCTCGGAAACTATGCGTCCTAGCGACATGTCCATTCTATAAGAAAGGAAAGCTTCATTTATATCTCGGAAACTATGCGTCCTAGCGACATGTCCATTCTATAAGAAAGGAAAGCTTCATTTATATCTCGGAAACTATGCGTCCTAGCGACATGTCCATTCTATAAGAAAGGAAAGCTTCACTTATATCTCGGAAATTATGCGTCCTAGCGACACGTCCATTCTATAAGAAAGGAAAGCTCATTAAACATTTTACAAGTTCTACTCAATAAAGTTTCTCGAGGTATCTTCCGTTTTCATAATTATCCCTCCTGATGTCTGTAATTTTAGGAAAATTAAATTCGTTTAGAGCCTTCTGCTAAAATTCGGGAACATAAATTTGCTTTAGGTCCACCCGACAAACCTAAACATAACATAAAGTCTTCTTTTTCGTACATGGCTACCACGCATGCGCACACGCGTGACAGGTTTTTGTATCTTTTTTTCAGTTTAGTCATCGCTAAAGCATATTTATGCTAAAAATGATATCTTGAACGTTTCGGCATGCTCTTAAGGAGTCTTCCCTAACGTTTCGGTTAAAAAAAAAATACAAATATACAGAATTAACTTCGTTGACAAGAGATATAACTCCAATTGTAACCAAAATGTAAAGATCTTAGTTTAGATGAATTTCTAACATTTAGAAAATATTTCAATTGAATTCCACGGTTCTAAGTTTCCAACCCGGAAATGAGTAACAAACAATTTTTTTTTTCCACTTTTCTCAAAATCGTTTAAAAATGTGGTCTAAAAATGGTTTCATTCGTAAGAGAACCTATAAATAGAGTACCTACAAGTCCCGCGAAAACGTCACGAATCAAGACAAAACTTCTGTGAAAATTCTAGAAATGTCTTCATCATTTTGAGATTTTTAATCTTCTAGTACCGTTGATTTACAACTGACATAATCTTTTCTAATAAGAAGTCAAGTGTTGGCTGGGATTCGTCTAAAACAAAACGTCAGCTTTTCCTATATATCTATATATATCTATATATATATATATATATATATATATATATATATATATATATATATATATATATATTTCCTCTTCTTTTAATTGTTTGTGTGTTATCCTCCGTTTGACCGATTTTGACCAAATTTGGAATTCTGGTAGGTCTTGATACGGGAAGTCTCTTAGGCTAGGTCAAAGACGTCTACCAGCTGTCTATGTGTATGTTTGTTCCTTATACCAATCCACACCGTTCGTCCAATTTTGACCAAACTTCGCACACAGGTAGATCTTGATCCGAGGAGTGTCGTAGGCTAAGTCAAAAACGTCTACCACCTGTCTGTCTGTATGTTTGTTCTTTATACAAATCCACACCGTTTGACCGATTTTGACCAAACTTGGCACACAGTTAGGACCTGATACGATGAGCGCCATAGGCTAGGTCATAAACGTCTACAGCTGTCTATCTGTATGTTTGTTCCTTATACAAATCCACTCAGTTCGACTGATTTTGATCAAAGTTGGCACACATGTAGGTCTTGATTCGGGGAGAGTCATAGCCTAGGTCAAAATCGTCTAGGACCTACAGTTCAGAGGTCACGGGTTGGAAACTATGAACCCAAATAGTTACAGATTTGTGTTATTAGATTTTAATATTACTTATTTGGTTCTAATTAATTTTGGCTTTTCTAGATGCAGAAAGTAGGTGTAGCACGGCGCGCCGGGTAACTGCTATATATATATAGGAGACCATGGATATGTCATATCTTCATTGGGTCATTTTCAACCAAATGTTATCGTTTACTTCCTCCGTCCCAAAGGAATTTGTTGCTGAAGAAGACAGCCAAAGAACATGCCGAATCGATCGAAACATAGATTTTCCTGTAACTTTGACGTTTTTTCTTAGCCGAATACCAACCATTCCCTGCCTTCTTATCACCTCAACGGCTATTTTTTTTTTCCTTTTATTATGGTGCGTCGACTGCTATGGCCATTGGCACCACTCAACGGCTAATTATCTGCATTTCACTAATAATCCATCCTGGCAATATATTTGTTACGCATCAGAAACAATAAATAAAATTGTACACATAAGAATTAAAACAAACAACAACAAAAAAACTAGCAAAGATCACGAGGAACAAGTTAAATTAGAAAGACAGGTCAATGAACGGAGTTTTTTTTTCCCCAGTCACTAAAAAGGAGATCTGACTCATTGCCCAATGTAGGAAACGGAACTGGTGTAAAAAAAGCAGCCGTTGTCAACGAGGGATGTAGTCGGTAACGCTGTGTCAGTACTCCTGAATCAACCAGATCTAATCAGCATGGGGAGAAGTTGGTTTTATTCCATTTCCTATAGCAAATAAATTATGGGGAATTTACGAAGACAGGTATAGTTGGGATTCGGCTAGGAGAAAAACGTCAGACTTTCAAAAAGAAATCTGTATTTTGGACGTTTCGACTGCAACAATGGCAGCCTTCTTCAGCTAAAAAATATATACAACTTATAAGTAAAGAAAATGTACAAGTAGTAAGTAAAAGACTGGAAGAAATGAGCGGAGTATATATATCAATACAATAAATTTTAACCAATCTTATTTTTAAAAACAATGAAAATACGGTAGTTGGAAAGAAAACAGCATGTAGAACTTGTTAGTAAAAACAGTACAAAAAAAATTAAACAGTAAAAACAACGCACATTTTTTATGTAGTGAAAAACAAAATCTATTTTATAAGTGAATACAATTTATAACAATTAATACATAGATACGTACCACTTTCAAAAACGGCATAATTCATAAAAGGCATGGGCGTATATAAGGGTGGGCTGAGGGGGTGCAGCCCCCCGAAATTTTGAGTTGAACGGTAAAAATGTGACATAAACCATTAAAAATAAATTAAATAAGATCACTTAGTTAATAAAAAATATTTTATTTTGGGTGTAATAGCGTTTAAGTTGGCTAAAACTCTTCCAAGATCTAAATTGTTAGTATTCCATACACCGGAAATGGTCTCAGCCCCCCCCCCCGAAATTCTAAGGGGCAGATACTATAGAGGTATCTGATTCATGACCATACGACACACTAGGGAGATAGTATGGTCAGTACTATGCTCCGGCCGCCTGATTTTTCCCTTGGCCGCTTCAACTGCTAGGGACGGTCAGGGAGACCGAATTCAACCCATGAACGAAGACACTAGAAGTAAAAATCTTTAGTACTATGCTCGGGATTTGAACTCAGGCCTCCAGCTTATTAGTCACCTCTGTGAACTTGGCACCCCACTTTCGAAAAAAAATATGACAATAGACTCAAAAAATTGCAAATCGTTTGTAGTTATTTGTAGTGAAAAAAATTTCGTTTGTAGTTGCCCCGTTTTTGAGAACCGGGGGGTCAAAAAATACCCCGCACCCGACTTCAACCGATTGGAACCAAACCACTTTTATTCGACGTAAAATCGTTTGTAGTTGTTTGTAGTGAAAGAATTTTCGTTTGTAGTTGCCTTGAAAAAAAGTTACAGCCACTTTAAGAATTCTCAAAATGGCGACTTTTTTAGTTTTAGGGGTGCGTGTTTTCTTACGGTCTCAATTCGTTCTAAATCGTTTGTAGTTGACAGTTGTGAAAGAATTTTCGTTTGTAGTTGCATAGAAAAAAAGTTACAGCCACTTTATGAGTTTTCAAAATGGCGACATTTT
>OX328131.1:56620285-56719929 GCA_946811695.1 Gonocerus acuteangulatus
ACAGTTCTCATAAGAAATGTAAATGAGCAGAACTATTCATGTTTTTATTTTATTTATATAGGCTATTTACGGAAAATTATTCAATAATGTTTTCTACACTACAAAAATTCCGAGGAAAGTGCTTAGTTATGCAGATCCTGCGTGACGGAGTAGTTGAATTTTCAATATCGCAACTTTTTCAGTTTTTTTTAACACCCTTAGGAATTTGATATTTTTTTTTATGGATATAGTGTCTTACCTTTTAATGATCCTGTTCGGCAGGTTGCATCCAAATTACTTGGAGACGGTTTTAGCAAAGATTATGTTTACTTATACATTAGTCAAAAAACCAGAAATAAAATAGGCGACAAAATTAGCGGTCATAGAATCAGTTCAGTCGATAAATAACGTAATCTGGAAACAGAAGATAGTTGCGACTCGAATTGGTCAACCGAAATTTGTCACACTGACCTAGCATCCCTGAAATCTCAAATTCATATTCCGTATGATGCGTGGATAAACATTGCTCCCGAAATGAGATTATATCAAGGACGGCCGTATAATGTCTTAAAGCCTGGTTGGGCTTCGATTATTTACGAAATTGTTTGGAATGAATTGAAATTGCCTTGCGCATTCCAATTCAAGAAAGCGGCAATTAACTATCTTCCTGGGGATATTTTTCTTAAAATTACAGGAAAATGTTCCGAATGCCAAACACCTCTTAACCTGTACAGTGTCAGCCCTCCAAATAATAATGGATTAAACATGGTGGTTTCGACGTTTGATACTCAGGGTATTGCGCATTCGAAAAAAAGGCAATTGCGGGGAAATCTAAGGCGAGATGTTTGCGAACAATTGCGGGGAAAATCGACATACATGTGGCGCCGAGATGAAGCTGAACGTACGATGGAATTCGGAGACATTGAACCTGCGAATATCTATTCTGAACACGTTTTGCGTAAGGCAAAGCAACAGAGCAAAGATGCCGAATTAGGGGTTGGTAATTTTAAAAATCCCATTTTATCACTTCTGCAGCTAAAGTACGATTCAAAATACGCTGGCTGTTTGAAGGAACTTGCTCTAGATAAGTTTTATCTTATGTATTGGTCACCTGAGCAGATATTTTTGTATCAGCAATTGCATCGAAACCACATGACCGGCAGCATCAGTATTGATGCTACTGGTTCAGTAATAAAACCAATTTTTAAACCTGATGGATCGAAAAATGTTATCTTTTTGTACCAGGCTGTTTGTGGGATCGGTGAGAAAATTTTGCCACTTTTTCAAATGGTTCCGAAAAGCACCACGCCATAGTACCTGATAACACGTGCATGCACTTATTAACGTACGAAAGAAGATCCGTATTATTAAATGCCATGGAAACTGCATTGAGCAATGCTAGGGAATAGTCTGTGACAATCTGATCAGGGCATTTCGCTCCACTACGTAACCATTCTCTCATCCAGTACGATAAAATGTTAGCGTGGTGCTTTTCGGAACCATTTGAAAAAGTGGCAAAATTTTCTCACCGATCCCACAAACAGCCTGGTAGATAGATATATATAAATTTTAACGGGGGTCATTTTCGGTGTCTACTAGGTAGGATCGATAAAGATTTGAAGAAATTTTTCAAAAATTCCGTCATGAGTCCAACCTCAATAGCTACTTTCCTTCGGAGGAAAGTGCTAAAAGCGGCTGTAACGTTTTTTTCCAGGCAACTACAAACGAAAATTCTTTCAAAACTATCAACTACAAACGATTTAGAACGAATTGAGACCATTAGAAAACACGCACCCCTAAAACTAAAAAAGTCGCCATTTTGAAAACTCATAAAGTGGCTGTAACTTTTTTTCTAGGCAACTACAAACGAAAATTCTTTCACAACTATCAACTACAAACGATTTAGAACGAATTGAGACCGTAAGAAAACACGCACCCCTAAAACTAAAAAAGTCGCCATTTTGAAAATTCTTAAAGTGGCTGTAACTTTTTTTCTAGGCAACTACAAACGAAAATTCTTTCAAAACTATCAACTACAAACGATTTAGAACGAATTGAGACCATTAGAAAACACGCACCCCTAAAACTAAAAAAGTCGCCATTTTGAAAATTCTTAAAGTGGCTGTAACTTTTTTTCTAGGCAACTACAAACGAAAATTCTTTCAAAACTATCAACTACAAACGGTTTAGAACGAATTGAGACCATAAGAAAACACGCACCCCTAAAACTAAAAACGTCGCCATTTTGAAAATTCATAAAGCGGCTGTAACTTTTTTTCTAGGCAACTACAAACGAAAATTCTTTCAAAACTATCAACTACAAACGATTTAGAACGAATTGAGACCATAAGAAAACACGCACCCCTAAAACTAAAAAAGTCGCCATTTTGAAAATTCTTAAAGCGGCTGTAACTTTTTTTCTAGGCAACTACAAACGAAAATTCTTTCAAAACTATCAACTACAAACGATTTAGAACGAATTGAGACCATAAGAAAACACGCACCCCTAAAACTAAAAAAGTCGCCATTTTGAAAATTCTTAAAGCGGCTGTAACTTTTTTTCTAGGCAACTACAAACGAAAATTCTTTCAAAACTATCAACTACAAACGATTTAGAACGAATTGAGACCATAAGAAAACACGCACCCCTAAAACTAAAAAAGTCGCCATTTTGAAAATTCTTAAAGCGGCTGTAACTTTTTTTCTAGGCAACTACAAACGAAAATTGTTTCAAAACTATCAACTACAAACGATTTAGAACGAATTGAGACCATTAGAAAACACGCACCCCTAAAACTAAAAAAGTCGCCATTTTGAAAACTCATAAAGTGGCTGTAACTTTTTTTCTAGGCAACTACAAACGAAAATTCTTTCAAAACTATCAACTACAAACGATTTAGAATGTATTGAGACCATAAGAAAACACGCACCCCTAAAACTAAAAAAGTTGCCATTTTGAAAATTCTTAAAGCGGCTGTAACTTTTTTTCTAGGCAACTACAAACGAAAATTGTTTCAAAACTATCAACTACAAACGATTTAGAACGAATTGAGACCATTAGAAAACACGCACCCCTAAAACTAAAAAAGTCGCCATTTTGAAAACTCATAAAGTGGCTGTAACTTTTTTTCTAGGCAACTACAAACGAAAATTCTTTCAAAACTATCAACTACAAACGATTTAGAATGTATTGAGACCATAAGAAAACACGCACCCCTAAAACTAAAAAAGTCGCCATTTTGAAAACTCATAAAGTGGCTGTAACTTTTTTTCTAGGCAACTACAAACGAAAATTCTTTCACAACTGTCAACTACAAACGATTTAGAACGAATTGAGACCGTAAGAAAACACGCACCCCTAAAACTTAAAAAGTCGCCATTTTGAGAATTCTTAAAGTGGCTGTAACTTTTTTTCTAGGCAACTACAAACGAAAATTCTTTCACTACAAACAACTACAAACGATTTTACGTCGAATAAAAGTGGTTTGGTTCCAATCGGTTGAAGTCGGGTGCGGGGTATTTTTTGACCCCCCGGTTCTCAAAAACGGGGCAACTACAAACGAAATTTTTTTCACTACAAATAACTACAAACGATTTGCAATTTTTTGAGTCTATTGTCATATTTTTTTTCGAAAGTGGGGTGCCAAGTTCACAGAGGTTTATTAGTCCAGTGCTCTACCACTGAGCTAACCTCGCCCCTAGGTAAGTCTTGTAGGTCAGAGATAATATTAATGTCATTGAGTCGTTTGTAAGTATGCAAATACGATGTAACGGTCAAAGTCTCACTTCCAAATCTACACGTTGATCAGTACTATCAAGTAAATAGGGTGTGTCCAATACCAAGTCTGTTAAAAAAAATTTTTTCACGACGCACAGTGATGACAGAAGGGAAACAAAACTCCAAACCGAATGTGTTGAACTAACATTTTTTTTACACCTAATTACTTGTAGAATACTGTTCCATTTTATCACTCAGTTCTGACCCCAAAAAAAAACCTTGTTGTTGACCGTTTTCTCACCCTGTAAAAATCTCAAAGTTTTTAGTTAAAAGTACGACAATATTTTGTAGCACTTATTTTATTGGTGTAAAATTGCTATTACCCACCAAGTCTCATGTACATATATAGGTTTTAAAAGAAATTTATTTTTTGCCAAAATGTACCATGAACTTGGTGCATTTAGGTTGTGAAGATATCTGTAATGAAAATCAATTATCCTTAGTTTATTTGGCGTAGAAAAAGCGGTACGTAGCTATCCTATAAATTTCATCGCCTTATTCGGCCGTATTTGTACAAAGCCTAGAATATATTTATCAATTAGCGATGCGACTGTTGAGGTAAGTTTCTTGTAAACATTTTACTGAAAAAAATTACATTTTTATTATTATTTCCTACAGAGAGCTAATCTAGCGAGTAACTGAACATTAGCAACTTTTGATCAAATTTTTAAATTTATTCTTTATAAGCTCAATTTTTAAAAAAGCACTCAGAAATACATTTTGAATTATACATCTTTCCAAACATTGAGTAAAATATGATTTTTTTTTTAAATTGAGTACTTACTCCTTTTAAAGGTTTTTCCTAATAAAAAAAAATTATCATCCAAAATAATTATTCTATCGAGTTTTTATTGGTCTCATTTGACACAGCACAAAAAAATACTTCAAAAATTATACCGGCACCAGAATGATTCAAGTAACTACAGGTTTTTCACCAAAATTGGGCGTTTGGCACCCGTTTCACCAAGCATTCGCTTTCATTTATAATTTTTTGCAGTTATATTTTTGCTATTTAATTGATTAACACAAATGAATTAAAAGTTATATAATAAATGTAGAATTATTTATTTTTTATTATAAGTAATAAATGTCATAATTAAGTATGGAATTAAATTGGCACTTGCTTACCTGATTGTGTGTTTGTTGAAAATTGTCTAATATCTAAACAGGCGAATGAATCACAAAAACTATTTAAAGATTCGAGTTACATGTCAGACGAACGCGTACAATAATTCGAACACACAGAGCAGAAAGCGTACCGTACTGGAACATAGACAGTGCGGGAATGAGGGGGTAGGCTAGCGCGGGTAGTAGTAGCCAGATCTGCCGCTTGATGGCGCTACTGTCGCCCATCTCTGATACTACTGCCATCTATCTTCCGTTAGTCTGTACTAGGAGCAATATGGCGGGGAAAACGAAAAATATGGCCTCTGACTCGCAGGAAATGCGTCATCTTAGCGCGTTTCCATAACTTCTCATCCCTATTGTCATTCGGAAAGTATGGAATAGATATATTTAAACCAAATAAGGACACAAATCGACAAATCGATTAAATTTTACTTATGACTAATCAATCATAGGATGAAATGTTATCAGAATTAGTCATGATTAAAATATTCTCGTTAATCATTAGTCATAAATCATATTTATCATTACTCACATGTAAAATCAGTCATCAATCTATTCGTTAGTCGGCAATCATTGACAGTCTGTAGTAATGATTGTCATGACTAACGTTGTGAATACTTTCGGTATTAAACTAATACCTACTTGTTTACACATATACACTGGGGATTAGAATGCCTTCATAAAGCAATTCTGTTTTTAGCGCGGTTCGTTCCTCCCTCCATAGGGCGGAACCCCGCTTATAAGGTTGACCTGATGACACAATCCGGAAGAGCCGACTAGAAAATTTTGCGTTTCAGAACCCCAGATAGCGAAAATAACGGTGGTTCAAATTTGTATATATACATATATATATATATATATATATATATATATATATATATATATATATATATATATATATATATATATATATATATATATGTATATATTTGTCTGTTCGCGCTCTGGACACCTCAAAAATGGTCCGTTTTGATGAAATTTGATACATAAATCTTTCGTCTAATTTGAAAGATCAAGTTCGTTAACCAGCAGAATCCGTCCACAGGAACATGGTTTATGAATCGAAATTCGCGCGAAGCAAATCATTGCGCTTACTTCATATGCTTGCAAGTACTCGTTTTATAGGCTTCTGGGCTTAGGAAAACGAATGAAACCATTTTTTAAAATGCCAAAATAGCCGTTGAAATGCCTTTTTGGTTTGGGTACTTGGGGGGGGGGGATGGGATTCAGTTAAAAAAAAATACTGCATGTTTGAAATTCATATAAACAAACATGATTAAATTTTGGTTACGTTTGGAGTTAAGGAAGGATTCGAATAAAATATTTTATTAATAGACATGAAAAGTTTTGGGGACTTCGTATATTTTCCTTAATGTCTCGAAAACAGTTTGGAATCATCAAAAAAGGGTCGTTACCATTCGAAAGCTTACTAAATGCTCTACAAAAAAGATTCCGAAGCAATTTTCGATTAGGCGATGTCAATCGGAGAAATAAGTGCTTAAAACTTCAAATGTGTTTGTTTTGTTCTTTTTAACGGGTTTTTTATTTGTTCAAATCACTTTTTAATTGATTTTTTTTGTTTTAAATTGAATTTTTCAGTAAAATTAGTATTATAGTAAAAGAAAATAACAGTAAGCATTGTGTTTCCAGAGCGAACCTTCACAAGGCCAGGTAGTCAGGTATGAGGTATGTACCCTTGCAACCGTGACCTCTTTGTCATCAGAAATTATTTCATGAAAGGTCTAACCAAAATTATAACTGTTTCTATGTCAACAACCTTTCCAACATTAGGGATAAGAACGGAACCGCGATAAGATGATGCAGTTCCTGCGAGTTGGACTTTTTTTATAATACACTTACTGGGTAAAATTTCGATGTCTGAAACCAAGCTTGTAACGGATCTCTATGCCTAAATTTAAAGCGTCAAAATTTCTCGTGAGGATTTCAGTTTGCTGACTTGGACGTCCATCAGAAGCGGGTTATCTCCCTACAGGTAGGGAAGAAAAACGCCTAAGTGATTGAAGAAATATTCTTTAAGTGTATTATAATAAGGCTTCCAAAAAAAAAAAATTATTTCGTTATGAGCCTTCAGCTCAAATTCAGGAACATAAATATCCTTTAGGTCCACCCGACAAATCTATGTAATGTACTTTATAACACATAGTCTTCGTACATGGCCACTGCCCATGCACGAACGCCGATTCGCATGCGAGAACGAAACTGCGCATGCGCGAACGCCAGCGCACACTTTTTTGTAACGGTTTTTTCCAGTTTACTCACCGATAAAGCATATTTATGCTAAAAAAAACGTAAAATACTTTCCATTATTAAATGATTAATTGAAGATTCTAGTAATCTGGGTCTTTTCCAGCATTAAAGAAATATTATTGATTAAATAATAATAAGATAATTTTTATTAAAATGTTTGTAAACAAGCTTTTTATTGCTGGGAAATATAAAATGTTTTCTTGAAACAAATGACCTCTTTAGATATAATAATGCAGGATTTCCACCAGTTCTTCAACAATTCAGGCCAATTAATTAGAAAATTATAGATAAATATGTTTGTAAACATGTTTATTAACATCGTGAGAATAATATAAAGTTTCTTCATTGCATAATGTTCTACCGACCGGGGCCTCAATATTTCCGAAAATTAAAAAACTCGACTCCGATAATGAGAGTATATTTAGAAGAAAAATAAAATGGAATAGAGTAAATTATCTGCAGTTAGTTCGAAAAAGGTTATCTATTTCTGATAACTCGAAATTTCATATTTATATGCTCGTTTCTCTCTCTGAGTTCAGAAAAGTTCTTGCTGTTAAGGAGGCGAAGACAATCTAACCCAGGTATGTATTATTTTAACTATTACATGAATCTAATGCCAGTAAATTTTGATCACTCCATGGGGGTATATAGGAAATAATTTCGGAGGGGGCTGGGAAAATTTCGGGGGGGTGGGGGGCTGAGACCATTTCCGGTGTATGGAATACTAACTATTTAGATCTTGGAAGAGTTTTAGCCAACTATTAGGCTGTACCGTATGAAATGTCAGTTTTGGACTTGCCGATTTCCTTCAAATGTCTTGAAACTGTCGTGGCTCCTAATCCGAGCTCTTTGGCATATTCCCTTGTGCTTTTTGAGGGACAAGCTTCAACCATTTCTTTCAGGTGGTCATTGTCAAGCTTGGTTTCTGGCCTTCCTCGCTCCTCGTTGTCAAGGTCAAAATTTCCACTTCGAAACCTGGAAAACCACCGGTAAACAGTTCGTTCATTCACCTTTCCCTCCCCAAACGTCGTGTAATGTTCATACACGCCTCAGCAGCGAGGCTTGTATGAACATTATGACCGAGCTTAAATTCATAACGAAAAATAATACGGATTTTCGTTGAAGTCATAATTTAAGTTTTTTTTCTCAGAGGATCGTTCTCACAACGCAGTGCGCAAGTTACTGATTAAATAGTAGGAATAAAAGAGCTTTAATTCTATATGAATAACAATGATGTTTGTAAATAATGAAATAAAAAAGGGAGAGGATTAAATCGCAAAGTAAATAAAACTGACATTTCATACGGTACAGCCTGATAAAACACTATTACACTCAAAATAGAATATGTTTTATGAGCTAAATGATCTTATTTAATTTATTTTTAAGGGTTTTATAAAATGTTTACCGATCAAATCAAAATTTCGGAGGGGGGGGGGCTGCAGCCCCCTCAGCCCTCCCCCTCTTATATACGCCCATGGATCACTCCTTTCAACAACGGCATAATTCAGAAAGCGTAGAGAGCTGGTATAATGTTAAACAAACCAACTCACAGAAACAGTGTCATCTTTGCGCGTCTCCAGGGCATTTTTGTCGCTAATGTCATTTCGCAAGCTTGAATTAGAAACAGTATACATAAATACTATTTAAACTTTTGAAAATCCCTTAGCTGAGATCTCTTCAAGAAATCGGAGGTTTTGGCTCCTTCCTGACAGATCGATATAGTTTATTTTCAAAAACTTTAACTTCATCTTTGGATACTGTCAAGTTTCGTTCAATATAAAAAAAAAAAACTTCGACTGTCCTGGATATGGAAAGATTTTTCTGGATTACAATCCGTCCAATCCTTTGTTATGGGAATGCCTAATATCCATAAAAAATAATTGGTTGATACATGTACCAAGTTTCGAGGCGATAGAACAAAAATTGTGACCACTATCGTGTTAACACAAACACACACACACATAAATATTACATATATATATATATATATATATATATATATATATATATATATATATATATATATATATATATATACCGTAAAATGGGATCACATTAGAACAGTGTGGTGAAATTGGTAAAAACCTATACTGCTTATACATATATTGGTCTGAGAGCAAACAGACAAATATAAAGGTATATGCAGGTATACTAGTATTATATATTAGCATGGACGTATATAGAAAATAATTTCAGGAGGGGCTGGGGGAATTTTCGGTGGGGGGGCTGAGAACATTTAGGGGGTATGGAATACTAAAAAACTAGAACTCGGAATGGTTAGCCAATTAAAACGCTATTACACCCAATAAAAACTATTTTTTCTGAACTATGTGATCTTAATTAATTTATTTTTAACCCTGGATTGACACTGCCATTGACATCTACGTTAATGACACCGCGGGGTAAATTTTACCCCATACTTTGAAAATATATAAAATGAATAAATTTCTAACAAAAACATATAGAGCAGGAACATCAAGAAATACATTCAAACAGGAATAAATCTGCCGAATATTAATTAAAATTCAAAAAATAGCTATGAAATCCTAAAACTCAATATTGTTCATACACCAAATAATTATCCTGTAAAAATTTTACTAATCTGAAAATATTTTTTACGGGCAATCAACTAGAATGATCAAAAGCCATAAAAAAACAGGAACTTTAGAAAAATACAATGTTCTGTCCAATTGAGACTCGTTAACATTTAACATATTTTGGTGATCGGTGTGCATGGCCCTTCTACACACAGAACATTGCGTTTTCGTCTTCCTAAAGGTTTTCTGTTACAAAATAAACATTTCACATGTTTGTACAAGATAACGAAAGATGTTGATGGTCCATCAAGAGTTTATTCATCTTCCAAAACAACAAGCATCAGTGTCTTCAGTGGTTTTGGTATGTTTTCCAGTTGGACACTAACTGCCACATGAGCTTTCACCAGTTGGTAGTCCAAATCAAAGAGAACATCTCTCCTGGGCAGTTTTCAGGCCATTTTGTCACTTGGAAAGCCGCAACATGAAAGTAATCGACCCGTGAAGATTTATCAGATGGGCGAAAAAGACAAAAGTTAACTACACCGTGGAGTAAAATATACCCCATACACAACTCGTGACCTTCTCATGCAGCGATTAGCTGACAACTGGCAGTGTTTATATTAGGTCAAACCAGATAATACACTTCCGATTATTTAGGAAGAAGGAGGGAGTCTCTAAGATTTACAGAATTTGAGAAACACGCCATAGAACAAAGTGTGGGGTATTTTTCACCCCACGGAGTCAATCCAGGGTTAAAGTTTTTATCATACATTTTTACACATTTCGGGGGGGGGGAGCTGCTGCCCCCTCAGCTTCCCCCTCTCCTTATATACGCCCATGTGTATTAGTAAGTTGATTGTGTCTGATAGACACGCTCCCACCAATAAAATTAATTTTTGTTGGTTATTGATTAGGGTTAATGAATTGTAGGTCAGTGGATTTCCTTTCGAATAAGAAACACATTTTTTTGGGCCCTCTGAAAATTTTCGGAAGGCAATATTGTATTTAATTTAGTATTATCCTATGCCATCTGATTAAGTAAATTAGAAATCTTTTTTGGGGGAGGGGGATTTAACTATCATTGAAAGGACTGAAAATAGTTATTCCATAGCAAATTGAAAATCACCAAAAAAACAGAAAAAGAGTAATTTTTTTTTTTTACAAAACAGTGTGGAAACTGACTATTATTTTTATCACTAGATTTACCAGACCTGGTACTGGTATAAATGTCAATAACAAAAAATATATTTGTAACTAATATATATAAAGTAACGTTAACGTCATTAAATGTATTCTCTGCTTATAGCTACAAAAGTCATAACATCATTTAGGAAAGCAAATGTTATGTCAAAATGACTGGTCTGGAAAATCTAGTGTTAAAAATTTTTATATTCCAAATCAAAAAGAGAATCATCTCTTTTTGGGTTGTGCGAATCCTGATTCACTCTGCCTTGGTGGGTGTAAGTATGTGTATATATATGTATGTATAAATATATTCATACAATATATAAAGATATTTTACACAAGTGAATTTTATTTTTTCAGAATATTCCTGCAAGGCTCAACTCAACAAAATATACTTCTTAAGTTAAAAGGGAACCAGAATTTGTAAAATAATGCAGGTCTGTGGTGAGTACAGTTAGAACCACTTACTATACTCCATTTTTGATAAATCTTTTAAAGGAGTTATTTTTTATTATTTTTTTTTTTGTTTTTAACGGCACATCAACTATTTGGCTATTAGCGCCGGGCTATCAACAGGTTACCACCCTTTTATAATGCTAACAGCACGTGGTCGGTCACCCATTCAGGTACTGACCACACCCGACGTTGCTTAACTTCGGTGATCTACGGGAACCGGTATAAAGGAGTTATTATATATAAAAGAGAGGTCACTGAGTCAGAGGGTGAAATAAAATAGAAGTTCTGTAATAACTGTGTAGATATACGTTTTTTGGAAACTGCCTTCATCCATGTCCTAGTGAGAACTGTATTTTTTTTTTTTTTTTTTTTTTTTTTTTTTTTTTTTTTTTTTTTTTTTTTTTTATTGCAGCCAGAGATTAAGGGGAGGGAGATAGGGAATAGATATGAATTAACTGGGCAGATTTCATTATACATTTTTTTTTCTGAGAAATAATGACGGATAGTTTTATAAAATTAATAATTAAGGGATCGGGGCAAAATAGTGCCAAGCAACATTTTTAATAAATCTTAACTGCAGCTGCTTTATGTTGGATATTATGTGGAACTATCGATTGAAATGGTTAGCGGCAACATTATTAAGTAGCATACAGTTCTTGAAGTCATATTTCAGTTGTATTTGCATCATAGACTGATAGTCCCACATAATATCCAACATATAGCAGCTACTTAAAACAGTTGGCACTATTTTGACCCAACCCCTTCCATTAAAAAATAAAAAAAATCATATGAGCACAAAAATATTCATGTATTTAAATTTTTGTAGTTAATAATAATGGACGTTAAAATTAAAATAAATAAATAAATTTTAATTATTATTTTTAAAGATTTTTGAAATGGGTTGTGTTCCGGTTCCCATCCTTTTCTAGCCAGTGAAGGAATGATGCCTGTTCTTTTTCGAAAGAATAACCACCTTCCCTAGGGGGAATCGAACCCATGACCATTCCTCTAATAATAATAGATGATGAGAATGTTTAATGTCTGTTTAATTCAGTTTTGGGTTCTTGAATTTCTTTTATCCAAAAATTCCAACATCTTTTATGGTAGCAATTCATGGAAGTTGTATTTATTCTATAATCTCATAATCTAAACATGGGCGTATATGGGGGGGCGGAGTATTTGGGGGTATGGAACTCTAACAATCTAGAACTTGGAATTGGTTGCCAACTAAAACGCTATTACTAAAAAAAAAAAATATTTTTTTCTGAACCGAGTGATCTTGTTTAATTCATTTTTAATGTTTTAAAATTTCGGGGGGGGGGCTGAAGGGGTTGCAGCCAGGGGTATATATGCCCATGAATCTAAACATACTCCAACAATTCATTTTAAATTCAAGTCCTTTTCCTCTCATTCGCCTGGAATATATTATACAGCGTCATATCTTTCCTTGACATATTTCTCCATAACAACACATTTTCCAACTCTATCCAAGACTTCACCAGCTCCCACCCTATCTATCCATAGCAAGAAATCCATTGTCCATTCTCTTTCAGCCCTAGCTCATCGAATTTCCTGTTACTTGATTTCTTTCTGATTCCTTAATATATTTATAAAAGATTGTTAGAAAAAAATTAAAATTATAAAATAATAGGGCTATGTTTTTCTGCAAAAGGCTTTTCAATTCTCCATGTAAATTGGTTTAGAAGCCATATAGTTTGTGGGCTCCAAATGATTTCCAATTTTTCTAAATTGTATAAAACACTTTCCTTTATACAGAAAATTGTGATTATAATCTTTGTTCTTTTTTTTAGATGAATAATATCTTTTTCTATTTCAGGTTTTAAGTGTGGTGTTTACTTACTCGCCATTCTAGCAGTGGCCATTGCCTCTCCTGCTCATGTAAGACATAATTTTTACATTATTAAACATTTTAACAATGAACATTAGTCAAATGATACACAACAGAAAATTTCTTAATTTTAAAATATGCCTCTTTGAAGAAAGTGACTCAGAATTTTAAAGATTTTGGACAGTATAATCTTATTTAATATTATTCCCTAAGGTAATTTTTTTTTTTACTTGTTTGAATTTATTTATCGTATGTGGGGCTTTATTCAAATTTTATGAATTTCATTGCAATTTAACAAAAATGTCCTCCATTGGGGGCCTATTAGATTTTTTTAAACTCATCTAATCATGCGTTAAGGAAATGCCATAAACCAATTTTCATGGTTATAAAAAATTGTGGTCAACAATGTATATATGCATTTAAATGCTGTTTATATATATATATATATATATATATATATATATATATATATATATATATATATATATATATATATATATATATAGGGGAAGGTGTTGTACCTTTGACCACTTTGCACAATTTAATTTTTTTTAGCTTGAATATCAGCTAAATGAGCTAAATTCATTTTTTTTTATTTCATTGTAATTAGCATTCTATTGGTTATCATATTTAATTTTTTCAAGGTTCTAGCTTTGCATTTAATATTTTTAATTAATTTAAAATAAAAAAAATCGTACAGTGGTCAAAGGTACAACATGTAGTTGTATCTTTGACCATGGGGTGTTGTACCTCTGACCACGTAAAAACAACACAGCAGTACAGAAAAAAAATCAGTAATATTGTAATTAATTGTAAGTTTAATAAATACAGGACAAGGATGTAAGCATAATAAAAAATATATTATTGATATTATGTTATGCTTAATGTGCTGAAAAATCAAGTCCAATCGATAAATGTTTTAACTGTGAAGCAAATCCACTAGCAATGGTAGGGTACGGGAGTTTAGCCACAATGTCTTCAACATTAATATTATACAAATTTTCATCTTCCCTCGTAAACTTTTCACTTTAGATTTTTTTTGTTTTTTTTCACCTTCAATAATTAGCTTTTCAGGAATATCTGTCAGGACACGAGGTTTCCCTTTAGGCCGGCCCCTATTTTACATTTTCCTTGCCTGCACTTTTCGATGATGTCTGATAACTTCAGGTGGAACGATAAGGAGCGATAGGTTCGAACTGCTACACTGAGGATTGATAAAGTCAGTTTGAACTTATTTCATTTATTATTTTTTAAATTCTTTGAACAATTGAAGCAACCAATATTAATTATTTTTTAATAAGTTGTAGCAGAAGACAAAACAAAAAGCGAAATTACAAACATAAAACTTGAATTATGAAAACATTACTCAGGTGTGTTGTACCTTTGACCTGGTCAAAGGAACAACACCTAGTCGTGGTCAGAGGTACAACACCCTGGTAGTACAAATTAAAAAGTATGCTACAAATTTTAGGATTAAGATAAATTAATTTTAGAAGCTACACCATATTTCTTATTGTAATAGCTACTTTGCCAAATGATTTCCATCTAAAAAGACATAATACAGAAAATATTATGAAGCAAAACGTCATCAATAAATAACTTACATTTTTATGATAGAAATGGATAAGTATTTTTTGCAAGAATCCTCTTTGACTTGAATAATCCAAAGTAGGTTTTAGAAGCCCTCTAGTGAAGGAGCTAAGCACTGATTACACCAAAATTTATAAAATGTTGCTACATGCCGCCACAGCCTCGGTGGTCAAAGGTACAATATGGTCAGAGGTACAACACCTTCCCCTATATACACAGGGTGGTCCCCAAGGAAATCACCATACTTGAGGGGTGTGTACTCCGACTAAAGTGTAATTGATTGGCACTAAGGAGAAATTTACTCGCATTATTTCCCTAAATATAGGCATTTCCGTGTCTTTTGTCTAAACACTAGTTTTTACCATTTTTTTGTGCTATTTGTCGTTCACGCCATTGGTAAAATTTAATTCTGATGACATTTTCAAATTCTGCATCAAATTTTCAATAAGATCTCATGTACTTTGTGCAAAAATGTCTCGAACCAAATTCGCAGCAGCCATCCAACAAAATAACTTATCATGAAATAAAGATGTTTTATTTTTAATGTCCCACTGTTAGGTAGAAGGGAATCCAAGGCCAAAAAAGGATGCATTGCCCGGGTAAATTGTGGCCAATTAAAACAACAACAAAATTAATTTTGGCTTTTCATAATCCAATGAGTTTAATTATTTAAACTATCATTTCATTTAAACACTCTCAATTCTTTCCCTCCAATCATCTATGTTCTTATCTCATTTTCCTTATTTGATAGCATGTTGTTTAATAAGTGATAGCATGTTGTGTGCCTTGCTTAGGGTGCGTTTACATATGACACTTCTCGCAGGATATACAGGGTGGCCCGGATAAGCGGGCCGCAAGAGAAATAACTACTAAACAGTTTGAGATATGAACATTTTTTAAAGCAGCAAAGTTGTAGTTCTCATCAAGTTCTATAAAATGGTGCCCTCAAAACTGAAAAAATAACACTTCTAAGGGCTCAAATAGGCATTTGAAGGGAAGGGTTTCCTCTTTACCCATATTTTGCATTATATTTTTAAAATGTACTAACAAAACAAGGAAGAACCGTGCAAATGGGGTTTTGATGTGTCAAGTAGATCTCTGTAAAGATACGTTTTCATTAGCATGTATTCCTCGTCTGAAATTCCAAAGAAAGGCACTTGAATTTATTTAAATAGTATTTTTGTTAAGGAAGGGCTAATTCAGATTAGGAGATTGTGCTCAGCATTAAAAAATTTTATTTATTGGAAAAAAAAATCATTTATTATTTGTGATCTGTAATTTTGGCAACTCTTATGCCTAAAGCTCCAATTTTTATGTATTTTTCTTTTTTAGTTTACACTAATGTGAATAATTTTCTTGAGTGCTAAACACATTCTCCTTTGCTGAATTGCCCCTCCCTTAACAAAAATAATATTTCAAATAATTTCAAGTGCCTTTTTTTGAATTTCAGAGGAGATGCGTCAATACTACTTGACGCATCGAAACCCCGTTTTCACGGTTCTTACTTGTTTTGTTAGTACATTTTAAAAATATAATGCTAAATATGGATAAAGAGGAAACCCTTTCCTTCAAAGGCCTATTTGAGCCCTTAGAAGTGTTATTTTTTCATTTCCATTTTACAGATGGGCACCATTTTATAGATCTCGACGAGAACTACAACTTTGCCCATATGAAAAATGTTGATATCTCAAACCGTTTAGTAGTTATTTCTCTTGTGGCCCGCTAATCTGGGCCACCCTGTATATGTCAGGTGTCGGATAAATATTATCTTGCAAGTTTACATACTGACAGAAATAGCTAGACATTTCTGTCATGGATGTGTATACCTCAGTTCAGGATTTTTTCAAAGTGATAAATTGACGGCCTGACATAGGTTATGGCCCAAATAATCAGTGTTTACATCAGTTGGTATAGAAGTGTCGACAATACAGCTAGTAGCCAAAATATTTGTCTCTGAAATTAAATTCTTCTCTGTATAATCAGTGTTTACACCTGATGGTATAGAAGCGTCGGCAATTATATAAATATATATCTCAGACATAAATTGTTTGCAGTTTATATTAGTCACAATTTCCGTCTCACATTAATATCCTGCAATAACTATCAGGTGAAAACGCACCCTAACTCAGTGGGATCTGGTATGAGGTCTGCTCCAGTGGGAATAATTTGCTATACCTTGACATAAGAACCACTGTAAGTGGCTCCGATGCCATCATGCAGCAGCAGATCACAGATATTTAAGAAAAATACAATCAAGCACTGACTTGACTTGGAGGAGAGTGATCCATCTCTCGCTCCTGTCAGAAAATAGCCAAGAAATACACAAAAACGCATGAAAAGTATTGGATACATGCATAGTGCTGTCGTGCAAGTATATAAGCCGACTAGAAAATAGCACGCTGCAGCGAGAACCTTTAAGGTCTGATACTCTTTAAATATTCAAAATATGTACGTATAAAATGATTTATTTCGGTTGGATTAAAATTCTCCAAAGTAAATTGAAGTCCCAGAAAATGGACAAAACCCACACACATAATAATAATAACACCGGCACACAAAATAAGAGCAGTGGTATTTTCAAAGATGCCATACATATGTATTTCGACACACTGAATCTGAATCCGGAGTCTGTTTCACTCCAGTGTGTCAGGTTTATGTGCATTTGAAGGTCAAACTTCGTATGAAGTCCTTTAAGAAGAAATATCTTCAGCTTACATGGTTTTGATAGTCGCTGAATTCAAATCCCAGATCTGTTTCAAGGTAATTTAAACGACAAATACGTTTATTTGGCAAAAGAAGAATCTGCAGTCAAAAATTAATTTTTGCAAAATAGACATATTTGCCTTGAAATGACCATGATTTTGCGCCGATGGGATGAAACAGACTTCAGATTCGAATTCAGCGACCCTCAAAACTATGGAAGCTCTAGTTGTTTCTTCTTAAACAACTTCATACAAAATTTGACCTTCAAAAGCTCTTAAACCAGACATGCTGGGGTGAAACGGATTCTGAATTCAGCGCATTGAAATACATGAGAATATAAGTATGGTGTCTTTGGAAAAGACCACTTTTTTTTATTTTGTGTGCCTTTGTAATGATATTACTGCACTATATCATATAAGTAATGACAGGATGTTTTTAGGAAGGAACCAGGACAAAGCGTGAAGACCATTGCCCAGAAAGTAAGCTTGTGGTGAATCCAAATAAAAAAGCTACGTCTATCAAAATCATTACGGAAAGTGGAGAAACACTATTTAGTGTAGATAGTACAAACACAAAAATGGTAGATCTTGAAAAATTGATATCATTCACAAATTTATTGTTTTACCCTGAAGATGGGAAGGTCCTGTTTGGAAACAGTTCAGATTATAAAGTAATAAAAGACCCATTAGATGATGGCATCAAATTGAGTCTTGTTGACAAAATGAATGCTAATATATTTAACAAGAAAATCAAAGGATCTAATGAAAGGCTTTTGAAGCCAGATGTTAAATGCACTCGTATTTCTGGCTTTAAGGTGGTAGTTCAACCAGACATGGATGTGAACCACTTTGACGGGTACAATATGACTGCATTAGCCTGGGCAACATTGTTCAATCAGAGCGACGTAGCTAAGACGTTGGTGGAGAAGGGAGCACAAGTGAACATTGCTCCCACAGACTACGTCTCGAGTCCCCTGACAAATGCAATAGCCGTAGGGAACGGGGACATTGTTGAATATCTGATAAGCCATGGAGCAAATCTGAACTTACAAATGGGCGAACAGAAAGTAACCCCCCTTCATTTCGCAGCACACAAGGGACGACTCGAATGCACAAAGGTCTTGCTCAAGCACGGCGCAAGTGTTTCGAGTTTAGACGTTGGCGATTCAGCCACACCATTGCACTACGCTGCAGCTGAAGGGCATACAAAGGTTGTGAAGGAGTTGGTCGCTAAAGGAGCAGATGTAAACGCAAAGACCAAAGGAGGCTTTTCGCCATTACACATGGCAGCAGCAATCGGAAATGATGAACTGGTTCACATCCTTCTCGAGTCCGGAGCAGATTTAAACAGCAAGAACAAAGATGATGTTACACCTTTGATGATGGCAATCACACATGGTCGTTCTGAAGATTCGTCAATGAAAATTGTTAAACACTTAGTAGAACACCACAGCCCTGATTTGAACATGAAAAATAAAGATGGTAAAACTGCAATGTCTTTAGCTGATTCAAGAAAATTCAGTAAAGTTCAGGCCTACCTACAAGCACACGGAGCACAATAACTTATTATTATCAGTACAATCCTCTAAAAACTTAAATAACAGTTTTCTTACAATCTATTTAAAAAATCTTCAAATGGTCGGTCGGCCATATGAAGATAGACTTCTTTATTTATCTGTGCAAATATTATCCATAAGTTTATCAAGTAGTTATTACTTAAAGCTGTGATCATCCAAATTTTTTACGTATATATCCACTTAAGAATAATTTAAATAAAATAAATTAAAAATGTATAAACCTGTTTTTATTAAAACCCATTAACCCATTTAAATTAAATTTAACTCCCTTGGCACACCATTTATCTTCCTTCGGTATCAACCCTCACAGAATGAAAGTAAAAAAATTGTTCTCATGTAGTGGAAAATATTCTTATAAATATTACTTTCTTCTCAGTGGTTGAACCTTTTTTCGATGTAAACCATATCAATATCATTATATATTTCTGCTGCTATTATATAACATATATTAATTTAATTTTTGGAGGCCCGTTGGCCGTGATTGTTTAGGCAGGAGCACTTATCACTCCGTGCCAAGGGTCATGGATTTGATTCCCACCGTGGTTGGTGGCTTTTCTTTGGAAAAAAGAAAAGGCTTCATCTCTATCCTGTCTAGAAAAGGCTAGTGGCCTATAGATAACCGGCCCTAAAATTCTGAGTTAATTATAATAGATCTTAAATTTAAAAATAATTTAATTTTCATATGTGTGTTTAGTATATTTAGAAATTTTACTTCATCTTCTTATTTTGTTGTTGTTTGTTTGTGTTTAATGGCAAAAAACTACAAGGTTACCATTGCCCACTTATTCATATGTATAATAAGTATAATTATATAATAATTATTGTCTATGGAACATGTTTTATGCCTTGAAAGTAACATATATATATGTATATATATATATATATATATATATATATATATATATATATATATATATGTATATATATATTGCTTGAAATGATCTTGATTTTGCGCTGATGGGGTGAAGTAGACATCGGATTTGAATTCAGTGACCCTAAAAACCAGGAAAGCTCTAACTATTTCTTCTTAAACGACTTCATACAAAATTTGACCTTTAAATGCCGTTAAACTTGATATGCTGGAGTGAAACGGACTCCGCATTCGGATTAAGTGTGTCGAAATACACAATAATATATATACGGTGTCTTTGGAAAACATCACTTTCTTTATTTTGTCTGCCTGTGTTGTTATTATTATTATGTTATTATTCATATGTATAATAAGTATAATAATTATTTAAATTATTGTCTATGGAACATGTTTTATGCCTTGAAAGTAACACACACACACACACACATATATATATATATATATATATATATCGTATATACGCCATGGTGGAATGATGACTTCACCAATTTACGGAAAGAAACTAACAGACTTAGAAAACAGTACCAGAAGACAAAAACAGACATACAAGCCAGAGAATTAGCACAAATTCAATATGTCACTATGAGGCACAAATATCAAAGACTAATTAAAAACAGCAAAATTAATTCCTGGAAAGAATATTGTAGTTGTATAGACAAAACTTCTGCATGGTCTTGGCCATATAAATATGCAGCAGGAAAATTAAAGTCGAACATAATGAAAACAATTAATATATCATATCAAAATTCAACTACAGACTATGCCAACACCCTACAACACATTCTACACTCTCGATACGTAATCAGTTCTACACTTTACCAGATACTCAACATGACAGAGAACTTGAAGCCTTAGATATCCTAGAAACCATTAGACATCTTGACCCTAACAAAGCCTCGGGATGGAACAATCTAAATGTACATATTATAAAGAAATCTGCAGAATTTTTTCCTGTTTTATTTTCTAAATTATATAAAATAATATTTTCAAAATGCTATATTCCTAAACAATGGAAGAAAGCATTACTCATTCCTATTCCTAAACCAGACAGTACCAAATAGACCCATTAGCATACTGCCTGTAATGTCAAAAGTTATTGACAAAATCATAAACTTCAGACTAATGCATTTCTTAAATGTTCATAACATAATTAATAAACACCAATATGGCTTTATGCCACAGAGATTAAATGCTTTGTCAGAAATAAAGAATATTATTCAAATTGCATTGAGTACCAAATCTAATGTATTAATGGTTAGCCTAGACATAAAAGGCACGTTCGACAATGCATGGTGACCTGCAATATTAAAGAATTTAAAATCATACAATTGCCCTAAAAATTTGTATAATATAATTTCTAATTTCTTACAGGATCGATTTATTACCATACAAAGTAAAAATTATACCTACTCCAAACCTATTACTATTGGTACACCACAAGTCTGTAGTCTGTCGCCTACTCTGTGGAATATTTTAATAAACTCTATTTTTGAATTACCAAGACCTCCTACAACATACATAATTGCCTATGCAGATGATATAGTTTTATTAGTAGAAAATAAATGTTTTCAATTCCTTGAAACTACAACCAACAGAATACTTAACACACTAACGGACTGGACGAGACAAAACAAACTAGAATTTAATGTTGAGAAGACAAATTGTATAATTTTTTCGTGAAAAAGACAAATCCCTCATTTAAATATCACACTTAACAATACACAATTGATAAAAACTGTCACTGTTAAATATCTCGGCATTCTAATGGACCGCAAATTAAATTGGAACAGACACATAGACTTTATGTACACTAAAATTTCTAAACTTATTAATACAATAAGCATTGCTACCAGAGCTACCTGGGGCATGAAATCCGACTCGTTAAAAACAATATATGAGGGAGCAATCATTCCAAAAATGTTATATGGAATGCCAATATGGTATGAAGGTTTAAGAAGGAAAAGAAACTTAAAGAAATTACATAGGCTCCAGAGATTTATAGGTATCAAAATTTCCAAAGCTTATAGAACTATTTCTTTTGAGGCTAGTTTTGTTCTAGCAGCCATAATACCTGCACAATATAAAGCTCATGAACTAGTAACACTGTATAATATCAAAAAACAACATTTAAACTATAAAGAAATATTAAACAAAAACATAGACTAAAACATTGACTGTTCACACTGGTTACATCCTGCACTTTTAGCAAAAATACAGACGCACCTTGACGAACCGTGGGAGACAACAGTTACAAGTTCAAACCTATTTATCGACGGAAGCAAAACAGAAAACAATACACCGGGTGCAGCATTAATAATAGAGTCTACAAGCGGATAAATCTTGGAGTATAAATATAAACTTGACATGAGATGTTCAAATAATCAGGCAGAAAAGTTTGCAGTTCTTAAAGCAATAGAATACATTAAACATTCACCTTATAACGTACACAAAAATATTACTGTATATACAGACAACGCAAACCTTATTCATTCTATTCGAAACCCTTACATACATGACACACTTACAGAAAAAATTAGACAAAATATACTGGACTTGATTGACAGAAATATAAGAATACACATAGAATGGGTTAAAGCACATTCCGAAAATAAAGGGAATGAATTAGCCGATATAAGAGCCAAAGAAGCAGCACAAGATCCATCACTGGAACCCGAATTCACCCTTGTACCTCTATTGTACATTAAAAAGGATCTAAGTACAATGACAGTAGAAAAATGGGACAAAGACTGGACCGACTCAAATAAATCCTATAGTCTACACAAATATATCCCTCACATTACAAACACCAACTACAACTTCATCAAAAGCTCACACCATAAATTCACACAATTCCTTACAGAACATGGACCGACTAGACAATATTTGACAAGATTTAATATATAGAATGACGATAAGTGTAAATGCGACGGACGGACTACACAAACTTTTACCCACATCTTATATTCATGTACACTATTCGACAAAAACCAATTACAATTAATAAAAGCTATTACATTAAAAGGTGGCAATTGGCCAGTACAACCAAATATTCTATTTGATAAATATAAAAAAGAATTTTCAAAATTTACCAAAAGTATAGACATGGATGTAGAAAAATAAAATTAGAATTTATGTTTTGATTTGAACAATAATGAATGTATCTCAATATATCTGCTCTTGCATATCCTTCCGGCTCAAGAGAAACCGCAGCATCGGTTGAAATAGTATTTTAGTTTAATATTTTTTATTTTTAAGTATAGTTTATTATTGTCACAATTACTCACTTATTAGAGTATCATTGTAATTAAGTTAAACAATTAATTTATTTAAACTCACATTATTTAAATTTGTTTTGTAGATCATCTTATCGAAGTTTATATCTCCATATAAAATATGTACCAAAACACATAATCACTACATGTAATATGCCAAATAAGGCATTGGCACATGTGTTCAAAATAAATGCACTCTTCATAGGGATACTACAAAGAGAAAAAAAAAAATATATATATATATCGTTTATTTTATAAATATAATTTTTTTTTAATAATAAATATATATTAATATTTTTATTTGATTACAATATATATATATATATATATATATATATATATATATATATATATATATATATATATATATATATATTTATCTAAATACATGATACTTATGTGTATATGTATAGTAGAGTAGATTGTAAGGTGTTACAAAAGTATTAACCAATGCATGCATACCCCCTCCCTTATTATAGGGTTAGACCCTGAAAACTAATAAATAATAATAAAGATATTGTATTATACATATAAGTAATTACAGGATCTTTTTAGGGAGGAACCAGGAGTAAGGGGGACGCACATTGCCCAGAAAGTAAACTTGTGGTGAATCCAAATAACAAAGCTACAACTGTCAAAATTATTACAGACAGTGGAGATACACTATTTAGTGTGGATAGTACAAACACAAATATGCACGATCTAGATAACTTAATAACACACACAACTATGCTGTTTTTTCCAGAAGAAGGTTATGTGCTGTTCGGAAACAATTCAGATTTTTCTGTAATCAAACGTCCACTGGATAATGAGCTTGAATTAAGCATTACTGACAAGATGAATAATACTATATTTAATAAGATAATCAAAGGAGCTAATGAAGGGCTTTTGAAGCCAGATGTGAAATGCGGACATCTTTCTGGCTTCAAGGTGCTAGTTCAACCAGACATGGATGTAAACTACATTGATGGATACAATATGACAGCGTTAGCATGGGCAACAATGTTTGGTCAGAGCGATGTGGCTAAGATGTTGGTGGAGAAGGGAGCACAAGTGAATGTTGGTTACATTTCTCGTCCACTGCTTAATGCAATATTAGCAGGAGACGCAGATATGGTAGAGTTTCTCATAAAGCACGGAGCGAACGTGAAAGATTCTGTAGGCTCACGGCAAGTAACCCCGCTGCATTTTGCAGCTCACAAGGGACGTCTGGAATGCACAAAGATTTTGCTCAAGCACGGCGCAAGTGTCTCGAGTTTGGACCTTAGCGATTTGGCCACACCATTGCACTACGCAGCGGCTGAAGGGCATACCAAGGTCGTGAAGGAGTTGGTCGCTAATGGAGCAGATATCAACGCAAAGACCAAAGGAGGAATTTCCCCTTTGCACATGGCGGCAGCAATCGGAAACGATGAACTGGTTCACTTCCTTCTCGAGTCCGGAGCAGATTTAAACAGCATGAAAAAAGATGGTAACACACCTTTGATGATGGCAATCAAATTCGGTCTATCTGAAGATTTGTCGCTGAAAATTGTTAAACACTTGATAGAACACCACAGCCCTGATTTGAATGTGAAAAATAAAGATGGTAAAACTGCAATGTCTCTAGCTGATTCAAGAAAATTCAGCAAAGTACAGGCTTATCTCCAATCACACGGAGCACAATAACTGCATAATTCATGTTATTATCTGTACAGCCCTCCATAAAGCACTTACTTAAGTAACAGTTTTCGTACATTCTACTTCAAAAATCTTCAAATGGCCGACTAAATAGACTTATTTATTTATCTGTGCAAATATTATCCAAATGTTAATTACACAAAGTTGTGATCATCCAATTTTTTTTACTTATATATCCACTTAAAAAAAATTGAAATAAAAATAAGTAACAGTTTTCATAGAATATATTTTAAAAATGTTATAAAGATCAATAGAAAAAAAAAAAAAAAAATGGATGTACTCATTTAAGCTACGGTTACTCAAATTTTGACCATGTATTAAATTAGTCACAGTTGGATTTCCTTTTAAAAATAATATAAATAAAGTAAAGAAATAATAAATATGTTTGGTTTTTATTTGAAATCTGTTAACCTATATATCGAACTGGCAAATAAGGCGGAAGGTCAATAAAATTACGCCACACACTTTCACACTTTTTATTTCTCTTCCCTACATGTTTCGCACCCTTCTTGGTGCCTCTTCAGGGGAACACTCTTAAAACATAAATTCAGCCTCAACTTGAGGAATTGAACCTTCCACTAGCAGGGCCTCGTCTAGATAGAGTCTAGGCCCTCCTGATCCAGTCCTAAAAACATCCAAAAATTACTTACATTGAATAGACAATATTATTATATATTTCAGTTCAGTAAATTCTGAAGGTTAAACATAATTATTTAAATTTTAACGCCCATTTATTATTGACAATGAATTTTAGGACAGGTTATCTATAGGTCTCCACCCTTTTTTAGCCAGCATAGGACTGATGCCTTTTCTTTTTTCCGAAAGAAAAGACACCACCTCTAGCAGAATCAAACCCACGACCCTTGGCAGAGAGTATATATGCCTTAGCACTCACGGCCATTGGGCCTCCAGGTTACACATAATTTTTAGTTATTTGAAATCTGTACAAATTATTAATAGTGCAATGATCAAGTTTGTTGATGCAGATATTTTATTACAAGTAGACCAAAACAGTAAAAATAAAATAACATAAAAACATACAAAATGTGGAAGAAGCCAACCAATGTTGGCCCTTCCAAAGATATCTCAAAAAATATTTTATTGATCATGATAAGATCAATAAAAGGTGAGTAAATTGTCTCGGGCCACTGTCTCTTAAGCTGCCAGGGAGGATTGTCTGGATGGGATTGGGAAGATAAGGATAGACCTTCAGGATTAGGATGGCAAGACAATTTGGAGAGGGAAGGTTTGAAAACGGGTTTTAGCAAGGTCAAGGACAATTGGATTGATCAGGTATACATAATAACTAAAAGATTATCCCAAACAGTGCAATTTATTATTTGAAACGTGATTATTTATTAGAATGCTTGAACATTTATTAATCTGTTTTTAATTCATTATCCCGAAAACATGAACTAGAACTTCTACTAACTGACAAACATATTGACATAGTACTATTAACAGAAACACACCTATGTCCACAACACACATATACCACACCAGGATACAGGACCTATAGGACAGATCATCCAGACATGACAGGACACGGTGGAACAGCTATTCTAATAAAATCCTCGTTATCCCACCACCTTCACTTGACCCTCTCAAGTGAATCATACCAACTTACATCCGTATCAGTCAAAATGCACCCTCATCCTATTATCTTTGCTTCCGTCTATTGCCCTCCTAATAAAAGAATTTATCATCCAGATTTCCTCACCATTTTCCGTTCCTTAGGCCCTCACTTCGTCGCAGGGGGAGACTACAATGCGAAGCATATTCAATGGGGAAGCAGAATTACCAACTCCAGAGGTCGCGTGCTAAACGATATCATACACTCCGAAAACTACCTTTTTCTTTCCCAACCTAATCCTACCTACTGGCCTTCCGACCTAAACAGAATCCCCGATATTGTTGACTTCTTCGTCTCTTCTGGCTTAGGAGGCATTTACTCTTCGGTGAAGACTCTTGATGACCTTTCCTCTGATCACTCTCCTCTCCTTCTTACCCTTAGTTCCTCTCCGATCCCCCTTCCTCCTAAACCTACTCTTACCCCTGGACCTGTGGACTGGCCATTGTTTCAATCAACAGTAGACTGTTTTATTGATCTGAAAGCAGCACTGAAAACACAACAGGACGTGGATAGAGCTGCAGAAATAGTTACACAGGCCATACAATTCAGCATGAAAGTCGCAAGCAAGCAACGTAAACCAACGCCCTCTCCTCAACATTCAAAACTCCCTCCTCAAATCCTTGAACTCTTGTCAGCAAAACGCAGAGCACGAGCCCAATGGCAGAGATCCCGATACCCTTCCGATAAAACCTTATTCAACAACCTGACGAGACGGCTAAAAGACGAACTTAAAAAATTTCGAACTGACAATTACGATACTTACCTTTCCTCCCTCTCCACCAGTGACAACTCCCTATGGCAAGCAACAAAGCACATCTTAAAATTCCAACCGACCTCATCTCCTTTACGCCAAGAGAATGGTTCCTGGGCCCGAAGTGACGAGGAAAAAGCAACATTATTTGCCGACCATCTCCAATCCGTATTCACTCCAAATCCTGAAACTAATCCCACATTCACTACTGAAATCCTGAACTCTCTTGATGAACCTCTTCCTCTTTCGAAACCACCTAAATCCATCAGTCCTGCAGATGTCAAGTATACAATTCACCATCTCCCTCTTAAGAAATCTCCTGGTCCTGATCTAATAACTGCCAATATCCTTCGACACCTGTCACACAAAACCCTGATGTTCCTTACCCTAATATTTAATAGCATCCTTCGTACTACTCGATTTCCCTCATCCTGGAAGCATTCCGAAGTAATCCTTATTCCAAAACCCCTTAAATCTCCAATACTTGCCAGCTCCTATCGCCCTATTAGCCTACTCCCAATAATTTCAAAAGTATTTGAAAAACTCCTGTACAGAAGACTCCTACCCATAGTAAACTCAAACGATAAAATCCCTGATCACCAATTTGGCTTCCGCACCCAGCATTCCACTACCCAACAAGTCTTTCGTGTAGTTGACACCATTTCATCCACACTTGAGCAAAAAGGTTTTTGTTCCGGGGTCTTCCTTGACGTGGCACAGGCCTTTGATCGAGTGTGGCATCCCGGACTCCTTCACAAACTCAAAACACTCCTTCCTTTCCATTTCTATCTTATCCTACAATCATACCTTGAAAATCGTACATTCCATATCAAATACGGCTCTTCAATTTCCTCTCCTCGAACCATTAAAGCAGGTGTTCCCCAAGGCAGCATTCTAGCTCCTCTCCTTTATTCTATATTTACGTCAGATATCCCAACAACCCCAAATATCGTCACTTGTACATTTGCCGATGACACTGCATTCCTTATATCCTCTCCCGACCCTAAATTGGCATCTGAAAAACTTCAAAACTACCTTAATGACGTCGAGAAATGGGTCAACAAATGGAGGATTCAAATGAACCCAGAGAAATGTACGCATGTAACTTTCGCCCTGCGACGAGCTGAGTGCCCTCCTGTAAAAATCCACAATATCCCAATACCCCAATCTAACGAGGTTCGATATTTAGGATTCCACCTCGACAAGCGACTTACCTGGAAAACACACATAAAACACAAGAGACAAGAACTGAACAAACGCTTCGGACTTCTCCGACGACTAATTGGACTCAAATCAAAACTAGACACAAAAAACAAACTGACAATATACAAGACCATAATAAGACCGATATGGACATACGGCATAGAACTTTGGGGATCAGCTAAGCCATCAAATATAAAAATTATCCAACGTTTCCAATCTAAAGTCCTCCGTAAAATCCTTAACGCTCCTTTCTACGTTTCAAACCTAACCATCCATCGAGACACTGATATACCCTTTGTCCATGAATTAGCCAAATCCCGATTCCTGACCTTTTTCTCAAAACTCCCAGCCCACCCCAATCCTCTTGGTAGATCCCTCTCTTCCAACGTCATCCCAGATAATCCTCCTCGACGCCTTCGCCGCCATTGGCCACGAGACAATTTACTACTGGTTAATTTGCCTGACTCATAAAATAATGTAAATAGTGTAAATATTGTAAATAATGTATATAGTTTAAAAAAGAGACCAATTTTTAATTAAAGAAAGAAATACAATAACTTTCATTGGGAGTGGCAGGAATGTCTGCCTCCTCCCCTCATCTCATTCACTATGTTTTATGTATATTTTGACCAATTTTACTTATTGTACATAACTGTACAGATTGTAAATTACCAATAAAGATCAAAAATGCATTAAAAACAACATTTTCTGATTGGTGGAAATTTCAAAAGCATATTCATGGTTAATATTCTTACTGCAGCATATGGGGTTCTGATACAGCAGGCGTTTCTTTTCCTTGCTAATCATGGGTATAAAATAAACTGAAATATCCTTTCTAAAGAAGATATTTAAGATTCAGCATTAGACCAGAGAACTACTCAGAAAATCCAGAGGCTCGGTATAGTCAGATACTGGGGAGTTAGATACTGGGGCCATGGGAATACATAGAAAATAATTTCGGGAGCAGCTGGGAGAATTCCGGGGTTATGGAATACCAACAATCTAGAACTTAGAATAGTTAGCCAATTAAAACGCTATTATACCCCCAAAAAATATTTTTTTTTAACTAAGTGATCTTAATCTATTTTTAAGGTTTTAATGACACATTTTTGCCAATTTCAGGGGAGGGGGACTGCAGCCCCCCTTATATACACCCATGACTGGGGCCAATTTAACTGATTTGATGATAAATTAAATGTCAACCTTAAACCATTTGCTAAAGACGTAGCAGGAGTATCACCAAGGAATCAACTATAAGCATAACCCTAAAAATACATCTAAGAATACATCTTGAGCGCAGAAGAATGAAAGGTATGAAACAGGGGGCTTAAAGGAGTTCTCTATGGGAAGTCTGGCTAGGAACCGTATGCCAGATTGAAATGGAGACCGAGATGCCTCCATCATTGAAAAGTAGGTGCACGGCATTGGACCCAATAATGATTTTTATCTGATATCACCCTTTCCTATGGTCAATTGTTGTTTCGTTTATAAAGCATAATAATAATTGTTAGTCTTTCAATTACTCCAAACCCCCCAAGAGAGTCTCTAGATATAAATAAAAGTTAAGTGTTTATTACAATTTATTATATTGTAATAAACACTTGTATGATTCTCATAGCCTTCTTCTTCTCAGAGCTGTGAGGAAGCCTGTAGAATGCCTGACGAAATGTCGGTTATCATCACAATGACACGGTCACAACCGGAAGACCTTGAAAAATTAAACAAATGTTTACGTTTCAGACCCCATTGGTCACAAAAATACCTGTGGTTGAAATTTGTATATATATGTATATATATATATATATATATATATATATATATATATATATATATATGATATAAAATATATAGTTAATTTTATTAATATAGATAAAAATATTCTTGATCCGTTTAGACGGAAAAACATAACTCACCACGGCAATATAATAAATTGTAATAAACACTTAACTTTTATTTATATCTAGAGACTCTCTTGGGGGGTTTGGAGTAATTGAAAGACTAACAATTATTATTATGCTTTATAAACGAAACAACAATTTATATTGGTATATATCAATACTCACTACAATAGCGAGTCATTTCTTATTTTATTCAATGTTTAAACTTTGTGTTAATTTGGATGTAAAATATAGTTATTTCCAAAACATCTTGTGTTTATTTATTTTCCTATAATACTATTGTCTTTTTCACGCCTCTTGGTTTTCAACGGCTTTTTAAGTTCAAAGATATCAAAACAATATATTGCACTCTTGCATCCTCAGAACTAGTCCAATATTAATGAAGTTTATTGAAAAAATGCAGATGCGTTTATTCATCCTAGCATGGCATATGGAAATGATAGCCACATCTTTCATAAAAAAAATATTTTTTGTGGGGTATAATAGCGTTTTAATTGGCTAACTATTCTAAGTTCTAGATTGTTGGTATTCCATAACCCCGAAATTCTCCCAGCTGCTCCCGAAATTATTTTCTATATATTCCCATGGCCCCAGTATCTAACTCCCCAGTATCTGACTCTATACCGAGCCTCTGGATTTTCTGAGTAGTTCTCTGGTCTAATGCTGAATCTTAAATATCTTCTTTAGAAAGGATATTTCAGTTTATTTTATACCCATGATTAGCAAGGTAAAGAAACGCCTTCTGCATCAGAACCCCATATGCTGCAGTAAGAATATTAACCATGAATATGCTTTTGAAATTTCCACCAATCAGAAAATGTTGTTTTTAATGAATTAAAAACAGATTAATAAATGTTCAAGCATTCTAATAAATAATCACGTTTCAAATAATAAATTGCACTGTTTGGGATAATCTTTTAGTTATTATGTATACCTGATCATCCCAATTGTCCTTGACCTTGCTAAAACCCGTTTTCAAACCTTCCCTCTCCAAATTGTCTTGCCATCCTAATCCTGAAGGTCTATCCTTATCTTCCCAATCCCATTCAGACAATCCTCCCAGGCAGCTTAAGAGACAGTGGCCCAAGACAATTTACTCACCTTTTATTGATCTTATCATGATCAATAAAATATTTTTTGAGACATCTTTGGAAGGGCCAACATTGGTTGGCTTCTTCCACATTTTGTATGTTTTTATGTTATTTTATTTTTACTGTTTTGGTCTACTTGTAATAAAATATCTGCATCAACAAACTTGATCATTGCACTATTAATAATTTGTACAGATTTCAAATAACTAAAAATTATGTGTAACCTGGAGGCCCAATGGCCGTGAGTGCTAAGGCATATATACTCTCTGCCAAGGGTTGTGGGTTTGATTCTGCTAGAGGTGGTGTCTTTTCTTTCGGAAAAAAGAAAAGGCATCAGTCCTATGCTGGCTAAAAAAGGGTGGTGACCTATAGGTAACCTGTCCTAAAATTCATTGTCAATAATAAATGGGCGTTAAAATTTAAATGATTATGTGTAACCTTCAGAATTTACTGAACTGAAATATATAATAATATTGTCTAGGAGACACGGTAGCCGTGAGGGTTAAGGCGTGAGCTCTTAACACTCTGTGCCAAAGGTCGTAGGTTCGATTCCCACTAGGGGCGGTGGCTTTTCTTTCGAAAAAAGAAAAGGCATCGCCCCTATCCTGGCTAGAAAAGGGTGGTGACCTATAGATAACCCGTCCTAAAATTCGTAGTTAATAATAAATGGATGTTAAAATTTAAATAAATAATATTGTCTATTCAATATAAGTAATTTTTGGATGTTTTTAGGACTGGATCAGGAGTATGTGGCTAGAAAATTGCACAGAAAGTAAACTTGTGGTAAATCCAAACAGTGAAGCTACATCCGTCAAAATTGTTACTGAAAGTGGAGACACACTATTTAGTGTGGATAGTACAAACACAAAAATGAAAGATCTTGATATGTTACTCAGTTACACAAACTTGTTGATTTATCCGGAAGATGGGCTTCAACCGTATGAAAACAATTCAGATTATTTTGTCATAAAACGCCCAACGGTTAATGGAATTGAATTAAGCATTGCTGATAAAATTCATAGACCTATATTTTACAAGGAAATTGAAGGATCTAATGAAGGACTTCCGAAGTTCTGGGCGAAATGTGCTCATATTTCTGGTTTCAGGCTGGTGGTTGAACCTGGCCTGGATGTAAACCGCTTTGATGGGTACAATATGACTGCACTACTCTGGGCGACATTATTGGGTGAGAATGATGTTGCAAAGAAGTTGGTGGAGAAGGGAGCACAAGTGAATGTCGGTTATGGGTCGAGTCCGCTGGGCAATGCAATAGTAGTCGGGGACGCAGATTTAGTTGAGTTTCTTATAAACCACGGAGCAAATGTGAACGGATCTATGGGCGAACTGAAATTAATCCCTGCCCATATCGCAGCTATTAAGGGAAGACTTGAATGCTTGAAAGTCTTGATCAAACATGGCGCAAGTATCACAAGTGTAGATATTAGAGACGCAGCCTCACCATTACATTACGCTGCAGCTTTAGGACATGCCAAGGTTGTGAAGGAGTTGATTGCGAATGGAGCTGATGTCAATGCCAAGTCTAAAGGAGGCATTTCAGCTTTGCATGTGGCGGCAAAAGATGGCAATGAAGAACTGATTCACTTCCTCGTCCAATCCGGAGCGGATTTAAACAGCAAGGACAAAGACGGGTATACACCGTTGATGATGGCAATTATCCGCATCCGAACTGAAGAATTATCTCTCAAAATTGTAAAACACTTGTTGGAGCACCACAGCCCTGATTTGAATGCGAAGGATAAAGATGGTAAAACCGCAATGTCGTTAGCTGCTTCAAGAAGATTCAGCAGAGTACAGGCGTACCTCCAAGAACACGGAGCTCAATAATTTCATCTTTTACTGCTATGTGTTCCCTCTGAGACTCCACCATTCCAAAAATGTCACTGCATCCTAACAATCCTATAGGTATTAATATCAGCTTACAATTTTATCAATTAGAGTAATATACAAAATCAATAATTCACAAGTTTTATAATATACCTGTATATAATATAAAAACAATCTGTAATGAACATATCGTCATTACAAATGCAAAGTATCGAATGTGAAAATCACCCCTTTCCAGAATGAAAAAACTTTTACTCATTACTTTGCTTTAGGATAGTCAAATAGTCCGCAGATTCGGACTTTTGATAGTGGTTAGTTTCAACTTTCACTGAGTGAACTTACATTCGAGAGTTTGCCGTACATCAGTCCAACAGCAATCAGTAAAGATTGAAAATGAAAAATGTGTTTTTTCACACTCGATACTTTACATTTGTATCAACGATATCGTCACTGAATCAACATATTTAACTTCTAGCCAGGCAGATAATACCTGGATGGTCACAATGTTAAATAAGAAAGACTTGTTTCTTGACAAGTCAGTAACCAACCTTGAATAATTTCGAACTCGGAATACAACTGGCCTTGGAATCGTAAGGATAAGTTGAACTTGACGAATATGTTAAACATTGGTACAATTCTTAATAAAGTGCTAATGACCCTAGCAGTAGAAGCACCGATACAAAGAAGAACATCTTAATAAAGTAATGACTTGTAGAATCAGTTTTCTTGCAATCTTCTCTAAATGTCTACAAAATTAAAATAAGTGATATTATGATTATTTATTGTTTTTGTTATGCTTGTTTGGTAAAAAGCATTACAATCCTTTCTTGTAAGCTGATTTAGACAATATACTAAAGTATTCAAATAAACATTCACTTGTCTGAGAAAATAAATTGAATCAGATGAGTTTTAAGATCTGAAGTCTGTGAAGGTAGCTAAGGAAAAATTAAATAAAAAAATAGAAAGTAAATAAATAAATACATTTAAAAAAATTACACTTGTATTCAAAATTACACCAAAAATGTTTGTTATAATTGCTGCAATTATTGGAAAAAATAGTGAAGTGGGCTACTTATGGTTATATAACAATTTCCCACAAGATATATGTGATTTCTATACTTTATCAAATACGGTAGTATTTTTTAAATATTGCAGGACTACATCAATATGGTGGCTGCCTTCAGAAAGTATATCTGTCAAGTCGAGAGAAATGTGTCTGTTAACCGTTAACAGACAGTCATTTAATAGAAAAAGATGTAGATGATCGGAGTTCGATCATTTGTTAAATAAAATTACATTTTATAAATAAAATAAAAGAAAACGGATAATATATAAAGAGGGAACAGCTCCATACCTTGGAGCTGTTCCTTCTCTCTTCCATAGCCCTAAAGATGGCTTGCAACTCAATTAAATATTACGCATTTTATTTATAAAATGTAGTTTTATTTAAAAAATGACCGAACCCCAATCATCTACACATTCTTAATAGCAACAGTTGACTATCTCTCACAATGGCCATTTAATAGATGTTTTGTTGTAAGATCTTTGTTATAATTTCTTTATTTGAGTTTGTCATCAGACATTCATGGATTAAGCGTGTACAGCTGATTTTTAACCTCATAAGGACTACTTATGAATTTGAGTTCCTTTCAATTATGATTGGTCAGTATTAAACAGATCTTAATGTATTGTCAGTCACATTATACCAATCATATTACCATCTGTCTAGTTTACTCTCCTCACATTGATTAATAGCCATATTTTGACCGAGGTCTAGCACGATTCTGCAATAGTTATATGTTTCTGTCCAATCTGAAAGTTGAGTAATTTATATTTTACTACACTCAATATGGAGTGTGTTGTGTTGAAGTTTTGATAATATTCCTGTGAGCTCCAAGTTTAACGAGTCACTGTGAATGATAAAGTGTCTTATGTAGATGGAATATGTAATAAACTTATTTTTCAATCAGAGGAAGATTATACAAATTTTTACTATTAATTTTCTTATAAAACTAGTATAAATAAAGTAGAACAAAAATTAATATGACTAGTTTTACTTGAAACCTATCAATATACTAAAATTATATTTATCTCCTTTGGTACCACAATGCATCAACCTTATCAAATAGTAGTGTTTTCAGGGAGGACAAAGATTTAAGCGGGACGCACATTGCCTAGAAAGTAAATTGTTAATAAATCCCAATAATAAAACTACTTCTGTTAAAATTATTACAACCAATGGAGAAACGCTATTCAGTGTAGATAGTACAAACACAGAAATGTTCAATATTGACATATTAATAACTTACACAACTATGCTGCTTTTCTCTCAAGGGAGGCCTGAGCTGTATGAACACAATTCAGTATTTTATTTAATCAAATATCCACTGGAAAATGGGATTGAATTACTCATTAATGACAAGAACATTCTCACTATTTTTAATAAGCAAATAAAAGGATCAAATGTACCAATTTTGAAGCCAGATGTGAAATGCACTCATCTTTCTGGCTTCAAGGTGGTGGTCGAACCTGACTTTGATGTAAACTATGTTGACAAGTACAAAATGACAGCACTAGCATGGGCAACATTATTGGGTCAGAATGATGTAGCTAAGAATTTGGTCGACAGAGGAGCACCAGTGAATGTTGGTGAAAGCGTCGACTCAAATCCACTGACTACGGCAATAATTTCAGGTCAGGACGACATGGTTGAATATCTGATAAAGCACGGAGTACAAGTGAACAGGCAATTTGGTGTGATGAAAAAAAACCCTCTCCATGTGGCAGCTTATAAGGGAAGGCGCGAATGCACAAAGGTCTTGCTCAAATATGACGCAAATGCATCAATTTTAGATGCAAATGAAAGAACACCATTGCATTACGCCGCTTCAGGAGGTTTCTCAAAAGTTGTGAAGGAGTTAGTAGGGAATGGACTGGATGTCAACGCCAAGACCAGATCGGGCATTGCAGTATGAACAGTATGAAATAGTTGACTTCCTCATCAAATCAGGAGCAAATTTAATCAGCAAAACCATAAATGGTGTTACGCCTTTGATGATGGTGATTACTGATAGTCCATCTGAAGATTTGGCTCTAGAAATTTTTAAACACTTGATAGAACACTACAGCCCTGATTTGAATGCGAAAGATGAAGATGGTGAAAATGAAGTGTCTTTAGCTGCGTCAAGAAGATTCAGCAAAGTACAGACCTATCTCCAAGCACATGGAGCGCAATAATTTAATTGCCTAACATTAAAAGAGTACAATTGTTCTTGAAGAAAGTGGTGGGAGTTGCTCCCCAAAATTGTTTCAAACACTGACTTATATTAGCAACGTTTCGAACCTGTTCATGTTCATCATCAGGCATCTTATATTAAGTTGTGTCCCGCTAATATAAGTTAGTGTTTTAAACAATTTCGAGAAGCAACTCCTGCCACATTCTTCAAGAATCCATTGATCTTTCCTCACCCTCACCTTTAACTTTCGAATACAATTGTTCTTAAAGCACTCACTCACAGAATCAGTTTCTTGTGAATTTTCTTAACTATTTGAAAACAATTATTGAACTAATATTTAATGAAACTTTTTTAATATATTTACTTAGTAACATAGGTATTTCATTTAAATTATATACTGATTTTTTTATTTTTTTTTAATATTTAAATATTAGGCATATTATGCGGTATATAAAATAATTTGCTTTTATTCATTTGCTATGCATGTTATTTGTTTAACTTTATTCACACACTAGCTGACTACCCGTGCTTCACCACGGCCGATAAGTAGTTTTTATATTGCGTTAAATAAGGTATGATCACAATTAACGCTACTATATAATATTTTACAGCTTATTATTGCATGGACTTTAAAGTTAACCAGGAAACACCATGTGGAGGTAACCGTGCTTGTTTCCATTGGGTAGTAAAAAAAATAAATAAATAAATACAACAACTACTTAAAAAGTTATGGTAAACAGAGACAAATACACGTTGAAAAGAATAAAACTAACAACTTTGAAGTTTTAAGCACTTGTTTCTTCGATTGAGATCGCCCCAGTGAACATTATAACAGAATCTTTTTTGTAGAGAATTTAGTAACCTTTCGAATAGCCGCCTTCCACTTACTACATTTTCCCTACCGTTTTTGAGATATTTTAGAAAATATACTGAGATCCGAAAACTTTGTATCACCATTAATACAATTTTTTTCCATATACTTCTTACCTCCAAACGATACCAACGTTTAAATATCTTAGACAAGATAAATGTCAAGTAACTGGTACAAGTTTCAAGTAAACCAATCATCGTTTCTGAATACCCAAACAGAAAATTAGTTTGGAAAAGAATTTCTAACAATTTTTTCTTGTAAACGGTTACAGAAATCTCTTTAAAAATGGTTTAATTCGTTTTCCTACGTTAAGGAACCTATATAACAAGTACCTGCAAGCATATGGACTCGAAAATGTAAGCGTTCCGATTTTTGCTCCAAAAACCATGTTCCAGTAAACAGATTCAGCTGGTTAATGAACTTGACCTTTCAAATGAACAGATTTTTGTACCAAATGTCATCAAAATCGGACCATTTTTGAGCCGATGAGGAACTTCTTAATAATTCAAACCCCCTAAAAGTACTTAAACATTTGAATATCAAAAAAACCTTTCTTAGCGAGAGTTTACATTCTAAACAGATTGTCCGTGCAAAATTTCAAATTTTTGTGTCAAGTGGTTCGGGATTACCTCGGATGGACTATCACCAGGGCGTAAACTCTATGAGGGACAAAATCACAGTTTATTTCTAGTAATTCAAGTTCTGCCATCATAGTTGAAATTAACCTCAATTAAAAATAATACTATGAAATAGATACAGAACGGTAACAGCTGTTCTGTTATCGTCCTAGCAACGCATGCTGCCTAGGCTTGCCTGCTCTAACCAACTATAACTTCAAACCCCTCTAAAAGTACTTAAAAATTTGAATATCAAAAAAGCCTTTCTTAGCGAGTGTCTACATGGTATAGAGAGTGTCCATGCAAAATTTCAAATTTTTCTGTCCAGTGGTTTGGGCTGGGCGATGATAGGTCAGTGAGTGAGTGAGTGGTATTTGACAAATATATAGTAGAATAGCTGTTACCCAGTGTGCCATGCTACGCCAACTTTATATTATATAGTTGTAAGGAACAAACATACGGCTGGTAGATGATTTTGACCTAGCCTATGACACTCCCCATATCAAGACCTACCTGTGTGCCAAGTTTGTTCAATATCGCTCAAAAGCTGTGGATTTATATGAGGAACAAATTGAATGGCTTTTTCTTTTTTTGTTCCACAATATAGCATCCTTATACTGTGGGAGATTATTTAGGTTCTGCAGGTTCCATCTTCCAATACTGCCTTCATTACAATCAAAGTAATATACATTTTTTTTTTTTTCTGAGTTTTAAAAGTATAATAATAATATTAAAATAGAGAAATATGATAGCGTTATGATAACAACTATAATAATAATACAAATAAAAATAGTAACAACAATATTGAAATAGAAACAAATAACAATATCAAAATTATAAATTAATTGAAAAAAAGAATAAAAAAAAAAGAATGAATGTAAATGAATTAAATAAAATAAATAAATGATTAATGAAAAGAAAATGTCCGTTCTTGCAATGGCTTATTCTTGTGATTATCAAAACAAAATTCAATCAGGATTGTGGTCATGAGGAACTGTTCAATTATTTACAGTAGCATTATTTTTCAAAAACAAATGCACTACTTTTCTCATTTGTTCTGATGCTAAAGATAAAGGTATGAATTCTGTATACGCACTATTGATAAGATTATATGATATAATAATAAAAATTAATGATTTGTCAAAATGAAATTATTTACAGTGATGAACCATCGTCTCAGTTTAAAAATAAATATATGTCAAGTTGCTTTACATACTTTCAGAAATATTTCACAAAACGTTTTAGCAGAAATATTTTACTACAGCTCATGACAAACGTGTAGTAGATAGGGTGGGAGAAAGAGTAAAATCCTTGGTCTCTAATGTAAGTTATGAGCAAATCTGAAACTAAAAATGTAAAAAACTCAGTAGAGTTTGCTAATGTTGCATCTGGTTTAATAACAAACACTACAATTCTCCGTATGAGCCAAGTAGATATTGAGCCTGCTATAAGTTCGGACAATCCATGGGTTAATGTTAAAGACATAGTTTTTATTAAGCAAATGCATGTGATAAAATGCAATTCGCAAACCAAAAATTCAACTATGGAAAACAAACTGAAACCGGCAAGTTAACAGATCAAAAACTTAATATTTCAAATTTTAATGTTAGTCACTGGTGTGCAGTTACATGTGATAAAAATTAAGTTGTATTTCTTTTTATATTCCCAGCAAACCCTTCACTGAAGTAATGAATGTTTTGTACATGTAGGTAGTTCTCATTCTGAATAGCAATTTTAGTTTTTGGGATACTATATGCCATGCTCACATCATATTTAAGGTCATCAGAAACGATAAAAAGTGATAAAATTAGTTTTTCGTTGCATGTATCCTTCAGTGAATCATTACAGGGTGAATTTTGCATGAATCTGAGGTCCAATGGTAGTTTTCACCAAAATCCATTGAGATAACAGCTGTATTTGGGGAGGCTACATTCTTCAAATTTTTGAAGAAGGTTGTGATTTATCAATGCAGCTATGAATGTGGCATCAATTTGTTCAGTTTTTCTATTAATTTATCAATAACCTCACAAACTATGCTGGAACACCAGAACATTTCAGTTCGATCAACCGAAACCCATTGACTGTACTCAACAAAATCTGTTTGTAGCTTTGGGTAACTGGTTATTTTTTATAGTTTTTAAAATTGAATCACTGTATTATAAAAAAAAATATATATATACACTCTTAGCTAAAATTTTAATTGAACAATTTTTTGTCTTTAACGGAAAAAAAAAATGAAAGAGTGAAAAACCATAAATTTTATTTTTTCATTTGATAGTGTATACCTTTTATAATAATAATAAAAACATACTTTAGTGATTATCTTTTTACCTTTTGATGATATTCCACTTAGTGTGAAACGCCATATTTTATTTTTTAAAAATGTATTTTAACAATTTAGGATTTTTTCAGACCATTTGCAATTACTTTATGATTATATTATTTTTTTCTGGCTTCCATATTTATTGGAGTATTGTCATAAAAAATGTCATCAACATTGGTTGATAAATAAAGTAGGTATGATTTATATGCCAAGTTTCATTCAAATCTGAGATCATGGGTGTCAAATCCTCTTTTTTTGGGTTGATTTGACATGGAATGACCTAAATGTTTAAATATCTTGTCACATATAGATGATTTTAGGTGGTACGTTAAAGAACTAAACGTATTTAAATAATTGAAGTTCTGTACAGATCTATGGGTTCATGTTGGAGACATCGTTTTTGTTAAGCAAATACATGTGATAAAATGCAATTTTCAAATAAAAAAAATCAACTATGGAAAACAAACGGGAACCTGCAAGTCAACAGATCAATAACGTAATACTTCAAATTACTTACTAATATATTATATTAGTCCAAATTCTGAGAATATAAGGCTATAATTTAGATAAACACAAAATTTTTATATGTCACATATAGATGATTTTAGGTGGTACGGTAAAGAACTAAGAGTATTTAAATTATTAAATTTCGGTACATATCCATGGGTTAATGTTGAAGACATAGTTTTTGTTAAGCAAATGCAGGTGATAAAATGCAATTTGCAAATAAAAATAATCAACTATGGAAACACATCAAACTTAAAAAAAATAGGTTAATGGCTTCTAGGAGCCCAGTGTTGTCCTAAATCTTCAAAAGAAATAAGAAAATTAATCTTATATAATATTATTTGTCCAAATTCTGAGAATATACGGTTATAATTTAGATAAACATTCAAAAGTTATAACTGAAAAGTTTTGTTCGCAAAAGAAAAACCTTTTGCAAAAAAAAAAAAAAAGAAAGTTTTGTTGGCTTGCTAATCTCTACCTAGGCAAAACTGGAAAGAAAATGGCAACTGGAAAGTCAACAGATCAAAAACTATAATTTAGAAAAACACAAACATTTTGCTAAAACTAAATAGTTTTGGAAGTTAGATAAACACACCAAACTTAAAAAAAAATGGTTAATGGCGTCCAGGAGCCCAGTGTTGTCCTACATAAATCTACATCAGAAATTAAGAAAATTGATCTTATATGATATTATTTGTCCAAATTATGAGAATATAAGGCTATAATTTAGGTAAACATACAAAGGTTAAAACTTAAAAGTTTTGTTCGCAAAAGTACAACTTTTCGCAAAAAATGAAGAAAGTTTTGTTGGCTTGCTAATCTCCACCTAGGCAACACTGAAAAGAAAATGGCGATTTCTCAGAATTCACTCTTCTGTATTTGACAGTTTCGAACTCGTTACTTCCGAACTATGAAGCCTAGAGGATTTTGAGCTAGCCTAGGAGATTTCCCGCATCAAGAAGTACATGTGTGCAAAGTTTGGTCCAAATTGGTCAAACGGTGTGGATTTGTATAAGGAACAAACAGATGGACAAACGGACAGGTGATTTTTATATATACAGATAGACATAAAGAGCAAATTATCACATTGCGAACTCTCAATAAATAAATAAATTTCATTTATGATATCCAACACTTTTCCATCGATTTGTTAAGCATATCTCATCTTTTCTTGAATCAGTAGAACTAATAAAATGGATTAAAACTAAATAATTTCAGGGATCAGTTAGAAAAAAAAAAAAAAAAAAAAAAAAGATGCAATAGAGTGAATCCATCAACATAAAAGTATCTCATGTTTTCCACGTTGGAGTATCCCTCCAGCGTGGGAGTTTAATTAACTCCATCCTTTCTGGATACTACACGTATTTTGATTATGTACATAAAATAATGTTTCCTTTTACAATTAATATAAATACTGAAATTAAAATGATAATAATAGAAATAAAACGAAAACTAAAAAAAAAAAAAAATTAAAAAAAAGAAAATAAACAAAAATATATACATGTGTAATAACATAATACATATGTAGGCATTCAGATGAGTTCATTGGCATTTTTTAGGTCCAGTTGTTTGTGTATTTTAAAGTTGTTAAACGTTAATTTTTGTCTGTTGAGTACTGTAGGTATGAATTTGTGTAAATGTCTTCCTTTAGTTGTGTTCGTCCCATTTTCGCATTGATTTGTCTCTTACTAGTGTTTTTGTAGTCTGTGATGTTAGGTTAAGGTAAGATATAGGTAATTTCGTGTCCTTTGAAGCAGATTTTGCAAGTAAGTCGACTGTCTCGTTCCCTAATAGTCCAGAATGTCCTTTAATCCGTTTAATTGTAACTCACATTTTTCTGTTTACACAAAATAAGTAGTGTTCTAATGCGTTCAGTCTGTCCTTTATGATTTTGCCTGTTGTATATGCGTGCTATGTTTGTATCTGTATTCAACATAATAGTACCTGTATTCAACAAAAGGTAGTTTTGATCAGCTTTTCTTTTTTACCTCTCCAAAGAAACTACGTTTTTTCGCTCTTCAGATGCCCGCGGTAAAATACCTAACTAATTAAGAAAGCAGAACAGCATCAGAAAGATTTTTCGGAACACAGGTAACAAAGATGTTTACAGAAGAAAATAAAAAAAAAACGCCAGCAAGATTAATATCAGATATTGCGTTAAACCTAGCGAGGGTTACCGAACATCTGGCACAATTTGTGGATTGAGACTTTTTCCCAGATGTGTATCATTTCTTACCTGCCTTCAGGAAATCGCTTCAGGTGTCTGGCAGATCTGAAGATTTCTATTTCTTCTAACGGTATATATTTTTTCCCCTCACAAAACAACTAACTCTGTCTAGATTTTGTGTAAGGAAGGGGGGGGGGAGCTTGTTTGTGAACTCGCCATCGTAATAATTTGCAGGAATGGAGGCTTCTGGCAGAGAAATCTTAAATAGGAGTCCTCGAAGACAATGTGCGATCAGAATAAAAAAAATGAAGAATTAAGCCCAAGAGAAATTCAAGACAAGTACAAACTGTCTCCTTAAACTTAAAAGTGGATTATATCTTAGAATTTAGAAATGATAAAAACCTCAAATTTTGACTCTAATGTTATTTATTAAGTGCGGAACTAATTCTATAAGGTTTTACCTTTTTTACGTTAGTCATGTTAATCATTACTACAGAGTGTCAATGATTGACGAATAACAGATAGATTAATGACTAATTTCACATATCGCAGAGTATTTCTGAAGTGAATCAAATCAAAATAAAACTCAACTGAAAATGCGTCACTCTTGCCCATGTAGGGGCATTAGCATTAAGACAGGAAGGGTGAAACTAGGTACATACAGTTTTGATGGTTGATAAAGAGGTATTTATCATGTCTTTCATAGTCATAACTGAAAAACACCGATTTTTTAGTTGTCTCACTTTAGAAATATTAGTGCAATATTATTAATGCTTAATATGACCTATAACTAATGAATCATCAAACTGTTTTTTTCCAGTGTCATAAAATGGCTTCTGGTGGCAGCGACACTCCTAGTAAAAATTCCCAGAACGTCTGGACCGGGATGATGATTTTAAGAAAATTTGTTTGATCGAGGAAATAAGTTTATTGAATTTTATTTTCTATTTTAAAGATAAGGTCTGACTAGGTCATAGTAATCCGGTCCCTAGTAATGATTAACGAGAATAGGTTAATCATGACTAATTCTGATAATACTTCATCCCATGTTTGATTAGCCATAAGTAAAATTAAATCGATTTGTCAATCGTTTCTTATTTGTGCCCTACTCTGATTTAAATGAGGAAGAAATTTTGGTTGTTTGTATTAGAGGTCCCCTTGCACAAATTACTTAGGCTTACTTAGGTTGAAATGTAGCAGTATGCAAAGTTTCACGAAAATTCGGGTTTGGGCACTAAATGCTTACAATTACCCCAATATTTTGTTCCTTCTTTTCTGCTTAATTTGTAGCATAAATATGCTTTAGTGGTGACTAAACTGGAAAAAACTGTTGCAAAAAAGTGTCACAAGAAGGAGTTCGCTGGCGTTCGCGCATGCTCGGTGGCCCTGTACGAAAAAGAAGACTGTATGTTATACAATACATTACATAGGTTTGTCGGGTGGACCTAAAGCATATTTATGTTCCTGAATTTGAGCAGAAGGCTCTAATATAATTTTATTTTATGTTACTTTAAGTGCTCCTGAAGGGGCGTAATAGAGACGTGAAACTTGTAGAGAGCAATAAAGGAGTAAAGTGTTTTTTTTTTCCTTTTTCGTTTTTTTTTCGTTTGCATCGACTACTAGGGTCATTAGCACCAAGAAAATAGGGTATGTGAAGTTTCACGAAAATTTCGATTTGGGCGCTAATAGCTCATAATTAACCCAATTTATTTTAATTTTGTACTGTGCATTTTTTCCCCTAAAGTTAGGCACATTGCCAGATTGATTGTCACTCTAATCATGACTTATTGTTATTTTCCATTAGCAATTGTCTCCTTGATCTTTGAGTCTTTGACAGTTTACCACAACTTCCTTTTGAGCACCCGAAAGCCAATACCTTTGTTAGTTCTTTCAGATAACACCTGCACTTTTAATGCTTGTTAATCAATTTACAAAATCGTTTTTCAGCCTCCCTCGCTGAGACCTGAAACGTAATTATGTTCGAATCTTTTAGCGGAACAGATGTTCTTCGCGATAACAATAACACTTCAGGTCATTAGGAACAACAAAAGTTTTTAGCATTTCTGGAGTCCATTAGTCAAAACATTCACAAGGGTCGAGCATATCTTTAGGAGTTGTACCTGGATTTGGCACCTGTTTGGGATTGAGACAGGATTTTTTTTAAGGAGGCAAGCAAAAAAAGGAGAGAGAAACAAACTGTCCAACAGACAATAGAATTGGATGCTTCGCCAAGACAAATATTTTGTTAGAAAACTCCAGGTGCCCTTCAATAAAATATTCTACGAGCATTCTAATTCAGCCATGTTTTTTTTTTTACTGTCCATTTTTTTTTTCTCCTTGTGTTTTATTTCCGAAAAGGAAAGACAAAACCGCTTCTGTTGGCAGGTAGCAGCAAGGGACAGCTCGTTTTTCTTTTAGCACTTTCCTCCGAAGGAAAGTAGCTATTGAGGTTGGACTCATAACGGAATTTTTGAAAAATTTGAAAAATTGTAGTGGTAATCTACAGTTAAATATGTGTTGTAAAAATAAACTAAATCGGTTCATTAGAAGGGGGGGTTTACTCCGGAACCAAATTCCTAATATACTCATACCGGTCGTAATTTCTGCTGTATACGTCGTGGGTAACTCATGAGAAAGAAGTGTTGTAAAAATGAGCTCAATCGTAAAGCGGGGGTTTAATTTGTAATATATTTCAATAGAAAAGCCCGCCAAACGTAGGTTCACAAAGCCGCCGCAAGGAGCGCTTTCTACCACTAGAGTGACTGTATCCTGTTCCTGCGTTAGATCAAAATACGATGATATGAGGTTTTTTGTATTTATTACGTAGTGTAGTAGGTACCATGTGTAAACATAACTCTGGAAGCAAATTAATAATTGATCAGTTACTCATTACAAATTTAAAAGAGAACTATTCATGTTTTTATTTTATTTATGTAGGATATTTTAAGCAAATTGTTCTGGAAAGCAGTCTACACTACCCAAAATCTGAGGAAAGTGCTTAGTTATGCAGCTCCTGCGTGACGGACTTTTTTATTTTAATTCGACAAACCGTTTAGTGGCTGTATTTACACTTGTGTGTTCAGGAATATTTTTTATTGAATCTGGAATCAATTTTTAAATAGTCAATATAATTTGCTAATCCCCTCCGTTGCGGTCAAGCAATAAATAAATATTGAGTCAGTTAATTATAATTAACTATATTTATTGAATTCCAAGACGGTATTCCAATAATCACACTATACAGGCTGTATGACAAGTAATATTATTAACAATGTCTAGTTAGTGACAAATTTTCGAATATTACTATTCTACCAAACAAATTCTGCAACCTGCCAAATCTCATAGAAACGTTTAAAATGTAATTACTTTTACAACGCTATACTCAGAACTGAGATTATCTCAGAATTTCATAATTTAATTTGAAATTTAGGGGCAAACATATGTGATAAATAAAACTAATATCAGATTTATTTTGTTGATCTTATCAGAGATAAATGGAAATTATTCTTGATGTAATATTTTTTTTAATGATTCCAGTAAATCTTAAATTAATGTTGAATAAAAAAGAAAACTAATTACTTGAAACATCATAAAAATTGCTACAAAAGGCCTGTGTGTTGATACGCCATTAAACCTTAAAAAGTCCGTCACGCAGGAGCTGCATAACTAAGCACTTTCCTCTGAATTTGGGTAGTGTAGACTGCTTTCCAGAACAATTTGCTTAAAATATCCTACATAAATAAAATAAAAACATGAATAGTTCTGTTTTAAATTTGTAATGAGTAAATGATCAATTATTAATTTGCTTCCAGAGTTATGTTTACACATGGTACCTATTGCACTACGTAATAAATACAAAAAACCTCATATTATCGTATTTTGATCTAAGGCAGGAACAGGATACAGTCACTCTAGTGGTAGAAAGCGCTCCTTGCGGCGTCTTTGTGAACCTACCTCTGGCGGGCTTTTCTATTGAAATATATTACAAATTAAACCCCCGCTTTCCGATTGACCGATTCAGCTCATTTTTACAACACTTCTTTCTCATGAGTTACCCACGACGTATACCGCGTTTTGTTACAATACAGCAGAAATTACGAGCGGTATGAGTATATTAGGAATTAGGGTCCGGAGTAAACCCCCCCCTTCTAATGAACCGATTTAGTTTATTTTTACCTGTAGATTACCCCTACGAATACCAACTTTCGTCGATATATATCAAAAATCGCGGCTGGTAGTGGCGAATTGGTATTGTGGGTCCGGAGTAAACCCCCCTCCTAATGAACCGATTTAGTTTATTTTTACGACACATATTTGCCTGTAGATTACCACTACGAATACTGAGTTTCGTCGAAATATACCAAAAATCACGGCTGGTAGTGGCGAATTGGTATTGTGGGTCCGGAGTAAACCCCCCCTTCTAATGAACCGATTTAGTTCATTTTTATATCTCACTTTTCTCTTTATATTACCACTACGAATACCAAGTTTCGTTGAAATATAACAAATATTACGGCTGACATAGTCAAATTAGTGTTTTGGGTTCGGGGTAAACCCCCCCTTCCGGTGGACCGACTTTGGTTGTTAACGAACTCGTTCAATCGTTTGCTAATTGAATGCTATATACCAAGTTTCGTGACGAAAAAACAAAAACTCTGGCCGCTATCGTGTTAACAGACATATATATATAAATTTTAACGGGGGTCATTTTCGGTGTCTACTAGGTAGGATCGACAAAGATTTGAAGAAATTTTTCAAAAATTCCGTCATGAGTCCAACCTCAATAGCTACTTTCCTTTGGATGAAAGTGCTAAAAAACAGATGATAATGTGTTTATGTGTAGCATATGACACAGCCCGTTTTTTCACCTATATGGTTAAATTCAAATTTTAAGCTTTAACGAACTGGTACAATCAATATTATCCAGGGATATAGATTGGGAGATTCTGTGAATTGGCCCGGAGTTTACGCTTATATAGAAAATAAACTCGGGGGGGAGGGCTGAGAGGACCTAGGCATTTTCGGTTTAGGGAAAATTTTAAATATTTTAATGTACAATTGTGAGTTTTAAGGTCATCTGGATACCTAGTAGGCTAGGGTTAATGTAGAAGTCATTTTTCGTTTTATAGGATTTATTACATGAAAATTTTTCACCAAAACAAAATTTCGGGGGGGAGGAGTTGCAGCCCCCCTCTTATATACGCCCATGAGTTGATGCTAAGTTTTAGCGCTGTTACTTCCCCCTCCATAGGGAGACCCATAGATCTCGAAAATAACGCTGGTTAAAATTTGCATGTTTATATATATATATATATATATATATATATATATATATATATATATATATATATATGTATATGTATATATATCAATATATATATACATATACCTACCACTTACGTTATACGGCGCTAATGGCCTAGACACAGATGCGCTATAAAATTAAAAAATAAATAAATAACTTAGCTATATTTGATTGTTGGGAAGGTGGAAGCTAATTTTTGCAGGAAAATCTTCTTAACAACTCAAAACAAAATAATTGAAGTAGTTCAACTCTATTTTCAACATTAAATAAGACATCTTAAGCTAATGTAAAAATATTTTGTAAGATTTATTATTGGAAAAGCTGAAACAAATTGTAAATTACCTAAGCTTTTTTTTTTTTTTTTTTTTTTATGTATCTTTATTTGTCAATTATACAATACATACAGTTTTTTTTTATAATTCGTTTGTTCATGAATTAAAGTCATGATTTATCGATAGGAAAAAAAAAACAAAAAACCATTGGCAAACCTATTAGCATGAAGTGTTAACAGATCCTAAGCCTTTTAAATTTACTTTTATATATATATATATATATATATATATTTCTTTATTGATTATTACATTCTGTATATAAATACATCTGGTAATATGATGAATGATACAATATGGAGGTTCTGTGCTCAAGGCCTTCCAACTTCATCCTCGATTAACGCCAGAAAGAGGCTCAGATGACGTTGAAAGGTGCCTACACAAGCTCCCTTCTGCTCCGACCAGTGCCTGGAGTCGAAGAGAGATCGGTGAGCCACAGAAAATTGTCGCACTTGAACAAAGAGAAAGCCATTGCTAACACTTCACTTGGTCACTGCAGCAGATCTCTAGGCCAATGTCTTTTGAGTCTCCTTGGTGGAGAGAGTGGGTGGGTGGCACTTGATAGGGAGAGGACTTCAGGATTTTGATGAGCGGAAAGTTTAGGATGGAAACGTTGGAATCTGGATAATACATCATTAACGAGTAATTAAATTTACTAGAAAGAAAACATTGAGCGCCTTCATTTTGAATCCATACTATACCTCAAGACCTGATGCTTTCCAGCAGGTGGCGCGCTCCTTTCCCGTGGCGACCTTCCCAACTAGTCCTCAAGATTCCTGGTTCTCTTTGATCTTCAACCGATGACCCATATTATATTTTATTCTCAAATAATTAATAAACACTTATGTATAATATATTAATTCATTTATTTGAGCATTATATGTTTATTTCTATTGATATAAGTCAAATCTATACACGTCGATTAACTTCCGCACTTGTCGCAACGGTAGCTTTTATTTTTTTACATATCGGAACAAAGTAAGCGTTTATAATTACAACTACAGTAAATTAGTCAAGGGAAGTGTATTTTTCCAAGGCGTTATAGAGGCCATCTAACTCCATTTTTTTTTTTTTTTATTATTATTATTATTGATTATTACAACAATATGAGTTAACATATTTCTAGTAATATTGCTGGTTCTGTTATAATGACATTGTGAGGCTTGATGTGGGAATATGAACAATTACAAAACCCACAATAGTAATGCATTAAAGAAAAAATAAATAAATAAATAAAAAGATAATATAAAATAATAATGAAACAATTGTAAACAATTTTAAATGAAAATATAACACACTTTGTGCACTGGAGATGTTAAAGCAAATTGTCTCTAGGCCACCTCCGCTTCAGCCTTCTTTGGGGATTTTGGAACGAGGATAGAGAATTTATCAAAGGATTTGGATGACCTGGGAGATGTTGTCTATGTGACAAATAGTTTTGATAATACTTCAAATAAAGCGGCCGCCCGTTTCTAACAAGAATAAGTAGCAGTTGTTTTTTGTACGATTTTATTATTGAATTGTAAATATTTGTTTACTTATATCAATTATGTTAATATAAAAAAATGTACTTTGAAAAACGGGGAAAAATATATTTATATTTGAATGATTGAAAAATGTTTCTAACAAATAACTCATGGCATTATTGATGAAAACTTAATGAAAAATTTCAAGGGCATTTGTTCAGTTATATTCTTTCAAGATTCTTGAAGCCATCCTCAGACTTCTAATAACGCATTTGATAAAATTTCGTTTTAACTAATAATTTGGTTTTAATTATTTGTGCAAAATGTTTTATTTAAGCGGTATGTTAATATCTATTATAAATGTATTATAATATGTCAACAGTTTTCAATACTGATTGTGTATTCTATTTTCTATAGAATCTATCAAAAAGTGAACATTTGTACAGTTTATATATTATATAACATTATTTCAATCAGAAGTTTATTATTATTATTTTATATCGATATTTATATTGGTTTACCTAATATTCAAGATCCTTTAATCTGTTAAAAAAATTGTGATTTCTTTTTACGGATTGAAAAATTGCTAGTTTTGATGTAATTAAAAATGCAAATTGAAATATTAAGGCAAATGTCTATTTATATTAATAATTAAGTATATTAATTGAAATATGCCAATTTTATTAATAATGTGTACTCAAATACCACCCTTGAAGTATTATTTTTATCGGAGATATATTATTTATTTTCAATCCTTTAAAAAAAAATGTATGCCAATAATTTTTGTTTATTTCCGTATTGAAATTTATAAAATATTTTCATTATGACTCACAATGGATGATGAAATCGTAGGAAATATTACATTCATGCGGCGATCGTTAAATTAAATGTAAAACTTTATAGAATTAAATGTTCATTAATTATTACAAATTATTTAAAATGTTCATTTGATCCATATGATTTACCTAGTTTTTTTTTTTCAATCAAATCGATGTTGAACAGGGAACCATAGTTTCAGATTTAAATGAACAATCCAAAGAAAATTTAATTTTTTCAGGCTAAATTAAGATGAAAAGAAATTCATGACCTATTTGGTTTGAGAAAAAAGCAGCCATTTACGGAATATGCTATGGATTGAGAAAGAAATTGGCCTATTTTTTCGAGTAATAAAATGATAACTGAATAATATAATTCATTAAATAATTAGCAATTTACTTCAATTAAATATAATACCACTTGAAGGATTATGTATAATTTTATTTATTATTTTAATAATACCGTTATATTAAATTACACTCTTTAAGCAGATGGCTAAAATTCAAAATTACTTCTGTTGTCTAAATAATGCTTTAGAAAATTAATGTTACATATACATCTTCGATGATTTACCCTCGATTGTTCTCTACTAACCCAGATTTATAAAAATCAATGAATGAATGTGCTAAAATTTCAAGGATTTTAAAACATACAAAATGTTGACGGTTGAGGAAGCAAATCATAACACAATATTTGTATAAAATAAACAAATCAATGTGGACTGAGCGCTTAGTTTTTATTGCTCACAAGCGTAAATAAAGTTTGTAAATCAAAAAATTTGACATGCCTAATTCATGTTTATTTTGATTTTAAAAATACCGTAAAGATCTTATTAGCTTGTGAAAAATATTATTAAAGTAATACAAGCAAAATTTCTCAGTTTTACTAAAGGGTGCGAGTTAATTTATTCTGAATGCATATATGTATTAACACTCCAAAGGTGCCAAAGGTCGTGGGTTCGATTCCCACTAGGGGTGGTGGCTTTACCACTCTATCCTGGCTAGAAAAGAGTGGTAACCTATAGATAACCCGTCCTAAAATTCGTAGTTAATAATAAATGGACGTTAAAATTTAAATAAATAAATATTTGTACTATTTTTGTAAAACACATTTCATTTGAATAGTCCGACCAAATTTATTATAATAATCCGGATTTTTTAGTGAAGATATTAAAAATTCAAATCGTCTCATAATATACTTCTGATATTTAAGAGAAATATGTCATTTATTTTTTTTATTTTTTTATTTTTTTTTTTTTTTTTCAACTTGTTCAAGTGAAAGCTTTGAATTTTGATAAGAACTGTCATCGTTAAATTAACTAATATACTCTGAATATTACTTTCCATCAGTCAATGTTTTTATGTTGTTTTTTTTTTTTCATAAAACTTATATTTTGATACATTTTTATAACTTTATTTTTAAGAATAAATTACTATATTTTCAATGACTTGATATTTTTTTTTAATTTTTTTAGGGAAGAGGTATTATTATAAAATAATAGTCAGATATAAAATTCAAACATAATTGATTTTATTGTATCACAGTCTTTTGTAATACATATAACTCTTTTATCTCTTTACTTTGTACAATATAATATATATATTTATTCATTTTAATAAAGACAATTCTAATATTTAATGTTTCATTATTGTCTTTTTCATCATATTTAATATAAACAGATAATAATGAAATGAAAGCAATAGAAAGCATAGAAAATTTCACAATTTCTAAACTATACCTAACATCACAGATAACAGTCTTCTATCACATGGCATGAAATTGCCATAAAAATAACATCAAAAACCTAACAAATAACTAACATCTAACCGTTAATAACTATGAGAACAAAGATTACTATTTAAAGCTATGCAAACATTTATGTTTTCTCATTAAATAAAAATTAACAACTATGAGAACAATTATTACAATTATTAAAGCTATCCAAAACATTTTTCTTTTTTAAAAAAGTATATATAAAAAAAAGAAATAATATATAACTAAAGTGTCTTCTTCTAATATTAATAATAATAATAAACGTTAAGAAAAACATCTAAGTACTTTTTAACAAATCTATAAAAATGAAGGCACTGTAGTCTTAAAGCTCTTGAAAGACGTCGGCGTAAAATGGTTGGTGGTAATTATTGTTTACCACGGCCTCCAGACCTGCTGAGGAGCCATCTTGAGCAGTCCGGAGAATTCTGGAGCAGGCGAATCCGAAGATCGGGAGCTAGCGGGGGTCGGCGGAAGCGAGTAAGTCGGGCTGAGAGGTGCTTCCGACACTCTGACGGTCAGCGGCGAGCACATATCAAGCTCGTTCAACCTGTGTCCAAGATGGGTCATGAGCTTCGTGCCGAGCCTCACGTCGACACCAGGAGTAGAGGCAAGACACTTGCTCACCTCACCGGCGCAGTGCGTGTAGCCGGCTCGGAACCTGTCGTCCGTCGTCGGTTGCGGCGCTAGTGACAATCGGCGAGCCTTGCGGAGCTTGTGGAGGTGTCTGACGGTCAGCTCGAGGATGTCGGCCTTCTCTAGTTTAGCGACGTTCTCGCCGTCAGACTGGAGTGCAGAAACCATAAGCTCTTTCAGTTCGTCCAAGCATCTGTTGATTCTGGCACGCCTCTTTCTTTCAAGCATAGGTTTCATAACCTGAACAAAAGAAAAAACAAATACTTAGTTAAACTGTCAAAAAAAAAATAATAATAATAAAAAAAAACTAATAGTATTATCAGACTTTAAAATTGATAACAATGACACAAAATTGTTGAAATTAAAAAAAATTATCAGAACAAAGAAAGAAAGCGGATAGCTCTGTAGCTTAGACAGAATTTGAATAAAAAATAACTATTGCATTTACACTAATTATTTAAATCTTTTACTCAATAATAGCGAATGACAATTATGGTTAATCAGAAAAATATTTTGAAAATTTCTTGTTGTATATAAATAATTATGAATTTGAAGGAGAAAACGTTATCTATTTTTACGAATGAAAGTGGCATTTACCTTTCTGTATTGGTAAGTCCTAGAGATGGGTTGAACTTGCTCCACGTCTACTGGGCTTGACTCGTACATGGTTGACATGTTGACCACTGAACACTGAGTCGACACTGAGTTTATTCGAGATCGAACTCGACGAACGATAAAAGTCTTAAGGCACTGAGAGAGATGTGTACTCCACTGAGTTCGTAGAGGGAATGATTGGGTGACGAGGAGTGGTGGGGGCTTTTATACCCGGAGCTAGCGTGGGAACGGGGCACTGGGAAGGCTCTCACAGGCGCAGCTGCTTCCCCCACCTTCTGTTTGGTGAGGCTACCGACTCGTGCCGGTGGGGAGATTCTCAGGCACGGTCCTAATTGTCTATCTCTTCGGGAGAGTTTGGGTCGAGGGGGGGCTCGTGCGAGGCTCTCGCGAAAACGGTCGCGCGCCCCTAACACATCGCCTCGTATAAACGCACACGCGCCGGACACTTGTTCCTTATGCCTATTGTCTGAATGAAAGTCGACATTGCGGAAGGACTCATGGTGGTCTTGTTTCAAAACCATGTGAACGCACACGCGCCAGACACTTGTTCTCAGACGCGTGTCTGTTTGAAATACACAGGTTATGTACAGATCGCATCATACGCACCCCGGACACTTGTTCCTTATGCGCATTGTCTGAACCGAAGTCGACATTGCGGAAGGACTCACGGTTGTCTTGTTTAAAAACCATGTGAACGTACACGCGCCAGACACTTGTTTCTCGGACGCGTGTCTGTTCAAAATACACAGGTAATCGCATCATACACACCCCGGGCGCTTGTCTCAAATTCTATTATTTGAACCAAAGTCATACACGTGTCAAAATTAAGTCTTTGGGCACGTGTCTAGTTATGATGATACGCATATAATGTCTATGTCACATTGCCTAGCGCAAACATGCACGCTTCGGACACTTGTTCCTGAAAACCAAAGTCCTGATTCCAAACCAAAGTCACCTTGTTTCACTCGAATAAAACATAAAACCATGCGAATGTTGGCGAATCCAAAAGCCTTTGGAATTGTGAAATACACACTTTATTCTGATACCTGCCTCATGTTCGTGCCAACCAAAATCAAAATACAAATATACACTTATTGAAAAATATTCCTTATGGAAATCGGACCCTGTAGAACTTCTGAGATAATAAAAATACTTTGATTTCCCCAAAATTACCCCACAATAAAAAAAGGAAACACAACCTTCATATCATCAATTTTTTTTTTTTTTTTTTTCGTTTTTGAATAGATAAACAGTTTATACTTCTGAGAATATTTTAACCGTAAATTCTCTAAACTAAATTTTTAAAACTGGTTTACAATATCTGCTGAACAGATTTTTTTTACTTTTAAATATGTTAACATATTTTTGTTGACCAAGTGACTAGAAGAAAACTTTATTTACTAAATAATAAAGTGGGCTGCCCACCTTTATTGGGTTGCTGGAGACACAGCGTGCTGATCATTCTTCGAGGCATTCATTTATTTAAAATATAATTATTGTATTTATTTATTGATAGATAATGCTCCGTATCTAAAGCGAAGAGCATTTAAAATATAATACAACAAATGTATTATATATCAAAAAAAAAAATCAAAAATAGATACGAAATATAAAACAATTAATATTTGTTTTTTGAAGTAAGATTTACGACTTTTTTAAACATTTTACTAATTATATGCAATTTTAACGCGATAATAAATTGAATTGTTAAATTTAATTCTTCTGTAATTTAAAAATCTTGGAATTTAAATGTTTAATATTTCATATTCGGTAAAACAAAACGAAGACTTCCGAAATTCAAGCACCGTTTTCTCTGGTTGTGGTTGACCAATATTTTAATTATGTTGCATTATATTTGAATAAATTATCTAGTTATTTCTGTCATTATTTGATGCTGATAACTTATTTTTAAAATCTTGGGCACTTATTACAAAATAAATTCCAAGTATATTATCAATAACAATGTTTTAAACAATAGATTTTGATATTTTATAATGTAACCAAGTAATAAATGGATAGAGACAATTTTTTTTTATAATATTAATTTTTCCCACGATTATTGTTTTTAGAAGATAATTTATATTACTCTTGAAACGTTTTTCGATAACGACACCTGACATGCACAGAGACCTGCCAAATGCAGGTGCAGAGTTTTGCACCCAAGCACTGCTGAAAATCCACCTGTGTTTGGGCCATTGTACTCAACTTGTAGACTTTACCGGGATTCCCACAGGCATTGTAAACATTCTACAAGGAAAGAACCTCAAATAATTTGCAATTCGTTGATATAACTATCCATTAATTGTAATCTATTTGAATTTTATAATAGAAGCCAATGGCCATACTACGCTCGGTAAACCATTTCCCTTTGATCACCGAAGTTAAGCAACTTAGGCCGTGGATGGGTGACCGACTGGGAAAACCACGTGCCGTTAGCATTATAAATCGTATAATAACCCTGTAAAACAAAAATTATAATAAGGTTTTTTTTTTTTTTTTCTACAATCCTTGCGAAATAATATATATTATATTCATTCATTTCCGTTGTTTAGAACGATTTATCCTGTAACCATCCTTCAAAAAATTAATATATTAAATAAATAAGTAAAAACAATTAGCTATGAAACAGATTAAAATATGAGCCCCACCCATAAAATAAAATTAAGCGTACTAGTTAGATCATTCTAGCAGATTATTATAAGCTAATAACTCTTCTAAAAAACGAGAAAAAATAAAAAAATTATTTTCCTTGAAATGTTTAGAAAGCTGTCACAATATGTGGTTAGTTGTCAGCTGGACACGAGTGACGTCTTATTAGTGCGCTGTCAGGACCACACTAATTCCCAGTGTTAAACTAACAATAATCTTTTCATATCTTTATAAAGTTTCTGAATTTTCTTTTATTTATTTTTTGTAAAAGAAGAGAACCTCTTTAGATTTACATTTACAACAGTTTTCATCTGGAAAAGAAAAAAAAAACATATAAGACTCCACCGTTATTTTGATATCTTAGCTATAAATTATTGATTAAAAGAAATAATGAATTCTTGTACTGGTTAGTGAGAAACCAAAGATATCGTCTATACAAATGCAAAGTATCGAATGTGAAAAAACGCATTTTTCATTTTATATCTATGCTGATTGCTGTTGGACTGATGTACTTTGTGGAAAACTCCCAAAAATTAAAGAAAAATAATTATTAATTAAAGAAAAACGAACTAACCAATTGTGCATTAAGTCTAACTAAAATATATCATAAGATAAAATATATATAGTCATCTATAAGGTACCAAACCACATTTCACATTCGATAGTTTCCATTTTTCTCGACGATATGCTTCGGGTCTTTGGAGCCAAGATAGCACAATTGGTGACTGCAAAATCAAGACATCAATCCTTATGGAAGGTCAAATTATTTATTTAAACCAGACATTTTTTGTTGTTGCTTTTATTTATTTTTTTATAAGTAGGTTAACAATGTTTTCAGCTTGGCGTACATTTATTTTATCTAACGTGCAATCAAGAGTTGATGGTAATTTCATAAACGACCAGGCAGCTACCACGCATACTGTTAACGCGAATGAAGCAACGTGCTTGTCAGATATAATTTTTGTCGTTTACAGATAGTGTATCTTAATAGATGTTAAATTGATTGTGTAATTATGTGAGATAAGTAAACATTTATTTTTTTTTGTTTCCATTTTTTTTTCAATATCATCCGTTATGGTTTAGATATCTTACAACCACTGTTATCTCTTTGGTGATAAAAATGTGATTAAATTTGAACCACAAACTATCAAATTCCTGTAAATTGGTAGTAGGGGTCTCCCATGGTCTAGTGGCTAGCACGCTAGATTCATAAGCGGGAGATGGTGGGTTCGATCCCCACCGGATATTTTCTCATCTCAGAGCACGCTGAGAAAATTCTTGGCTGCAACCTGGATGTCGGCGGTAATAGCCATGATTTGTTGATGCGCCGTTAAAAAAAAAAAAAAAAAAAAAAAAAAATTGGTAGTATTCAAAGAGTAATTGTTAATATTCTGTCTCTTATAGGCAATATAATTCCGATAAACATTGGGACATTAAATAGAGTTTTATTAATCAAATGAAGCTACCTTGAAGTACTGTGCGGCCCTAAAGACGAGGCACTTTTTATAAAAGCGATAAACTCTTCTGTTCACATCTTTCCATCAAAATCCCTACAAAGTCAGGGGTTGGTTGGGATTCGGATGGGAGAAAAAAACGTCAGATCGTCAGGCACAAATCTTTATTGGACTTTTCGGCTGCAAGAAATAAATATACACAATTACAAGTGAGAACAATCACTTTTAATTCTGTATATTATTTTTTTAGTGCTGAAGAAGGCTGCCAAAGCGCTGCCGAAACGTCCAATATAGATTTCTGCCTGAAGGTCTGACGATTTTTTCTCCTAGCCGAATCCCAACCATCGACGGCTAACAATCTTCATCTCATTAAAAAATCGCTACATTTTCTCAATCTGCGCCACATTTTCTTGGAAGAAAAACGTGCTTGGAATTCGGATACAGAGAAAAACATGGTCAACAATTAATATTGTTCCTATCTCAAATTTAAATATACAAAAATAATTCCACCAATGTCATTCTGACAAACGATTGGTACACCCAAACAAGACACGGCGCAGTACATACATACACATCTGACGACTTACAAAACGACTTACAAAAATACTACATGTGTTTAATTATTTAAAATTTAATACTGGAGGCCAGTCAATCAAAAACATTTTACCATTTAGAAATAAAAGCACGGCCTTATTAATATTTATGTTACATTCCTGCAATTTTGTAATTAGTTAAATTAATAATTTGTTTTTTATTGCTTTAAAAATGCACTGTAAAATATTATCTAATAAATACAATACATAATATACTATAGGCGAACATAACATGTAAATGATGGCATAAGATGCGCAAAAAATAAACACTCACCATAAAGGTATTATGGTCTGCAAAGATATATAGATATGTAATTAACAAAAATTCATTATCCTAAAGAAACCCTCCCTAAAGAATATCCAGCACCCAACACAATTTGATGTACCTTTCAGCACAAAAAGTGCAAGATCTCTTGTTCATCAGGTGTTCGTTCAGTTACCTGTCGTTCCTGGAAGAACCTGCAAGTGTATGGGGTTTAAGCCTGCAAACCGTGTACGCACCTGTTCTTCGTTTGACAGTTCGCACCCTTCCTGTACATTTGTAAAATCACCGTCCACGTTTTTTTTATGTACTTAAGACATTGTGTAACAATGTAATATAAGCTTCCCTTAAAATGAATTGATTGTGAAAGATCATGCTTGTTAAAACACCATAGATCAATAAATACTGTAATGGGAAACACTAAACAATCCAAATATGGAGAATGCAAATCAGCTGTTTTACGACATCAGAACAGCTGATTTCTAACCGGCATGATTAATTTAATTTGTTTCCTGTTTGTCATCTGTTTTATATAATTTTTACCCGTCTAGTTATTCATCTTGGCCTCTTTAATGAGTGAATTGATGACGTATTCCTATTAAAAGTGACGTGTATGTGTTTGTGTGTGTTTATGAGGACAACAATATGAGGGCTGTATAGGGATTTTCATTGGCCAAGACGGAGCCTAAGGAGGCTGGTGGTGGGGGAACATGCTACCGTGGGAAAGATCTCTAGCTTCCCACGTGCCCGGTCGCCCGCCCAGCACGAGCCTGCTCTCTCTCTCTTTCTCTCTCTCACTCTCTCTCTCTCACACACACACACACACACACTCTCTCTCTCTCTCTCACACTCTCTCTCACACACTCTCTCTCTCACACACACACACTCTCTCTCTCACACATACTCACTCACTCCGTCTGTCTCTATCTCTTTTTAACTACTCTGTCACAGTCATCCTCACTCTCTCTCTTTCTCCTTGTATCTCTTCTTTCCCTTTACGTTTTCTCTGTTACACTCATAACTTCTGATGCCCTGTCTCTCACCTTAAGCTCAAACTGTCAACCTCTCACTCCCCCCTCTCCTTTCTCTCTCTCTTGGTTTTTCATATATGTCGCACTCATCACGTTTATCTTCCCTCCCACTCTTCTCACAAATCATTATTTCGTAATTCATAGATTAACAAATTATTTATTTATTAAGAATTTTGCCACTTTTGGCGATTGACTCTATCAATCTTTTGATATATTATAGAGATCATGAGCACACTGAGGTGTGGTCCATTTACAATTGTATAATATAAGTTAGTTGACAATAATGTAATGAAATAAAAATTAGACATAACTATAATTAAAAATTTGTACAAAAGGGAAACCAAACAGATTTATAGCGGGAGTTCCATTTTATTTTTCACCCGAAGCTTGTCGGCGTTCAAGAAGAAGAAAAACACATTTATTGGGTCGGCTTGATTGTAAGCCTTACACAAATTTAACAACAATCGGCGTTCAAATATGAACATTCTTTGGTTAAATTTGTTGTATAAAATGCCATTTATTGAGTCAAATTTTAAAATAATTTACTACTAGAAGCTTGCTGTTGGCGTTATAAAGGGTGGTAACCTATAGATAGCCCGGTGTTAATAGCCCAACTATTAGTTCCCCGTTAAACACAAAAAAAAAAAAAAAAAAAAAAAAAAAAAAAATCTACTAGAAGCTATTTCGAATCATTTTTTTTTAATTTTTGTCGTTTACTTGATTAATACATATATTCTTTCTTTTAATTAATAGTACTACATTTTGTTACTTTTTCTCATAAGTGTGAGAGTTGAGATATTTATAAGTTAATTTAAAAAATAAACTGAAACTTACGAAAAAACATTTCACGTTATTATTCTGTTTTTTGTATTGTTTTGTTTTTTTACCAGAACAAGTCTTAAATCTATAAGCCCCAATGCGCTCTATGAAAATATTATTTCCCACCTAAAATGCGTTTCTAAGGGTATATCTGATCTAATAGTGGAAGGAAAGCTGTAAAACCCAGAGACTATTTCGTACCTACCATGTGAAACTATCGAATATGCAAAATCTCGTTTTCCAGATTGGAGACTTTGCTCTTGGATTGTGGACGATACGGCTTGTCGTAAATTGTCACAACTCTAACCCCTTTACAGAATAGCCTTTAATGCCTTAAATTAAGAATGCCAAATCAGTCTATCAGAAGTTTCATTCCAATCTCCCCGGCCATCCAAATCCTTTGATAAACTCTCTATCCTCCTTCCATAATCCACAAAAATCCTCATAGAAGGCTGAAGCGGCGGTGGCCTAGAGACAATTTGTTTTAACATGCCATCTGTAATGCTCAAAATTTATTGTGGGTTTTGTAATTGTACATATTCCCACATCACGCCTTACATTGTTAATTTTCCAATACCAACAAAATTACTGGAAATATGTTTACATATTGTTGTAATTATCAATAACGGTTAAAAAAAAAAAATAAATAAAAAATAAAAAAGAAAGCATCGAATGAGACCATTTTTCAATATATTACTCTGACAATGATTAGAATATGTTCTTTCTCTAGTCGGCTCAGATTTGCATAATTGAGAGTTTGACATGGTATGGACGATATAATTGTCTTAATATTTATTTGGGTCATTAAGACACATTGTGTTAATTAAATTCTATCTTTATTTTTTTCATTGTTTTTCTTTTCTAGGTTTAATTATGTATTCTAATCCCTCCAATCCAAAATACTCCGCAAAATAGTCAATGCTCCGTTCTATGTCTCAAACTTCACTATCCATAATGACCTAGAAATCCCCTTTGTCCAAACCTTGTCCAAAACCCGATACCTTAACTTCCACTCCCGCTTGCCTGGTCACGACAATCCTCTAATCAATAACTTATCTTCATCCTCCAATCCCGGTAACCCTCACCGTCGCCTTAAGCGCAAATGGCCAAGAGATTTATTGTAAAATGTAAATATTATAAATGTAAATAGTCACACAAAAACAAGATGTAAACATCTGTTAACACTTCACGCTAATAGGTTTTGGCCAATGGCTTTTTTTTTCCTATTGATAAATCATGATCAAACGAATTATAAAAAATACTTTATGTATTGTATAATTGACAAATAAAGATAAATAAAATTTAAAAAAAAATTATGTATTCTAATATAGTTTATACATTTAAAGGGAGTAAAATTTATAACATTTGCACATAAAATGCATATAAATGCATGGGATGTGTAGAATAAAACAATAAACGCCGCCTTCGTAGGGTTACGTGGGGGGGGGGGGGGTCGATGTAAAAATAATATGAGCCTTAAATCTAAATTTTTGGCTACCTAAGTAGGCATTTACATACAAACTAGCTTAACTCATTCCCAGAAAAATAAAACATTTCATTGACAAGTACAATATATAAACAACTTTTCTAGTAGGTGTATTAAAATAATGTCCCATAAACAGAATATGAATATATTTGTTGTAGAATAATTGTAACAAGTGCCCACAAACAAGAAAGTAATAAAAATATCAGTAGCCCGCGCAATCCATTCATCAACAAAACGAGTACAAGCTAAATTGTCAAGACACAAAAGAATTAACCTTTTTTAAAGTGCAAAAAAAAGGTTGTTACAAAAAAAAAAAAAAAAAACACTTAACGATCCTACATCCGCATGTACAAACAGTATGGAAGTGTTAACACGAGAAAGGAGCGTCGACTGGTTTTGTAGCGAGGCTGTCTCATTGGTTATGTAAGGCACGGTCTCATGTTTCGCGTTAATCAGCCATCTTGAAGATCTTGGTGGAATCCGCAAGGAAATGCGGAATTTTTTAATCCGTTTCCGTTCTTCCTGATGTGGGTAATTTATGGAGAATAGGGAAGAAAGTTGGAATAATTTATTTATTTATTTGTTTAATTTTAGGCATCCCTAAACAGGCGATGTGATTGGGTAAAACAAAAATACAAATCGTTCATGCAATGAGAAAAAATTAATGAAGGTTTCAGGGGAAAAAATAATACAAGAAACAAAAAAAAATGTTCTAATAATAAACTGATAGTAACCAATTAACAAAAAAAATAAAAATAAACTTAAATGTATGTATAGTGCGGCGCCAAAGTAGTATTTAAGCTTCGAAGTACTTATAGGAAATTTGGTTCTTAGCAAAAAGGTTCCTATAAACATGGGTTGGGATATACTTCCTGGAGGTGCGGAGCTATAAAACAACGTTTTAAAAGCTTCAAATGGCAATAACTTCTCAACTACTGCTGTTAGAGAAAAAACTTTTAAAGAAAGTTGTAAGTCATTAAATTCGGAATTTTTTTGGTACCAAGAAATCTAATTTTGCATCAGGGGATATGGAGATTTGTATAACTGAATCACCACAGGGAGTCTTGATCAACGGAAAAACACTAATTATTAAAGAAAGACGAAAAAAAATCTCCAGATACCGTAATGAACCCATTCCTTGGTGCCAAAATGTGGAGAATTTATTGGCCTACAACATTTATCTGAAGGTTAATCCTCTAACACCACATGTTGTGAAGTTGCCGTGATTTGGTGACTAAAAAACGTAGCTTCAGCAGTTTTTTTTTAGCTAACCCATTCTGGAACTTGTTTTGCTCAGCATTGATTTTCACGACACTACTTTGGGGCACCCTGTTTTAGAAAATTTTAAAAAAAAAGTAATAAATTAATGGAAGTGTTGACGTTTGATAGCACATTTGAAGGTTGGTAGTTAAAATTAAGGAGTGGAACATAAACTTGTGATGGAAAAATACTAATAACTGTGAAATCGCTAGTTTTATTGCAAAGTAATAGATGAAAGAAGAATGGAAAATGGAAAACTAAAACCTAATTCTATAATAAAACCTAAAGCTATTTTTGAGAGGAGAATGTTGACCTTTGAGATGGCGAAGTTAGATGCTGTCGGTGAATATAACACATTTTTTTTATTTGAAAAAAAGTTCGTTTTATTAACTACAAGACCCATCCCCAGAAATATCTACATATATCTATCTATCATGAAGATTATATAGTTAGCCGTCGAGGTGATAAAAAATCAGGGAATAGTTGGGATTCGGCTAAGAAAAACATTAATAAGATTTTTGCAAAAAATATATACTCAGGACGTTTAATTTCTGTTTTTTCTTGACATTTTACCTGACGAAGGCTACCAAAGTGTAGCCGAAACGTCCTGAATGTAGATTTTTTACAAAAATCTTATTGATGTTTTTCTTAGCCGAATCCCAACTATTACCTGATTGCTTATATCTATCTTTATAAATGGTCTATGATCTGCGGATGTAGTCCGACAAATAAATGTTAATTTGGTTGCCCAGTAAGAAAGTAAAGTGGTAGGCCAATCACGGGCCTACCAAGCTCTTATCACAGTCCAAAATCAATACTACAGTTTGCAGAACCCCCAATAGAAAAGGACTCATCTATAACATAGAATCTCATCTGCCAGGACGACGGGTCCTCACGCTCAACACACTTCCAATTACAGGAGATTGGGCAGGGAGAAAAAAAAATCCACTGTCCCTCGACCCATAATAAGGGTAGGAGCGGAGAGAGAGAGAGAGAAAGAGCGAGATAGAATAAGAGTGGGGATAGGAGATCGCCTTGAGGGACTCCAGGTGTCCCAAGGTAGCGTGGGAACCGAGAGATTCCCACGCACGTGCTAGCAGCAGGACCATTATACCAACAGCCCACACTTAACACGTGCCCCTTCTTATAATCCACTCTCTTACTATACGGATAGTCACCTGGGTAACAGTTGGGCATTTTTTTGTATAGTTTATATTATTTAAGTATTTCTGTATTGTACAATTTATACGTACATATATAAATAAACACTAAGATCATCGGGGTTCGGTTATGTGTTAAACGAAGCAGTCAATATTTGGGATTCAGCAAGGAAAACATCAAAATGATTTTTGTAAAAATCTTCCCTCCGGCACCTATTGCTGACGAAGGCTACCAAAGAGTAGCCGAAACGTCCTTAATACAGATTATTACAAAAATCTTGTTGATGTTTTCCTAGCCGAATCTCAACTTTTCCCTGACGGCTAACTATCTGATTATAAAATAAGTTATATTTCTGCCAACGTTTTGGCTTGACAAGCAAGCCTTCTTCAGGGCTAGTGGAAGAAATCTTCCGCTTTGTGGAGGGTACATTTGACAAACATTTTCATAATCGCAAAGGTCGACTACTCAAATAAACATTAAGGTAAATTTTTGTAACAAACTATTTTTATGAACGAGTCTTGATTTCTTAGAAACATTAACTCACCTTGCTTGTTGGATTTGAACCTTAATTTTCATGATTTGCGCTCCGGTGCGTTGCCAATCAGGTACGTCTGCGAACCACATATCTTGACGATTTAATTTACCATAAAATGGAGTCAATTCTTCACATACAAGACAACTGATCTGAAACCAGATAATGTTATTCCGATATAATGATGAGAAAGGATTACCTGCAGAACGTTTCGGGGACATAGCCCCAATTTTCACGTCTTGGCAAAAAATTTTCACGGCATTGAAAATTGGACTAGGTCATTGAAAACTTTCTGAAAAAAAAATTACCCGTGGAAGTTTTGGAATTGTTTTCATTATTCTAGGCTTAGATTTATAAAACGATATTGTAACATACATTGGAAGTGCCGTGATTTTCAAATCTTTCTTCTTGTCAAAAATATATTTTATGTTGGCAAAATGTTGGTCCACGTGTAACACGAATATTCAACAGAAGCTACGTTACTGGAGATCGGAAATGATATTTGGCACGAAATTTATATTCCAATTTTGGCGGGAGTTCATTTATTAAAATTTCAAGTACATCTGTTTCTGCTAACGTTAGTTACTCAACATTAGCGGGGTAGGAAAATATTTTTTAAAATAAATATTAACAGTTTGGCTGAATTTTGTGCACGAAGTTACTTAAATTAAAAGTTTAAGTACATCTGTTTTTGTTGAAGTTATTTACTCGGAAAAAAAATGTTTTGGTAAATCTAGTGAAGAGGGGGGTATTAAGGAATACCAATTACATTTTTACAAATAATTTATTGATTTTTTAATATAAATCCCCGATACCATCATTAGTACATCCTCTGAACAGTTGTAATGACCTTTCCTTATTGACAAAAACATATTTGTTTGCCTGGTATTAAAAATAAATGATTAAACCAAAGAAGTTCATAAAGGGGGTTAATGTAAATTGTCGGGTATTATGGCATGGGTAGTTTAAACCATTGAAAATAAGTTAAAGGTGAAAAATAATAATTATTGACGAATAAACCCGAATTTTAAGATTTTTTCAAGCCTATTTCACAAGATTTCAAAACACCACATTATGATCATTACCTCGAACAACAAATATTTCAGTCCATTTCACATAATTTTTCGGCCTTCAGGACATTTTCAAATACTAGAAGAAAAATAACGTAAATGTTAACTTCAACAATGAACCCTCTAGTTTCATCATTTATATTAATATAACTACCCTCTGTATATATTTGTATATTTATATTAATATAACTACCCTCTGTATATATTTGTATATTTATATTAATATAACTACCCTCTGTATATATTTGTATATTTATATTAATATAACTACCCTCTGTATATATTTGTATATTTATATTAATATAACTACCCTCTGTATATATTTGTATATTTATATTAATATAACTACCCTCTGTATATATTTGTATATTTATATTAATATAACTACCCTCTGTATATATTTGTATATTTATATTAATATAACTACCCTCTGTATATATTTGTATATTTATATTAATATAACTACCCTCTGTATATATTTGTATATTTATATTAATATAACTACCCTCTGTATATATTTGTATATTTATATTAATATAACTACCCTCTGTATATATTTGTATATTTATATTAATATAACTACCCTCTGTATATATTTGTATATTTATATTAATATAACTACCCTCTGTATATATTTGTATATAATTTAAAACTTATTTTACCAACACCATCAGCCTCATTATTTTAGGCCTTGTCATTGTGGCATACTTCTCACAAAATTAAATATTAAATCTTACAATTATTATTATTGTATATACTTTACAATAATAATATACTTATTATTATATATATTATTATTATTATTATTATCAGTTTATTCTATTTCTACATAAATTAATGTTTAATTGAAATAATTTAATAATAATAATATGTATTATAATTTTAAGGTTTAATGTTTAGTTGTTCCTTCCTAAAATATTTGACAAAATAAAAATAACCAGACCTTAACCAACCACTTTCATAGTTCCCCTCATTTATTTTCATTTCCTAGACTTTTATTTATTCTATTCTTTTCATTACTATTTTGAATAATCACTAGAACTATTTCAGTGGCTACGATTTTAAATATCAATATTGTTGAAAATATTTATTATTATCAGGACAACCAGCCCTGAAACTAACTAATTATTATTATTTTTTTTTTTTTGCATTTTTTTTTTCTTGTTTAACGGTGTATCAACAATTGGGCTATCTATTCCCGCCCTTTTATAATGCCAACAGCATGAGGTCGGTGCACAAAACTATATTCATAATATTGCTTTCCTTTTCATATGGTTTACTTAATTTATACATTTAGAATTGAGAAACCTCTCAATATATATATATATATATATATATATATATATATATATATATATATATATATATATATATAGGATATAGGATTTCCAAGACAAATTCAGAATTTAGTTATTATTTTCTTATGTGCAATTTTGGGCCAACTTTCTTACAATAGGGGGCGAGGTTAGCCCAGTGTAGAGAACTCGACTAGTGAACTGGAGGACCAGGTTCAAAACCCGAGCGGGCACTAAAGATTTTTTCTTCTAGTGCTGCCGTTCGAGGGTTGGATTTGGGGTCCCAGATCGTCCCTAGGCTCACCCAGCCTTTAATTAATTTAATTAATAATGGGTACCTTGGGTGCTAATGACTCTAGCAGTCGAAGCAGCCAAGGGGAAAATCAGGCGGCCGGGGCATAGTGTTGACCACACTATCTCCCTAGTGTGCCATACGGTCAAGAATCAGATACCTCTACAGTATCTGCCCTTCTGGGCCCTTGTGGCCTGTTACGGGACTGATTTTTTTTTTTCTTACAATAGATACTTTTTTTGTTTTGTAGGTAGGTAGAAAAATTAAAAATGTAAAGTATTTTCATTTGAAATATTTATAATATGTAATAATTAAAATATACTGATTTATCAAGTAAACAGAATCTAATATTTGATCCTACTTCCTAAATCTAATATTGAATGCCTCATATATTATTTCCATTTACTTGCTATACTGTTGTTTACAATACTGTTTTGAAGAACAAAGTTTATTTTTATTTACAATCAACTGGTTCATTCAAGCCTTCAGAAAAATTCTGAAATTGGCATGGAAAATTCTGAATCTGTCTTGGAAATCCTATATATTATTAAGATACCACTACTGAACCCTAACAATTTCTATCTTCGCATTCCCAACGGCCAAGGAAATACAAAAATCAAATGAATTTGGTTTCTCAATGAATTGCAAATTAATTATTTTCCCCGCGAGTGCCAACATCGGCTTTAAAACTCATTTGAATAAATTTCTTTCCTCATTTGTGTGGGAGCGCTATCGTATAGTGCAGGTCCTACATAAACTAAGAGATAGGTTGTTGTGTTATTCACAATAGATAAGGAGCATTCAACAATAAATAGTGATAACATCCAGGTTTATGACTGTATACGGTAAGATGACGCAGTTCCGGCATGCTCCCTGCTACCCGCCCAGGTGTGACTCTTACTACCGTGGGAACCGAGAGATTCCCACGCACGTGCCAGCACCCGGTGTAATACCTACCTACGCCCAGGAACACGTGTGCTTTCTTACAGTTGCCTTCCTTCTGGGCTCTTGAATGACTCACCGGGCTGTCTGGGGTTTAAATGGGTGCAGTTGGGGCGGTATTAAAGTTTTATAGCTGCTGTTTGTCATGACCGGATTATGACCGGTATGGTGGCTCTGACCGCTGAGGCGTCAGAACTACTTTTCTAAGGTCCTGGGTTCGATTCCCACTAGGGGTGGTTGCTTTTCTCTAGGTAAAAAGAATAACCATCTGCCATATACTTGCTAAGAAAGGTTGGTAATCTGTCGATAACCCTAATAATATTATCCTATGAATTTCTCATGTTCTAATGGGGCGATTCAAAAAAATGACCGTTTTATAGGTAAAAATCAAAGTTTATTTTTCTTCTACTTACAAGGCTATTAATAATCAAGATATATACCATTGTGTTCCATGGTTTGTGGCCTTCTGGAAGTCAGCTGTTGAAATCCTTGATGGTACCATTATTTGGGTTTAGAATCGAAGAATTCACGAGCGCCATTTTCAACTTCATTCAAGTTGTTGAATGTTTTTCCAATGAAAAACCTGAAGGAAATGAGCCATTGATCCGAACAGATGGTAGTCTGATGGTGCTAGGTCTGGACTAGATGCTGGGTGAGGAAGAAGCTCGATTCCATCGACATAATGTGGCATTATCTTGTAGAAACAATACTTGCCTTCTGTTGACTAAACCTGGATACCGCGGAACCAAAACTTCGTGAATTCTCTACAGTTGTACTGAATAGACCCTCTTAGAATTGCTTTTTGTAGGATCGGCTTCAATAGCAGTGTGCAGAGTGTTCTGGCTCAAATCACATTCATAAAATTTTTGGAATTTTCTCATTGTCCTTTAATTCAAAGAGTCTTCATCCTCAAATTTAACCACTAAACGAATGGCTTCAGTTGCTGAAAACTTCCGTTTACAAAAATAAAGCAAAATTATGATAATTCCGTACTGTAGTGTCATTGTGAACAAAGGGGAACTATAGAAGTACTGAGCCCAGATAGAGGCCATGCTGCTTACCAAATGATTCAGACGGGATTAAACATCAACTTCTTATCACAATTCGTAGCTCCAAATGTAAATAAGAGAGGAATTACGATGCAAAGTTCAAACACAAAGACAACGGTCATTATTTCTGACTCAACCCATTATATATTAGATCAGCGTTTACTAACCTTTTAGTGTGGTTCCTCCTTCCCTGCATATGGAGGAAACCCTAATATAATGACCCAATTCGGAAGTGCCTACTAGAAAATCTCGTTTCATATCTCATAGAACACGAAAACATACATTTTTCATTTTTTCTTAATTTTATTTATGGCAAAGGGTCGATAAAGTAGTATCCCATTCTTCCATATCAGAGTTGTAATGTAATGATTACATTGAGTAATGATTACTTTTCCAATTACTTTCCTGTTTTAATAGGAATTCGCCTTGGGCACACACTAGACATTGTCAAAAATCGGAATCCGGGCTTTTTTACTAAAAATTACATCAAAAGTAATTGCCATTCCCATTCCCATTACAGTAATGGTAATGGGAATGGCAATTACATTTTCGACTTAAAAGTAATGGGTACTGATTTTTTGATTCCCATTACTTGTAATGGAAAAAAAGTAATTGCAATTCCCATTCCCATTACTGTAATGGGAATGGGAATTGCAATTACATTTTTCAAGTAAAAGTAATGGGTACTGTTTTTTTAGATTCCCATTACTTGTAATGGAAAAAAGTAATTGCAATTTCCATTACAATTACAGGAATTGGAATGGAGTAATGGGAATGGCCATTACATGTCTGTAATTGGATTACTTTTCATTAGATAGTCCGGGTTAGAAAAATTGTATTTTTCAAGGGAAAGAGAGATTTTATGCAGTTTTAGGTGAAATAAATTTTTTTTTTTTTTTTTTTTTTTTTTTTTTTTAGAGAAAACCAGGTAGTGCAGGACTCCAACCGACTAAAAACCTTCCCCACTTTTCCTTTGCGAATATGATTGAATCCACTCACGGAATTTATATATATATATATATATATATATATATATATATATATATATATATATATATATATATAATCATGTCTTTGCCTTTCTGTTTGTTTGGTGTTCCTTATACATATCTACGCCGTTTGACCGATTTTGACCAAACTTGACTCACAGATAGCTCTTGATCTGGGTAATCTCGTACTCCAGATCAAAAACTTCTACAATCTGTCTGTCTGTATGTTTGTTCCTTATACAAATTCAAACCGTTTGACCGATTTTGACCAAACTTGGCACACAGATAGGTCTTGATCCAGGAGTCTCGTAGGCTAGGTCAAAAACGTCTATTAGCTGTCTGTCTGTATGTTTGTTGCTTATACACATTCACACCGTTTGACCAATTTTGACAAAACTTGCCACACAGATAGGTCTTAAACCGGGGAGTATCGTACGCTAGGTCAAAAACTTCAACCAGCTGTCTGTCTGTATGTTTGTTCCTTATACAAATTTACACCGGTTGACCGATTTTGACCAAACTTGCCACACTGATAGGTCTTGATCCGGGAGTCACGTGGGCTAGGTCGAAAACGTCTACCAGCTGCCTGTCTGTATGTTTGTTGCTTATAAACATTCACACCGTTTGTCCGATTTTGACCATACTTACTTCTGGAGTTCTACATGTAATAATAAGTACAAAATATTACAAAGTTTTCAAAATAAATGTATAAGAATCGCAAATATCTTACCCAGATACACCAAAATAGAAACACTTCATAACATATCCAATATTCCGCACATTAAATTCTTTATATACAAGCTCACATATGATAGGGAAAACCTAACCCACTTATGGAGAATATAGGTAACTATAGCAAATGTAGCACTGAGAGATACGTAGATAAAAGGACAAAACATATATTATTGAAATAAGTATAACAGACTATGCCGAGTGGATGCTAAGAACTGGATTATAATTTCAGGAGTGAGATAACTATACATAAACATTACTCATTAATCCCTAACTGTATATTCTATTGTATGTATACATAAATAGTACTTCTTATTACTAACTATTTTCCTTCCAAATAATGAATTTTATATTCACTTTCATAATGTAATAGAGCAAGGAAATGAAGAAGATACATTTCATGCATTAAAGAAATTGTCATTGACATTATAGGTAATTTGGGTAAAAATGCAGTTTCCAGCCCTCCAAACCGATTTCTTTCAAATTTTGCACAATAACGTATTTTCATGCACTAAACACGAATACGATAAAAAAAAAAACGTCGGATTTAACTAGGAAAGAAGTTATTAAGCACTTAAGTTCACTGTTGTTGCGAAAAAAAAATAGTAAGCTTTCTAAAAAGTCTGGAAGATTCTAAAGATTTGTAAGCAAAACATTTACCTGACGTTTTGAAATTATCTCGTCTTGAAAAAATCTGATTTTTTCGCCCTTGGATTCTTCGAAACGAAGTGAGCTTTCTTTTTCTAACCATATAAATGAATATTGTATTATCTTAGACGGTACTTGTAGGAAAAAGTTCTAAAAATAACAATCAAATTTAAACTTTTTTGCATATACCCCGATTGAACGAAAATGTGTAACATTGGAGCTTTTATTGATGGTCCAAATTTAGTTTTAATCGGATAAATTTTCTTTAAAGTATAGTAAATACTAGTAGTTTTCCATGCAATGTATTTTGTCAATACTCGTCGCCATACACAAGCAGTAATTTTTTTTTTTTTTTTTTTTTTTTTTTTTTTTTTTTTTTATGAATGGAACTCCATCATGAAGGTGATATAATAAAACAAGACAGAAGTGCTCCTTATTGATGGCGAGCAGAGTTGGGTTTAATTTTATTTATATATTTATAAAAAAAAAAAGCTAGTAAAAGAAAGGAGCTTTCTTTTTGCTTTCTTGTACAAACTTTAATAACCTTCGTAATACCACCTTTAGTATACTTCCTAGTACTACCTTTAAAACCCTTCCTAATACCACTTTCAATATCCTTTGTAATACTAACTTCAATACCTTTCCTTATAATACCTTCGTAAAACCACCTACTCTGCTTTAGTACCTACCTATACCCTAGTACCACCTTCAAACCCCTTCCTAATAATACCTTCTATACTCTTGTAAATACCACCTTCTATAGCCTTCCTAATACCATTTTATATGTCCTTCCTAATGCTACATTGTATATACATCGTAATACCACCAGTGTTGTAAAATACCCGGGTATTTATTCTTAAGGGTTAATACCCAGGGTATATAATAAATACCCAATTTCATAAATACCCGGTTATTCAAGGTATTTAACTAAACCGCGACTTAGTAATCGAATATAGTAAAATGTGATGGATCTTGCCAGTTTAGAGCTATTGCAACACTGAGAAACTATTAAAACAATAATAAATTATAAAATAGGATCACTGAGAGGTTAATAAATATTAAATTATTATCTGAAAATTTGCCATGGAACTTCGGGCTGCTAATAAACCAAGTTGTTTGCTTAAATTTGATACTACTGAACTGCATTGACAAAACTGTAGCCTCAGCTAAAACTTTGGACTAGGATTATCTCAATTTCTCAAAACACAAATTAAGTTACCTACTCATTGATCAAAACACATGTACCTTTCAAGCCTCTCCACCATAACATGGGACTTATTTAATTATTTTCTTTGTCATTGTCTTCAAGACCTTCCCAAACAAAGGATCTTTGCCATAATCCCTCTTGGTCCCTTCAGTCAGCCATGTCGTTCCGAAGATCAAGAAAGTAACTTCTCATTTTTGATGAGATTTCCGCTTACTGTAATGTTGTTACTACTGTATGAGTATAATTTCAAATAATATTAACAAGGATCACAAACTTAAACTTAACATAAACTGGTTTTGAACTATTATAATAACCATTAAAAATGTTTTTGGCACTTTTTTAAATTTAAATAAGTCTTTAATAATTGAATAGACTTCATTAAAACCTTTTTAAAATTAATTAACCTTCCCCTCTGTAAAAGTAATCATGAAAATTCATAGATATACATTAAGTTGTAAATACCCATAAATACCCGGACCGACTTTTAACTTTCTTTAAAATATTACTGGGTAAGTGTTAATGTTCATTATCTTCTTGTGATCAAATGGGTAAGTTTCAGTCGTTGTTTGCACCAAAACTAAGTTGTTTTAAGCCAAAAAACTGAAAATACCCACTTTTTGGGTATTTACCTTCCCTGTGGGTAAATACCCAATTTATATTTAGCTACCCACTGGGTATTTACCCACCCCACATTACTGAATACCACCTTCAGTATCCTATGTAAAATCATTTTTTAATGAGCAAAACTTCCTAATTTATTTTGTGACTTTTCTGAATAAATTTGTTTCAGCAAGTTATAATGCAAATAAATTTCAATTCATATATTTTAATTTCTTTTGTTCTAGTAATCACCGTTTTTGCGAATATTTACAAGTTTTCCTGAGAATTTATTTATATTTAACAGAAAGTTTGAGAATAAAATTTTGGTTGTATATTTAACTATTAAAACAATAATAAATTATAAAATAGGATCACTTCGTAACGCCGTACAGTCGATTCTATATTTTTTTTCTTTTTAAACCCTATATTCAAACCCGATAAAAAAAAAGTATTCAAATATCGCTAAGGCTGTAATCTCTCCTTCTCTCAAGAACGGACAGACAGCTAGTAGATGTTTTTGACCTAGCCTACGAGACTCCCCGATCAAGACCTATCTGTGAGACAAGTTTGGTCAAAATCGGTCAAACGGTGTGAATGTGTATAAGCAACAAACATACAGACAGACAGCTAATAGACGTTTTTCACCTAGCCCACGAGACTCCCGGATCAAGACCGATCTGTGTGGCAAGTTTTGTCAAAATCGGTCAAACGGTGTGAATGTGTATAAGCAACAAACATACAGACAGACAGCTAATAGACGTTTTTGACCTAGCCTACGAGACTCCTGGATCAAGACCTATCTGTGTGCCAAGTTTGGTCAAAATCGGTCAAACGGTTTGAATTTGTATAAGGAACAAACATACAGACAGACAGATTGTAGAAGTTTTTGATCTGGAGTACGAGATTACCCAGATCAAGAGCTATCTGTGAGTCAAGTTTGGTCAAAATCGGTCAAACGGTTTGAATTTGTATAAGGAACAAACATACAGACAGACAGATTGTAGTAGTTTTTGATCTGGAGTACGAGATTACCCAGATCAAGAGCTATCTGTGAGTCAAGTTTGGTCAAAATCGTTCAAACGGTTTGTATTTGTATAAGGAACAAACATACAGACAGACAGATTGTAGAAGTTTTTGATCTGGAGTAAGTGATTACCCAGATCAAGAGCTATCTGTGAGTCAAGTTTGGTCAAAATCGGTCAAACGGTTTGAATTTGTATAAGGAACAAACATACAGACAGACAGATTGTAGAAGTTTTTGATCTGGAGTACGAGATTACCCAGATCAAGAGCTATCTGTGAGTCAAGTTTGGTCAAAATCGGTCAAACGGTTTGAATTTGTATAAGGAACAAACATACAGACAGACAGATTGTAGTAGTTTTTGATCTGGAGTACGAGATTACCCAGATCAAGAGCTATCTGTGAGTCAAGTTTGGTCAAAATCGTTCAAACGGTTTGTATTTGTATAAGGAACAAACATACAGACAGACAGATTGTAGAAGTTTTTGATCTGGACTACGAGATTACCCAGATCAAGAGCTATCTGTGAGTCAAGTTTGGTCAAAATCGGTCAAACGGCATTGATATGTATAAGGAACACCAAACAAACAGAAAGGCAAAGACATGATTATATATATATATATATATATATATATATATATATATATATATATATATATATATATATATATATATATATATCCATTCCAATTCCTGTAATTGTAATGGAAATTGCAATTACTTTTTTCCATTACAAGTAATGGGAATCTAAAAAAACAGTACCCATTACTTTTACTTGAAAAATGTAATTGCAATTCCCATTCCCATTACAGTAATGGGAATGGGAATTGCAATTACTTTTTTTCCATTACAAGTAATGGGAATCAAAAAATCAGTACCCATTACTTTTAAGTCGAAAATGTAATTGCCATTCCCATTACCATTACTGTAATCGGAATGGGAATGGCAATTACTTTTTTCAAAAGGAATGGGAATTTGTAATGGGAATGGGGATTCCATTTTTAACAACTCTGTTCCATATTGACTAATTTATTTCCTATCTTTTGCCCGACATGTTTCGTGCCTTTGTGTCGCACCTCTTGAGGGACTTTCCTATGCAAAACATTTTTTTTGTTGTAAATCTCTAAATTCATGTTTTGTTCAATAATAACGACTCATCTTTTCCCTAAATAAATTTACTTTTAAACAAGATATTATTTTATTTAAAATCCTAGTCCTCTCGTCATGTGTACATAAAAAGTATTAGGAAAAAGTGTAATATACATATTTGTCTGTTTGGTCTTTCGCCGGCTCAAAAATGGTCCGATTATTACGAAATTTGGTGCAAAAGTCGTCCACCGGAACAAGGTCTTTGGATCAAAATTCTCGAAAAAGCTGGTGCATGTTTTTTAGGTTCTATAACTTACGACCTGACGTTTTCTCTTAGCCGAATTCCGACCATTCCATTAATTCTTATCACCTCAACGACCAGCAAAATTGTTGCAATATGTTTTTGGGGTCGTTGAATCCAGATCCGAGGTCACAAAAAGCCATGCGCTTTTTGTATAAGCCCCACCCCCCAAAAACTCATAATTTAAGATATTTTACGCTATAAAATTGATATTCAAGTTGTTAACCAAAATAAACGACTTTTTCCTGGTTACTGCCATTTAGTGCTTAATTATACTAATTTTATGAGACCTAAACGAATTCGATTGCTCCATTCGGAGCGAAGTTACAGCCCTTTAAATATATGACATATAAAAAAAATCGCGTTTTTGCTTATATTTAATGTTTTCTAATGCATACAATCTTGACATTAGGCCTTCGGAGTTAATTCTTGAACTGTTGCAATCCTTAAAATCCCAAAATAACACCCTTAAAAAATCTCCCCATATTTTATTGGAGCAATGTATCAATTGAAGTAAATTAAATAAACGACCTAAAATAAATTAATTTCGAACTACTTTTTTATAAATTTGCCTACATATTAATTAATTAATGTGTCCTCTATGCATTGGAAAAAGATAGGACCCTCCAAGCGGTACTCGTTTTCGAGAGGCAGGGCGTATCAATGTTTTTTTTTCGTGCGGAAGTGCTATATTTCGTGCAACAAATCTTATACCACAAGTTTGGGTACCCTGTATTAGCAAGATATTTTTTATGAATATGACTCCTAATAATGATAAAAAAAGGTCGCTGCGTTATTACAGGGTGATTCAGGTCTAAGTAGCCAGACTCTACGCGGGGATAGTAGACATAATTTCCTACAAAAAAGTTCATTTGAAGTATCGTCCGATTCCGGAAGGAAAAGGAGCTATGTCCAACTTTCTGTTTTTTTAACGTAGTCATGTTTTTAATGAATAAGAAAGGATTGCTCAAAAACTATTCAAGATAATTAAATTCGAATTATTCCATCATAACATAGATAAAATTTCCTTTAAAAAAAACATTAATTTAATTCACTAGAACTATTATTAAAAGATACTTTCTGGACGTTCAACAACGCACTTATGTTTTTAGCAATGAGTTTTTTCGCGAATGTTTTCCTCAGGCGCCTAACGGACTGCAGATTCAATACTGACAAAAAAACTTCTACGTTTAGTAAGCATTAAATCCATGCAAATGAAGCGGAGGTTTATTGCAGGATAAATTGAATGATTGGCTCCCTTTTGTCAAAATAATGTGGAATGTAGTTTTGTTACTTTCAAAAACCTTATGTGAAGAAATTAAAAATTATTCATTTTTTATTGGCCTACCTCTGGGAATACATTGTCCAGTCCGGACGCAATAAAAAGGAACAGTAAGAAATGATTGGAAAAGATTTCCATTTGAGAGATACGTCACATGTGTTTTTTTTTTCAAAAAATATTTTTCATTGATTTCTCTTTTAAATGATGTATTTGGCACCCAGTTTTGACCAGAAATTTTGAGGAGAGAGTTCAAAAACATTTCAGGCTACCCCTTACTTCAAATGAACTTTTTTGTTGTTGTTGTTTTTTGTCACCTCCTTGAGTTTGGCTACTTAGACCTGAATCACCCTGTTTATATATATATATATATATATATATATATATATATATATATATATATATATATATATATATGTATATATATATATATATATACATATATATATATATATATATATATATATACATATATATATATACATATATATATACATATATAATATATATATATACATATATATATACATATATAATATATATATATATATACATATATAATATATATATTGTTTTTTTCCACTGTAGTAGAAGGAGTAGGAAATTGCAACAAGCAGATAACTATCAACTTATGCAGTACACCTTGCTTAATAACAGGGAAGGAATCATCGGGGACGGCGATGCGTGGTTCCTATGAGAACAACCTTCAGCTAGGGATATTCCCCCGTGACGAGCTGTTATTCGCTGAGTGGGATAAGTGTGAAACTGACACTAGGATGAGTAACAGATAATCAATCTGAGATTCTACAGATTTTACAGATTCTGGGGTATAGGGTAACAGAAATATTCTCCGGCCGCTTGATTTGCCAGATACATGGTTTGAGGAATACTCTGATCTTAAATTCGTTCCTAGAGGTTCTCAAATATTCAAGCCAAATACTGTAACACGGGGGGGGGGGAGGTTAGCTCAGCGGTAGAGCACTGGACTAATAAGCTGGAGGACCTGAGTTCAAATCCCGAGCAAGCACTAAAGATTTTTATCTTCTAGTTTCTTCGTTCGTGGGTTGGATTCGGCCTCTCTGGCCGTCTCTAGGCCTACCCATCCTTTAATTAAATTATCAATGGGTACCTGCAAAAAGAAAAATCTGGTGGCCAGAGCAGAGTACTTACCACATTCTCTCCCTAGTGTGCCGTATGGTCATGAATCAGATACCTCTATAGTATCTGCCCCTTATTTTTTTTACTGTAACACTGAGTTCCAGGGCCTCCGAGAGCAATAACGAGCCCTATTACAAATAAATTCATGGCCCCTCAACCTACTGGTCAAGAATGGAACATTTTTGATGAAAAATGGTACAAAAGTATTTTGCCTGATTTCGAAGTTCATGTTCGTTTAGAAGCAGAATTCGCTTACTGGAACGCTGTTTTACAGGCAAAATTTGCTCGAAAAAATTTTGTCGAAATTTTATAGGTCCTGTGACGTAGGGAACCCATTAGCGTATATAGAAAAAAATTTCGGGAGGGGCTGGGAAATTTCGGGGGGGGGGCTGGGACCATTTCCGGGGTATGGAATACTAACAATTTACAACTTTTAATAGTTTTAGGCTATTAAAACGCTATTACAATAAAAATAAAATATTTTTTATGAACTAAGTGATCTTATTTAGTTTATTTTTAATGGTTTTATGAAACATTTTTCCCATCAAATCAAAATTTCGGAGGGGGCTGGGGCCCCCTCAGCCCCCCTTATATAAGCCCCTGAGGGAAACGAATGAAACCATTTTCAAAGCGATATCTCTTACCGTTTTCAAGAAAAGTGGATAAAACTAGTTTTAGCATAAATATGCTTTAGCGATGACTAAACTGAAAAAAAAAGCGATACGAAAAAGTGTCTGCTGGCGTTCGCGGATGCGCGTTGGCCATATAAGAAAAAGAAGACTGTATGTTACACATATATTACATAGTAGTGAAGATATAGTCGACCGATGCTATTAAGAAGGTGTAGATGATCGGTGTTCGTTCAATTTGTTTGAATAAAACTACATTTTATAAATAAAATGAGTCTTATTTATTGCCTTGAATTTAACTACATTTTATAAATAAAATTAGTCGTATTTATTGCCTTGAATAAAACTACATTTGATAAATAAAATGAGTCGTATTTATTGCCTTGAATAAAACTACATTTGATAAATAAAATGAGTCGTATTTATTGCCTTGAATAAAACTACATTTAATAAATAAAATGAGTCATATTTATTGCCTTGAATAAAACTACATTTGATAAATAAAATGAGTTGTATTTATTGCCTTGAATAACACTACATTTTATAAATAAAATGAGTCGTATTTATTGCCTTGAATAAAACTACATTTTATAAATAAAATGAGTCGTATTTATTGCCTTGAATAAAACTAATTTTTATAAATAAAATAAGTCGTATTTATTGCCTCGAATAAAACTACATTTTATAAATAAAATGAGTCGTATTTATTGCCTTGAATAACACTACATTTTATAAATAAAATGAGCCGTATTTATTGCCTTGAATAAAACTACATTTTATAAATAAAATGAGTCGTATTTATTGCCTTGAATAAAACTACATTTGATAAATAAAATGAGTCGTATTTATTGCCTTGAATAAAACTACATTTGATAAATAAAATGAGTCGTATTTATTGCCTTGAATAAAACTACATTTTATAAATAAAATGAGTCGTATTTATTGCCTTGAATAACACTACATTTTATAAATAAAATGAGTCGTATTTATTGCCTTGAATAAAACTACATTTTATAAATAAAATGAGTCGTATTTATTGCCTTGAATAAAACTACATTTTATAAATAAAATGAGTCGTATTTATTGCCTTGAATAAAACTACTTTTTATAAATAAAATAAGTCGTATTTATTGCCTTGAATAAAACTACATTTTATAAATAAAATGAGCCATATTTATTGCCAAATACGACTCATTTTATTTTTAAAATGTAGTTTTATTCGAACAAATTGACCGAACACCTATCATCTATACCTTCACACATTACATAAGTTTGTCGGGTGGAACTAAAGTATATTTATGTTACTCAATTTGAGCAGAAGGCTCTAAACGATTTTTTTTTCTATCTATTTCTAGTTTTGGCATTGAGAAATCATTCATTGAATTGTATTTTTTTCTTGACGTTTGATATTAATCTTAACAAGGAGATTTAAATTTTGGTTGCGTTTGGAGTTTAGGGAGTATTTTATGTTGTTGTGTCTATTGGCCATAGTTTTAATTGGTTTCTTTTCTAATTGCATATAACAGTGAAAAGAGTACTTCATTAAAATATGGCGAGAAAATGAGAAACGTATTTGTAACACTGTTTTTCTAGAGCGAGGCGAAGGGAGTAATTTCCGCTTCGCGCCTCTTTCATATTTCGTTTTACATTTTCATGAAAAATCAAAACTGTTTCTATTCTCAGCTTTCCGAATGACATTTCCTGCGAGTCGGACTATTTTTTTGTTATCAGATTAGGCTGGTAAGCCAACTTGACCCTTCTGTTTTCTTGGATAATTTATTTTTTCCGAAAATTAAAATAGGATAATTTTTGTAGAAACAAGAGCAGAAAAAAAAACCGTTTGTTCTTATTATTATAATTTAAATTAATTTAGTGGTTATTTTTCGAATGTTGATATTTATTATTTACATTTTAACGTCCATTATATTAACCTCAGAATTTTAGGACGGGTTATTTATAGGTTACCACCCTCTTATAGCCAGGATGCCAAAACTGCCAAACGTCATATAATAAAAACTTTCACAACCCTAAACACATTTCATGATCGGTAAAGTAGAAAATTGTCAAATTTTATACATCAACTTTTGGCTAATACCCATAGAATTATTTTGCCTCAACTATTAGTTCAATTATTATACATAAACAATACGACGTCGCTAATTAATAAAACAACCACAAAAAAAAATAATAAAAGTCCGGACCCAGAGACCAGACTATGTTTACTATATGGTTTTGGGTTCGCTGAATCCGAATCCGGGGTCAGAAAAAGCCCTGCACTTTTTGTGTAAGCCCCACCCCTCAAAATTCATAATTTAGGATATTTTACACTATCAAATTTTCATTCAAGTTGTTAACCAAAATAAACGACGATTTTTTGGGTACTGCCTTATAGTGATTAAACATATTCATTTTTTGAGACCTCAAAAAACTTGATTGGTCCATTTGAAGCGAAGTTACAGCCCTTTAAATATAAAACGTTTCTAAAAAAGTCGCGTTTTTGCTTATATTTTTGTATATAATATGTTTTCTAAGGTATACAATCTTTGCGTTTTTACACAAAAATTGACTTAAGGCCTTCCCTGAGGTAAATCTTGAACTGATGCAATCCTTAAAATCCCAAAATACAACCCATAAAAAATCTCCCTATATTTTATTCGAGTAATGTATCAACTGAAGTAAATTAAATAAACGACCTAAAATAAATTAATTAAGCTTCCTTTTTCGAACTACTTTTTTATAAATTTGCCTACATGTTAAATAAAGAGTCCTCTATACATTGGAAAAAGATAGGACCCTCCAAGCGGTATTCGTTTCCGAGATATTGAGCCTCAAAGATCAACTTTTTAACAAGGGAAACAGAGGCAGGGCGTATCCATGTTTACTTAAAAAAAATCGTGTTTGCTTGCCATTTTTCTAAAAAGCTAGTAAATGATACATAGCTAACTTAATCTTGCTGACAGAAGTTTTATTAGGGCAAGCGGTACTTGTTTTCGGGATATAAACACTCGAAGTCTAAATCCCGTGTTATTGGTATAGCTGTATATAGGCACAGAAATATTACACTGCTATCTTTGTCATAAATTGTCACATAATTTTGACCTGTTTTTGGGGATTTAGTTTTGTTCATTTATATGAGTAAGATACTTTTCTTTCGTGTTATCACAAAATAATATCTTCAAATAGAGATTACTTTGCAACGCACCAAATTGAAAACTACTACAGGGTATTAACAACCATACCGCTTGGAGGGTCCTATCTTTTTCCAATGTATAGAGGACTCTTTATATAACATGTAGGCAAATTTATAAAAAAGTAGTTCCAAAAAGGAAGCTTAATTAATTTATTTTAGGTCGTTTATTTAATTTACTTCAGTTGATACATTACTCGAATAAAATATAGGGAGATTTTTTAAGGGTTGTATTTTGGGATTTTAAGGATTGGATCAGTTCAAGAATTACCTGGGAAGGCCTTAAGTCAATTTTTGTGTAAGAACTCAAAGATTGTGTGCCTTAGAAAAGATATTATATACAAAAATATAAGCAAAAGCTGATATTTTATGATTTTTTTTAGAAAAGTTTTACATTTAAAGGGCTTCGCTTAATTTCGCTCCAAATGGACCAATCAAGTTTGTTGAGGACTCAAAAAATTAGTATGTTTAATCACTAAAAGGCAGTACCCAGGAAATATTCGTTTATTTTGGTTAACAACTTGAATAAAAATTTTGTAGTGTACAATATCCTAAATTATGGGTTTTGAGGGGTGGGGCTTACACAAAAAGTGCAGGGCTTTTTTTTTTTTTTACCCCGGATTCGGATTCAGCAACCCCAAAAACATATAGTAAACATGGTCTGGTATCTGGGTCAGGACTTTTATTTTTTTGTGTGGCTGTGTTATTAATAAGTGACGTCGTATTGTTTATGTATAATAATTGAACTAATAGTTGAGGCAAAATAATTCTGTGGGTATTAGCCAAAAGTGGGGTCTCCCGTGGTCTAATGGCTAGCGCCTTGGATTCATAAGCGGGAGATGGTGGGTTCGATTCCCAACCTCCGGCAGGAATTTTATCATCCCACGGCTCGCTGGTAAAATTCCTCGCTGCACCCTGGATGTCGGCGCTAATGACCTAGATGTAGATGCGCCGTAAAAAATAAAAAAAAAAAAAATTAGCCAAAAGTTGATATCGTCGTTACAAATGCAAAGTAGCGAATGTGGAAATCTCCACTTTTCAGAGTGGAAAAGCGTTTATTCATAACTTTTTTTTTTTGGACAGTCAAATATTCGGCAGATTTGACGTTTTGATAGAGGAATACTTTCCCTTTAATAGAGTGATCTAAGATTCAAGAATTTGCCGTACATAAGTCCAGCAGAAATTAGTAAAGATTGAAAATGAAAGATGCATTTTTTCACATTCGATACTTTTCATTTGTATCGACGATATGTAATATAGATAACCCGTCCTAAAATTCTGAGGTTATTATAATGGACGTTAAAATGTAAATAATAAATATCAACATTCGAAAAATAACCACTAAATTAATTTAAATTATAATAATAAGAACAAACGGGTGTTTTTGTGCTCTTGTTTCTACACAAATTATCCGATTTTGATTTTCGGAAAAAAATAAATTGTCCAAAAAAACAGAATGGTCAAGTTGGCTGACCTGCCTAATCTGACCTGACAAAAAGTGCAGGGATTTTTTTGACGCCGGATTCGGATTCAGCAACCCCAAAAACATATATTAAACATGGTCTGGTCTCTGGGTTCGGACTTTTATTTATTTATTTTGTTGTTTGGCTGTGTAATCAATAAAAAACAGTAATTGATTTACAGGAGGAATTTTCCTCAGGTAGATAAATAAACTGATGGAAAGGAAGTCACGTTGCATATGAAAATATTGCAAGGAAAATCTTGGCAAATAGATAAGAATTGCAACCGCGAACTGACCTTCGCAAGCTATCCATGACCGTTTTACTTCATTTCTGATAACGCTATCACGTTGCAGCCTTATTATCTCTCGTGTTCTCCTAGGTCAGGAAAAACTTTCCTAATGCGTTTTTCCTCTGTATTTAATGTCTAGAAAAGGATAATACACATTACATAACCTTGTTTATCCACTTGGAATCTTGTTTTTTTTTTCTATAAGATTAGATGCGGTGTTGCAATCATTGCGCACGTAGTATTACAAATATACAGACAAGGGATAATTAATTTTTGTAAAAAAAAGAAGAAGAGTAAACAGGAATATAAAAGGCGAATGTAAGTCAAGTTCAATACCAGATTATTTTTAGCAAGTATTTTTATTTGTTTTTAACATTTTTTGTTGTCTGGTTTTTATCTTATCAGCTGATTGCCTGGGTTGAGCAATCCTCCTCCCAAGGAGAGGTTACATAACTTTAGAATATGTAGGTACAGAGAGATATGAATTAAAAAAAAAAAAAAAAAAAAAAAAAAAAAAAAAAAAAAAAAACCATAAGCACTGATCAAGTAATATATCATTCATATTTATGTGATTATAATAGAATGAAAATCCGACACACAGAAATTGAGTCCTCTAGGCGTGTTTCCAAATACTGCTTATATCATTTGAAAAGGTAAAAATATCCTTCCTTTATTTTTTATTTATTTACAAAAAATACAATAATAAAATAATTACATACAAATACAGACCTCACTATTAAACACATACTAACTGAATGCAAGCAACTAGACAGCACAAACCTACCAAATGACATGAACGAACTCTTGACAGACAACAGTCCTCACATTAGCACAATTCTCACATACCTTAAACAAACAGATATCTACAATAACCTTTAGAACAAACAGAAAAATAAATAAAAAATGTATGAATTAACGTGAAGTGAAGTAATGCGTACACTTGGCAAACTAATACGTTTTTATCAACTCCTGTTTTTAATATTTCCAAATTTTAATTATCTTTTCTTTTTATTTCTTTTAATCACTTGAAGTTTTCAAAATTTGAATTTTCATACACTTATTTATTTAAATTTATGTTAAATCTCATATGAACATTGAATTTAAAATATAAATTCTAACTACTTTGAAAAGAGCAAATCGCACTTTAGCGGGCTCTAAATCAACAAAAAATAAATAAATAACTACATACGTAAAAAGTTAAAAAAAAACAATAAAATGAAGCAAAACGTATACTCAATAAATATTCATGAAGGCACCAAAATTATAAAATAATGCTATATTTTCCCTGATTCTTTATCTTTGCAAAGCGTTTTAAGTGGGAAATATTTTTTTGTTAGTTGTTGGGGCATACAGGCTAATTTTTTAAGCGTTTTTTGTATAAAGATCGTATATTCTACAAATCTATTGGACTTAAAAGAAAATCTAAGAAATCTGCTTTCTATGTTATGCTTTATTAATTATTAAAAAAAAAACTTCGAAATTTGAAACACTGTTTTCTTCTGCTGAAGCCATGCATACAATTTGCGTAGGGAACTTTTTTCTAAAAATTATTTTATTATTTTTATGGGTTCCCTCTTCCACTTACTAGGATATATCAGACAAGTATGACGAATTTAATGAAATATATGTAACGCCCCTAAATGTAACTAGCGTTTATAAGCCATCTTAATTTCGATAATAATAATCTTAGTTGATAATTCAGTTGGTATTTTTTTGGCCCATTTAATTGAAAAATTATTGAACATATCGCCTTCAAAAACATGAACTTTCTATGAAACGGATACTCAGTCGTTTATGCAGACAAAACCGTTAAAATAAAAATAAAGGGGTTTTCACTTTTTTCTCGTTAATTTTTATAACGGACCAGATAACGAAATTAATTTTATTTGCTTTAGTTTAAGCATTATAAGTTTGTTTATCAGATCGTCAATGTAGAAGGTTTTTCTGAAGTACTAATAGTCAACCTATTTTTGAAATGACCTTGTTCAGAATGTGTATTTCAAATTCTAATTGTATGAATCTGAAATTCCAATATCGATACCATATTAAGTTCTAGTTGGAATTCATTTACATTTGTAGGCCGTAATCAGAATCTACACCATCATAGGTAAAAAACATTCTTAAAAGTCCTTGATTCTTGTATCTAAAATTTAGATGACTTTTTTTCAGACAAAACTTACTAATATTCTAAAGTAAAATTAGATATTCGTATATGCAGGTATATGTTCAGGATTTATAAATAAAAAGTCCGACTCGCAGGAACTGCGTCATCTTAGCGCGGTTACGTACATCTCGAAGAAATGGAATAGATTAGCATTACAAATCACAGGAAACTGACAGTAGCCAACATACACAGAAGCGGATAATTCTTAATCTTTATAAGTCAATACAATTATGTACTGAAAACGTACTTACTCTTCTGTTGAGAAGGCTCTATTCTAAACAACCAAAAATTCGTTGTCATTTTAAGTATCTTGTTTTACTAGCAAATTCGTTTTACTGTTACAGTCAACTGTAAATATGTGCTTCATGGCGAATAAAATTCCATTCTGACGTGGGTTAAATTTTTCTATAAAATAAGAAATAACGATAACTACAGTTAGAGGCTATGAGGAAGGTTATGTAGATAGGAGAATTCAAAACAAACTACGTCATCATGATTAGCCACTGCCATCTTGATTACCACAGCCACTCCAAACTTACCAATACCTTTCACCGTTTCTTAGCTTATTTTACTACAATACTACTTTTACTGATAAATGCAATTTAAAACAAGAAACAACCAATTAAAAAGTGAGTTAAGCAAAGAGAAAAACCCTTTCAAAACCACAAAACAAACACTTTTTACGTTTTAAGCGCTTATATCTCTGATTGACGTTGCCCTATCCAATATTGCTTCAGGACCTTTTTTGTAGAGAATTTAGTAAGCATTCGAATGGTCACCTTCCACTTAGCACGATTTCCCAACCGTAATCGAGATATTTACGAAAAATGTATGAAGATCTGGAAACTTTTCATGTCTATTAATAAAATAATTGTTTTCGCATACTTCCTTAACTCCAAACATAACCAAAATTTAAACATCTTAGTTGGGATTAATTTCCAAGTTGTAGAAAATATTTCAATTGAATCCCGCGATTCTAAGTACTCACAAAAATATAATGACTTACAAAAACATTGATTCCACTTTTCTCAGGATCGGTTACAGATATCGCCTTACCTGCAAGCATATAAACTCAAAAACGTAAGCGTTACGATTTTTTTTGCGCGAATTTCGCCCCAAACACTATCTTCTAGTGGGCGGATTCTGCTGGTTAACGAACTTGACCTTTCAAGTTAGACGAAAGATTTTTTTTACCAAATTTCATCAAAATCGGACCATTTTTGAGCTTGCTAGAGCGCGAACAGACAAGCATATATATAAATATATACATATATATATATATATATATATATATATATATATATATATATATATATATATATAAATGTATACATATATATATATATATATATATATATATATATATATATATATATATATATACAAATTTGGGCCACCTATATTTTCGTGATCTATAGGGTCTGAAACGTGAAAGTTTCTAGTCGGATTGCGTCATGAGGTCAACCTTATAAGCGGGTTCTCCCTATGTTGATAGGGAGGAACCGCGCTAAAAGACCAATCCTCCACGAAATAGGCAATATCAGCGCATAGCTACTGCTTCATCTTCAATGTTTTTAGATTGAAATTGTGTGCAATTTTTCTATTATAATCTAACAAGGCGAGATACGACCATAGAAGTAGAAGATGCAACATGGACGTCTAGCTTCAGGGGTAGTAAATAAACGTTTCATGTACGTACACATAATATATTTTGAACATACATATATCTTTTGTTCATATAAGTATATTCCAACAACCCAAATTTGTGAAATATTTTAGAACAATGTTGAAAAAATTAGGTAAATACCACAATTTATATTCAAAAATTCTCGTTCAAAAAGATCAGTGGTTTAACAGGCCACGAGGGTCCAGAAGGACAGATACTGTAGAGTTACCTGATTCGTCCCTGGACCGAATTGCGGTGTCTCATCATTAAGTGACAGAAAGAGTAGAGAATGACCTATCCTAAGTCTCGTAATGACCACCTCTTCTCTTCTTGTCGTTTTATTGTTCTATGGCAAGGCAAGAAATGTTATATAAGTTTAAGTAATTTAAGAGACTTTAAATGTTATGTTTGTGTAAGCAGCCAGATTTAGAATTTTATTGTTTTATTCTTTTGACTTGTCCAATTTCCAAATATTTGGATTTCTGGAAATCTATCTATCTAACATTAGTGTTACCCTATATTGTTGCTAGGCAGAAAATATTGTTAGTAGTGAATGACCATGTATTTTGTCACTGATTTTTTTATACATGTATTAACACTTTCCCTGCGGTTGTCATTACGGAAGGATACTAGCGATCCTACCCGCTTACGAGTGTCCCTTCGGAATGACACTCCTCCATTACTTTTACCTTTAGATTCAAAAGGCTCGTAAATGGAGGGGATTCATTTTTACAGCTCCAGATAAAGACAGCTGTCTCAAGTATTGTTTGGGCTTTCCAACAGTGTTTTCCGTTTTCAAATCGGCTGACTGGAAGATTTGTTATAAATTTGTTAGGAAATAAATGTCTCTATGAAAAAATCAAACAAAAAATGCACCCAATACTGAGGTATTCCCAAACAATGACATCCGCAGCGAAAGTTTTAAGTAATCCTGTTTATGTCTTCTAAAAAAATTTTTTTTTTGTTACATTTTTCGCTTCTTCGTTAAAATATTGTCGCATGTATGTTATGCTTCTATAGTTGCTTTGGATATTCCAAAATTTTATTTTGTTTTTAGTGTAGTTTCATAAATAAAATTTATGTAGTTTCATAAATAAAATCAGTTTCACTAAATTAATCCTGATGAGAACCTAATTTGGTGTATTTTATCACTAACTCTCTAAAAATGATTTGGTATTTTTAATTTACTTTTTCTTATTATTATATTAGCGCGGTTCCTCCCTCCCCCATAGGGAGGAACCCCGCTTATAAGGTTGATCTCATAACGCAATCCGGAAGTGCCGACTAGAAAATTTTGCAGAACCCCTAGATACCGAAAATGACAGTGGTTAAAATTTGTATATATATATATATATATATATATATTTGTCTGTTCGCTCTGTAGCTCCCAGACGAATGGTCCGATTTTGATGAAATTTGGTACAAAAATCTTTCGTCTAATTTGAAAGGTCAAGTTCGTTAACCAGCAAAATCCGCCCACTGGAAGATGGCGTTTGGGGCGGAATTCGCGCAAAAAAATCGTAACGCTTACGTTTCTGAGTTCATAAGCTTGTAAGTAATCGTTTTATATGCTTCTTGGGCTACGAAAACGAATGAAACCATTTTCAAGGCGATAGCTTTAACCGTTTTCGAGAAAATTGGAAAAATACTTTTTGAATACCATTTTTGGTTTGGGTACTTATTTTTCGTTGGGGTTACTATTTTATTTTTTGATATAATTCTAAACATTTTTCCTTCCTCTTCATAGTAATTCTCTTACTTCTTGTTCCCAGAATCCTTTTGCTTATATTAAGTGGATTATTTTGCAAGTTTTTTCTTTTTTCAATGTTTCATTTTTGTCGTTCTTGGATTTTTTTTTTTAACAACCTTTTTTATCCACATTTATTGTAATTTTTACATATTCTAGCAATTTAATTTATGTATTCATGTATCGAGCAAGTCGCCTTAGTTATGAATAAACACATCGCTCTTAAATAAACACATAAAGAAATAAAATTATTACGAATACAGTTAATGCTTGACCATTTCCGTGGATTTTAGTATTTTTAAAAGCGGAAATGCTGTTTTTATTTGAAATGGCATCGGATCAGTAATCCGAAGGACGATTTGTCCGCATATTAAATGTACAAATTCAGTTTGTCCAACTTTAGTTTGAAATTCATCGTTCTTCGATCCACCGTAACGCGACGGCCTGTTCAATATCCAATGGCGAATTTCCATCAATAATTGTCACAGCCAATGAAAGCCCCACTTCTGCCGGACACGCGTGGTCGTGCTTCCTGCTCACCTCCAAGCACGTGACCCGGTCATGAGGGCGAGGGGTGCTTTATGGAGGGTGAAGCCGAACAGGGGAGGGGGTTGAATATACGCCATATTGTGTTGTTGAATTACATTAACGCCTGGATTTTAACTTCAACGGAAATCGCCTCTCCACGCTTTCCATAGTTCCATAGAAGAGTTCAATCCCCCAAAAGCCCTCAAATTCCGCTTATGGGCAATTTTGAGTGAAACATTCCTGACAGTTTCGCCATTTTTCAATTCCTATTTCAAGGGACAAAGCGATACGTGAAACACTATAACAACTGATTATGTCTCGTTTAAGAATAGGAAAGGCTTTGAGAGGTCTGAAAAGGGAAATGGCGTTTAATATTTATTAATACTTACAAGGGGAGAATACAGTAGTGGGGTCACCGATTTGGCCCATTTTTATTTCTGGTCATTCTGCTTCGAAATATTGTGGGCACGTGTCCGAGCATTCCGTCCAATGCGCCTTAGGAACTGAGAAATAAAATAAAATAGGTTGAAAAGGCTTTATTTCATAAAAAAATAATTATATATAAAACACTGTCTCCCTTGCCTGACCTCTCAAAACTTTTCCTGATCCTAAACAAGACATATTTAGCAAGGTTGGGATTGTCAGGGTTCGGTCACTGCTTCTTAATGAAACTACATCTGACTGAAGTCAGAAATGATCCCGCATCTGTGAGGTATAGTTCTCAACCTTCCCATCGCCCTGATGAAGGCTTGAAGTTCAAGCCGAAACGTCGGCATAATAAAACCATTTTCACGGTAAAGTGTAGTTTTATTAAGTAGCAGTGACCGAACCCCGACAAGCCCTACCTTGCATCATCAACGGTCAACGATATCCTCCCAAAGACATATTTAGTTTTTATTGAGTGCCACGTGGCGTATTTGTAAATTTATAAACCGTAGGGAACATTTCCCTCAGAACTTCCTGTTTCAGATTTAAACTCTTCTATCTAACTGAACGGGGTTTAGTCAAGTCGTAGATTCTCGGGCTTTCCTTGGAATAGTTAATAAGACCAAATGTTTGACTTGCAAATACGCGGGTTTATAAAGAAAACAATTTCAGATGGGGGGCTGGAAGCATTTGGGGGTAATGTAATTCTAACAATTTAGAACATGGAATAGTTAGCAAACTGCGACGCTGTTTCACCCCAAAAAAAAATATTTTTTCTGAACTAAGTGCCCGTACTTAATTTATTATTAAGGTTTTAATAGCAGATATTTTTAAATTACATAAAAATTTTGGAGGGGGTGGCTACATCCCCCCCTTACATACGGCTATGTGAAAATGTCATTTGGCTGAGGTCTCAAAATATCCCCCGAAATTTTGAACCTAGGTCCTTCAGTAAATTCTTGGAGTTCTCTACCGCCGAACAAACCTCGCCCCTTTGATATATATATATATATATATATATATATATATATATATATATATATACAAACTTGAAACCCCGTTATTTTGTAATTTATGAGTTCTTGAACCTAAAACTCGCCATTTCCAGATTATGTCATTGATTCGAATTTGAATGCGGGATTTTGTTCTATAGAAGGAATGTACAAAAGGCCAAACAAAGGGGTTAGAAGTAAAGTTAGAAAATTTTTTTCAAAAATTTAAACAAAACTTATTATTACAGCCCATCATAATGTAACTCGACATTTTCGCCAATTCCCGCCAGAACTTGGGAGTCATATGGCCTTCACAAACCGTGGGAGTTCCGTACACTTGCCGCGACACATGCCCGCTGTAGCTGCAGTACATTCATTACTATAGCACACGACTATAGGCTTGACAGTTGGCCGGCACGCGACTCCCACGCAGCAGTCACACGGGCCGCGGTTCGACTGATAGTACAACACGTGTCCATGTAATGAATGCACGTGAGCGAGCCAAATGGCCACAATGCAACATGTTATGACCGCACAGTATGACTTTTTTATACAAACCATATGAATGTCTTGAAATAACCTTACTATCCAAACTGATGGTATTCATAAAATTTCTTCTTTTTAAAATGTTTTTCTTAGCATAATTCTAAATAATTTTTATTCCAAAGAAATTTAGAAATTCAGGTTGCATTCGTGGGAAACTTCTTGAAAACCTTCGTAAAATTTATAGAATTATCGAAGAAGGCGGAAGGTCAATAAAACTATGCCACACACTTTTACACTTTTAGCGCGGTTACTCCCTATCTCCATAGGGAGAACCCGCATGTGAGGTTGACCTCACGACGCAATCCGGAAGTGTCGACTAGAAACTTTCATGTTTCAGACCCTATAGATCACGAAAACTTAGGTGGCCCAAATTTTTATATATATATATATATATATATATATATATATATATATATATATATATATATATATATATATATATTAATCTTAAACCCAACAAATTAAAACAATCGTATTTTCAGCCTTAATCAACCTTAATAAATGGTTGTGGATATTTTTTTTAGCGCGGTTCCTCTCTCCCTTTATTGGGAGGAAACCCGCTTATGAGGTAGACCTTATAACTTGTGGACACAATCCGGAAGTGCCGATTAGGTAATATCTCGTTTCAGACCCGACAGATCACGAATATATAGGTGGTTCAAATTTGTATTGGTTAGTATTTTAACTGGTTATTTTTTGTTTTAATTTGCATTTATCAGTAAAATTAGTATTTTAGTAAAAGATGGCAAGAAAATATGAAACTTATTGGTGATAGGTTTGGATTGGATGTGGCTAATCATGATCGCATGTGCATACGTTTGTTTTAGCGCGGTTACTCCCATTAACTCTCTCCATAGGGAGAACCAGAATATGGAGTTGACCTCACGACGCAATCCGGAAGTGCCGACTTGAAACTTTCACGTTTCAGACCCTATAGATCACGAAAAATATAGGTGGCTCAAATTTGTATATATATATATATATATATATATATATATATATATATATATATATATGCTTGTCTGTTAACACTCTAGCAAGCTCAAAAATGGCCCGATTTTTATGAAATTGGTACAAAAATCTGTTTTTTAATTTGAAAGGTCAAGTTCGGTAACCAGCAGAATTCGCCCACGGGAAGATAGTGTTTGGGGGAAATTCGCGCAAAAAAATATCGTAACGCTTACGTCTTTGAGTTTGTATTTTTGCAGGTACTTGTTTTATAGGTTTCTTAACATAGGAAAACGAATAAAACCATTTTTAAGTCGACATCTGTAACCGTTTTTGAGAAAAGTGGAATCAATGTTTTTGTATGTCATTATTTTTTTGTGGGTACTTAGAATCGCGGGATTCAATTGAAATATTTTCTACATATTGGAAATTAATCCCAACTAAGATTTTTAAATTTTGGTTATATTTGGAGTTAAGCAAGTATGCGAACAAAATATTTTATTAATAGACATGAAAAGTTTTCGGATCTTCATACATTTTTCGTAAATATCTCGATAACGGTTGGGAAATCATGGTAAATGGAAGGTGACCATTCGAATGCTTACTAAATTCTCTACAAAAAAGTTTCTGAAGCAATATTTGATGGGGCAACGTCAATCAGAGATATAAGCGCTTAAAACTTAAAAAGTGTTTGTTTTTTTGTTTTGAAAGGGTTTTCCTCTTTGTTTATCTCACTTTTTAATTGGTTGTTTCTTGTTTTAAATTGCATTTATCAGTAAAATTAGTATTGTAGTAAAATAAGCTCCTATCTATATAACCTTCCTCATAGCCTCCAACTGAAGTTATCGTTATTTCTTATTTTATAGAAAGATTTAACCCACGACACAATGGAATTTTATTCGCCATGAAGCACATATTTACAGTTGATTATAACAGTAAAACGAATTTGCTAGTAAAACAAGATACTTAAAATGACAATTAATTTTTGGTTGTTTAGAGTAGAGCCTTCTCAGCAGTAGTCAAAGAGTAAGTACGTTCTCAGTACATAATTGTATTGACTTATACAGATTAAGAATTATCTGCTTCTGTGTATGTTGGCTACTGTCAGTTTCCTGTGATTTGTGATGCTAATCTATTCCATTTCTTTGAGATGTACGTAACCGCGCTAAGATGATGCAGTTCCTGCGAGTCGGACTTTTTTATTTTGACTTCCCTACATGTTTCGCACCATTTTGGTGCCTCTTCAGAGGAAAATACTTAAAACATAACTTCAGCCTCAACTTGAGGAGGAGAACCTTCCACTAGTGCCACGTCGAGACTCGTGTATGGCGTAGTTTTATTGACCTTGCGCCTTTTTCGATAATTCTATAAATTTGAGCAAAGGGTCATTTAATGATTAATTGCTTCATAATATCTGTATCGATCCCATCTATTGCAAGCCGCAAATTGAACTCGTTAGTGGACAGTAACCATTCGGAAGTAAATTTTTTCCAAAAACAGTTTTCATGTAATTTTGGATGAGACGCTCACAGGCGGAGACATAAGTGCATAAAACATCGAAAATATTGGTTCTTTATGTTTGTTTTCCTCGGTTATAGTGCTTTTCCTCATTTTAGTGGGGGGGGGGATATTCAGAACCCATAGATCACAAAAATAACGGTGGTTCAAATTTGTATATATGAATACTTATATATGTATCTGATAACTCTGTAGCTGCGCAAAAATTCAAATTTGAAAGGTCTTGTTTGTTAACCAGCAGAATCCGTTCACCAGAACATGGTTTTCGGGGCCAAATTTACGCGATAAAAAACGCAAAGCCTATGTTTTCGCGTTAATATGCTTGCAAGTACTAAAATGTTGGTTGCGTTTGGAGTAGAGAAATCATTAGAAAAAAAAAAGTTACTAACTGACATAAAAAGTTTTGGGAAAGCTTTCTTAATCGTCTACAAAAAAAGTTTGGAAGTAATTTTTAATGGGACTATGTCAAGTGCATAAAACTTCTCTGTGCTTAACCCATTCGTGTCAATGGTTTTTTTTTTTTTTTTTTTTTTTTTTTTTTTTTTTTTTTTTTTTTTTTTTTTTTTTTTTTTTTTTTTGTAAAAGGTCCCCTAGGAGCGATATTTTCTTTATATTGTTCATTTTTAATAATAAAACATGTTTTTTTTAATATAAAAATCACCCATATTTTTTATTATTGCACACCGGTTGTGCAGCTCGGGCATTGGATTACTTTTATAACGAGGAGCGAATTAATAATTTGTGTAATATTAGGCAAAATGAAAATACACCATTAAAAAATTTATAAATATTTATTTCCGACTAGTTTACTCAGAATAACTAAAAATTGTACTTTACAGTTATTGCACACACGGTGTGCAGTCCGTCGGTGTGCAATCCGTCGGTGTGCAGTCCGTCTTATAGTCTCAGAAATCCACACGGTGTACAGTCGGACACGTTGCTTTGAACGGTCATTTTGTTCGATTTCCTGTTTTTTATGGATTGTTGTTTTTTAATTGATTTCAGCAGTAATATTAATTCGCCAGTAAAGCAAGAAACTTAAAATGAGAAAGAAATTTTTGGTTGTCTGTCACAGACCGAGCAGAAGGGGCCAAGGTGCTAATTACCGCTACTGTAAAAGTTAGTGGCGCCTAAAATCTCACATTTATTCTAGATTTCAGCGGAGAACGTATTTTAATTTTTAAAAAAATATTAACTATAATTATTCTAAGCCTCATAAATACACACACATATGTATGTAGTAGATGGGATTCGGCTGAGGGAAAAGTCAGATTTTCAGAAAATCTATATTTTGATGTTAAAACATGCTTTTTGGCAGGCTTGTTCAGAAAAAAAATATACATATTTATTTATTATTTTTAAGAGCTCCACAGTATTTGTATCACTAAGTTTTGATTATTTTTTATTTTTTGCTGGATGCAGCCACTATTTATTTTGCACTTAATTTTATTTATCAGCATTTTGTAAATTTGTAAATAATATACCCAGACTCCCTGTACTACTTATAAAGTATAGTAAATTCATTCATTCATTCATTCAAATTTATAAGTTATAAACTCGGGATCAGTAACAAAGTTAGAAAATAAATAGAAAGACATGAAAATTAATTAATAAAAATTGCCGTCAAGCAGGATCTGCATAACTAAGCACTTTCCTCAGAATTTGGGTAGTGTAGACTGCTTTCCAGAACAATTTGCTTAAAATATCCTACATAAATAAAATAAAAACATGAATAGTTCTCTTTTAAATTTGTAATGAGTAACTGATCAATTATTAATTTGCTTCCAGAGTTATGTTTACACATGTTACCTATTACACTACGTAATAAATACAAAAAACCTCATATTATCGTATTTTGATCTAACGCAGGAACAGGATACAGTCCCTCTCGCGCTCCTTGCGGCGCCTTTGTGGACCTATGTCTGGCTCGCTTTTCTATTGAAATATATTACAAAGTAAACCCCCCATTCCGATTGACCGATTCAGCTCATTTTTATAACACTTCTTTCTCATGAATTACCCACGACGTATACCGCGTTTCGTTAGAATACAGCAGAAATTACGACCAGTATGAGTATATTAGGAATTTCGGTCCGGAGTAAACCCCCCCTCCTAATGAACCGATTTAGTTTATTTTTACATCACATATTTACCTGTAGATTACCACTACGAATACCGAGTTTCGTCGAAATATACCTAAAATCACGGCTGGTAGTGGCGAATTGGTATTGTCGGTCCGGAGTAAACCCCCCTCCTTATGAACCGATTTAGTTCATTTTCGTATCTCACTTTTCTCTCTATATTACCACTACGAATACCAAGTTTCGTTGAAATATAACAAATATTACGGCTGAAATGGTCAAATTAGTGTTTTGGGTTCGGGGTAAACCCCCCCTTCCGGTGGACCGACTTTGGTGGTTAACGAACTCGTTCAATCGTTTGCTAATTGAATGCTATATACCAAGTTTCGTGACGAAAAAACAAAAACTCAGGCCGCTATCGTGTTAACAGACACACATATATATATATATATATATTTTTTGTTTTAAATTGCATCGCTGGGTATCACATGTTTGTGTGGAACGGCTTCTTTCTCCAGCGGTGTCGCTCCTCTCTCCATCGCAATATTTCGTCGGGTTCATCTCCGACTTCTTCAGGCTGCTATGTGTCGTCCTCGGTGGTTGTCAAGGGAATGAATTTTTCCCGGATTTTCCCTCCTTTATAGCCCTGCTTCGTAGACTATGCGGGCCAATGGTGTAGGGGCTCCGTGGGCCAATAGGGCTCGAGGGCTGTCTTCGTCGTTCGTCCGTCGTCTGTAGTTCGTCGGTGGTCCGTGTGGGGCGCTGGTCGTCTTGAGTCCCGGTCTTCTCCTCTATCTTCTTAAGGATGGGCCGCCAAATGTCTGGGAGGATGAGGCCATCTTCCCTATTGAAGTTCACCGGATGCTTGTGTATTTCGATGGCTTCTCTAATTAGTCTCCTTGTCAAGCTGGTTTCCTTGGCTAGGGTCTTGGCTCGGTCGAATAATACTTGCTTGGGACACTCTTCTCCGTGTGCTGCCACCGCAGAAGTTTTGGTGCGTCCCAGCCTGTAGTCAGCAGCGTGTTGTCCGATCCGGGTGGCCACCTTCTTACCTGTTTGACCTACATACACCTTCCCACAGTCGCACGGTAGAAGGTAGACACCCTGGTCTTGTAACCGCTGCTTATCCTTACTCTTCCCGAGACAATCCCCTATCTTGTTGAGAGGCCTGAAGGCGACATCTATCTCCTCTTTTCTGAAGAGTCTGCCCAGCCTCTCGCTGACACCGCTGACGTAAGGCAAGGAGATTCTGGTCCTTTGTTTCGTGTCTGTCCGGCTGTATTCCTCCCTGTGTCGGCTTTCCACATCCTTGATGGTTCGCGAAATTAATTTTTGATCGTAACCATTGCTGACCAGATCCTTGGTCATCTGCTCGAATTCCATCTTCAGGAGTGTCCGGTTACTGCACAGGCTAACAGCTCTATGTGCGAGTGTCCTGACTACACTCATTTTGTGGCCCCGGTGGTGGTGTGAGTCTGAGTGCAAATATCTCCCTGTGGCCGTGGGCTTCCTATAAACGGTGTGCTCCAGCTCACCATTGTTTCCTCTAATGATCATGAGGTCTAAGAAAGGCAATCTTCCGTCCTTCTCCTCCTCGACGGTGAACTTGATAGCTGGGTGCAAGTTGTTCAATAGCAAGAGGAATTTTTTAAGTTCCTCTTCCCCATGCTGCCAAACTGCGAGAACATCGTCCACATATCTTAGCCAGAGCTTCGGTTTGTGTTCGGTCTTCTCCATTAACCGCCTTTCAAAGTCCTCCATGAAAATATTGGCCACAAATGGTGAGAGTGGGCTGCCCATGGCCACACCATCCTTCTGCTGGTACAGGACTCCTCTGTATTGGAAGTAGCACGAAGTCAGCACAAGCTCCGCTAGTTCCATCATCTTGCCTTCCAGAAATTTGTTTTTCTTGATAATGTTGATGGAATCCTGAGCTGGAAGATTGGTAAAAAGAGATTCCACATCAAAACTCAGTAATAGATCCTTTTCCTCCAATTTGATGTTTTTTAAGATCTCCACCAAATGAAAAGAATTTTTGACCGCTGAGAAAGATTGGCCCGTGTATGGTTTCAGCTCCCTGGCCAGCACCTTGCTTGTTCTATAAGTGGGTGCCCCGATCATTGATACAATTGGCCTGAGGGGGGCTCCTTCTTTATGTACCTTAGGAAGGCCATAAATCCTTGGGATCCTGGAATCCCCGGGGGTCATCTCAGCAATCTTTCCCTGCTCCATCTTGCTGCTTTTCAATATGTTCTTAATTTTAATTTCGATCCTTTTGGTGGGGTCCTTGATACCCTTCTCATATTTATCTGGAGTTAATAGCGATTCCATTTTTTCGTCGTATGAAATTCGGTCGAGAATGACAGTGCTGTTGCCTTTGTCCGCCTTGGTTATTACAATATCATCACGTTTCTTCAGGTCACGTAGAGCTTGTCTCTGGGCTGGCGTTAAATTATCCTTTGGTGTCCTGGCTTTACTGACGAGGTGGGCAGCTTCCAGTCTAATCTTGTCAGCCATTTCCCCAACCATAGGTGTGAGAGCGGCCTCGATACTGGTCACTAATTCCTCTGTCGGGGTCCGTGTTGGCGCC